>CM042140.1:119267897-119292897 GCA_023376005.1 Doryteuthis pealeii
TTCCTTTGGTGGGGTCAAGTTTCTTGGTATTAGGAGATTCTAAGGCTGGTGGCTTTTTCTGCCAACAGTAGGTAGCTGCAGAGTTCAGGTTCCCGTTTGAGAGTGCAATGTTAATTTTAATAACAGAGCAAAGTAATTTTGTAAAGAAAAAAGATACTTGGATATAGTGATTATGGTCCATTTGCCTGATGCCACGGTTGGAAATGGACCTTAATGCACTATATCCAAGGTATTTAGGCTTTTTTTTCTTACAAATATATATATATAATATACATATATATATATATATATATATATATATATATATATAATATATATATATATATATATATATATATATTTGCCAACAAACAATAGTATGAAATATACTTCTAAAAAGTTGTTTACTTGGTGCCTTGGCTTTACGGCATATCAACTCTTTCGGTTCATTTAATGCTCAATCATTCTTTTCGATTTGTTTACATTTTACGGTACTAAGCCTCTTTTGGCTCAGTGGTCATCCATCTAAAGTATTGAACACTTCTAAAACAGATGATAATTAAATAGATTGCTATGTCGCTCGCATATGATGGTTGAAACATCTTATTTTCAGCCGATTTCCTTGGTTATTCATTCAGTAATAGTACTGTGCGTTATCATAATGAATAATTCCGTTTTTCTCTGGCTAAACATCGGCTTTTTTTGTCCACAGCTTCTTGTAAACCGCCGATTTGTGTTATTAGTAATTTTAGCCAGGATTGTTTCATTATTCCCTTACAGCCAGTTCGTAATAATGATTCGTACGTATAGGCACAATACACTCAGAAGAAACGCTTCCTTTGATAGCCAGGCTCGCTCTTGGTTTGGCTGAGCAGGCATTCCATTAGAATAAGCCACTGACGGCCTCGTTTAAATATGCCACAGTGCACGAAATATCAACATGTTACTTGCTATTCCTCAGTTGACAGGTCATGTGAAACTGCAACGATCGCAGCATCGTTGAACACTTTCCAATGCCTTTTGCTTTTCTGTCGATTGGACAATCAATTGGCTTATTTTGAAGTAGCTGCTTGATTCCCTAACTGATAAATGGTAGGGTTTAAATTTAATGCAACCAAAGTGTCCTCAGAATGAATATTTTTGTTTTCACTTTTTGTTTTTTATCGCTTTATTGAATTGTGACATTAGATCCTTGTTTCTATTTCCTGCCTGTTGAGATCGAATGAATTGTTTTTACCTAAAAACAAGTTTTATATTTTTATAAAAACGTTTTTTATATTCTCTTTCTGCCTGTTAAAGTAGCTCAGCTTTGATTTACTTACAATCTGCTGTATACTGATACTGGTACTTATTTAAGAAATATAAATGAAGGCACTCACCAATGTAACGGTTATCGTCGGTAGGAAACAAAGTGACCCGAGTCAATATTGAATGAGGCGCTAATTTACATTCCACATAAGCACTAATAATCTTGGGAAAGGTATGGGATCTAATTATTTGACTGCAACCAGCCATTGTGGAATAGTCGGGCAAGCTAGAAACACATCACATATGTGTGTATGCATGTGTAATGTCCTATAAATATCTATCTACAGACACATATATATATATATATATATATATATATATATATGCCATTATACACACATATACATATATATATATGTTGTGTGTGGTTGTGTGTGTGTGTGTGTGTGTGTGTGTGCGTGTGTGTGCGTGCGTGTGTGAAAGTGAAAAAAATGGGAAAATTCCAAGAAGATATGTTGAAAAAATATTGGAAAGAAAAATATTATAATACATTGGAAAATTATAATATACATTGGAAATAATATATATCATGGAAATGTATTGCTTTTATTTGGTCACAAGTGTGTCATCAGGCTTTGTCCAATGCACTGAATATTCTATTTAATTAATTTTGATACAAAAAAATTAAAAACAAAATATCAGGTAAGGCAAAAATATAGCTTCAGTGACACAGAAGTTGTCAATTTAAAACAAACAACAAGTAAGTACAAGAAAAACAGTGGAAATTGATTACGTCATAAACGAATTTATTTAAACTCCTCAAAAGGAATTTCCTGGTTTAAAATTAATGGAAAATTCTTGCTTTAGCAACGCAGTCTGCGAAGAAAGAAAACTGAATACAGCCTGTTACTCCGCTGAAAAACTTACCTATCGTGTCGCACCCCGCTCATAGTAGAGGGCGGTTGGGTAGATACATATTTATTTATGATTATCGATTAGTTTGATGAAGTTTTAAATCACTGTTGGTTACCAGCAGGGGTTGTAATTTCCTCACTTTCGATGCAATTTTTTCCCCTTTCCTATAATTTCAGAATAAAATTCCATGTTTTCTTAAAAGCTTTATGCATTTCTTTCTAAATGATGTATGTTCTGCCAATAGGATTTGAAATAACCATCAACGAGGCCATCAATCTCTGTATAGAGCAACATGGTTTTTAGCAAGTTCATTGGTACATTTGTAAAAGTAAACAAATTCCAACGCAAGCTCTCATCCCTCAGTCTGCATTATAGCTACCTATTGAGACACCGTGATTGTTATTTTGATTTTATTTTCATCCATATTACTTCTCGTGAGGGGATGGATTTTCCTGTAGTGTCTGATTATATCTCTGTGTTTGTCCAGTTTAATTTGATGCGTAATTTAGGCACATGGTTCAAAATCTCATTTGCGATTGAGGGGGTAGCAAATTTTTGAATAATGAAAAATGTATGAATGCACATTTATTTTTCTTTGATTATTTTAAAACATAATTGGGAAGCGATACTAGTGTAAGATTCAAAAGTTAATTAATGAACATACATATTCGACAGCGTTGTGAGAAAAATATTTAATATAACATACAGACATAGGGACGAATAAAATCATAATGTCAGGAGAATAAGAAATGTAAATACATATACAATATTAGGTATAAACAAATAACCCAAAATGTCATAAGATATAAATGTTAGAGACATGGAACTAAAGGATAGTCATGCATGTATAAAGGACTTACAGTAATGTAAGCGGGGGCAAAAGCCCTACCGAGAAGGGGTAGAATAGACTCTAGCATAGCGGTTCATGTGAGAAGATCCAGCTAAAAGGAAGGAAGAACAAGTTTCGCAATGAACGCGCTTACTACCAGAGGTCGCGCTAGTGGGAACAAACAGCACGCAGGCGAAGAGATAACTCCTTCTGCAAAGGGAAGATTAATCCCCCTACGCTAGCACTACCGCTTAGTTTTCCCATACAAGTATCTACATAATACCTGTCTGTTATATTTTTACTGTTTTTTTCCCCAATATTTTAATAGGGTTTTGATAGTATGGCATTCAAGTTTTCTTATAACTTATAAGGTGTTATTTTGGGGTATAAACAGTTCCCTCTAATAATTCATCTTAAAGTGTAGTTGTTATTATTGTTATTTTTGTTATTATTTTCCGGTCGCCCTTCATAATAATAATGCTCCTTTCTAAAAATAATAATGTAGTTTATCGTGTTTTCTTGTTTTTTGTCTTTTTTATTTTTGGTAAAATTCGCCTTCTCGATTGAAGTAACTTGTTTTATGTTTCAATCGTTTCCAAATTTTTTCTTGATTTAGAAGCTGAATACAAATGTCTTTTTAATTAACCTACAATTCGGTTTAGGCAGCCCTATCGGCCCCAGAACCACAAGGTTTCGGATTCAATACCAGCCCCTTGCGTACTTAGTACATGACTAACAGAAGCTTGGATATGTGGTGTAATGTGTGCACCTATGGTAGGCATGGCACTCTTAAAGTTAAGACACAAAAACAATCTCCTTTGTCTAGCGCTAGTGAAAGAAAAGATTCCATCGCTGTCCGGAAATAAAGAGAGATAAAAGAAAGATGAAAGCAATAGAAAGAAGTAAGGATAAGGGAAAGAAAGAGAGAAAGATAGTAAGGAAGGTGAAAAAAAGCAAGAACAAGGGAAAGTGAAAGAAATACAGAAAGAAAGGAAGAAAAGAAAAGAAGTTCGATAACAGAAAGAAAGAATGAAAGAAAGAAAAGAAAGAAAAAGAAAGAAAAAAAAGAAAGAAAGAGAAAGAAAAGAAAGACAGAAAGAAAAAAGAAAAGGAAGGGATAAGGGAAGAGAAAAATAGGTGATTCACCTACTTTATTATTTCTTCATTTTAATTTATTGTTTCAATATTTTATTCACGAACTTAATGCCTGATTTGCTTTTTATTAGTTTCAAAGATCCCTTTTTTTTTTAATTTGCATAATAATTTTTAATATTACCTTCATATAATTCCATCTAGTAGTATTGAAATATTTTCTTAGTTTTACTGAGGTGGTCTACACATAATCATGTATATAACGGGAAGTGACTTTAAAAAAAATTAAATAGCATTTTTTCACTAAACTAAAGGAGTTTATGAAAAAATTTAAGAAAAAACAGTTAATTGAGCTAAGTGCCAGTTTCATCAGCAGAATGCATCAAAATGGATGCAATATGATTTAAGAATTAAAAAGGCGAAGATTCAGCCATTCAAATGTAGGAAAAAATCGGTCAGGTCCTCTTGATGGTAAATGCCAGAGTGAATACATGCCTGAATTGGCAAAATAATAATAAAAAATAAACATATTTAGGCTCTACTCAAGTAACTTTTTCAAAAATGATTTACAATCATAAAACCAGTTTGTATATAGGAAATACATACATTGTAGCCGTACTTTCTAAATATGTTTGAAATATAGACCCGATTCTAAATCCGATTAACTGAGAAATCTGAGATATTGAACTGATGTAAGCAGCAAAAATAAATGGTTTTTCCTCAATCGTTTTTGTTTTCCCTTCGCCATTTATGCAATGTTTCGGATATCTTTTAATATGCATCCCCTTTGTCGCCAATCACTTCATGCCTAAAGTTTTTCCTGAATATCGTTTTCGAGAACCTGGATAAGTTACTTTTCTAATGATTAATGTTCTCTAAACTGGCCTCAACGTAGATATTGGAGCACTCTTCTATATTTGTTTGCTTAGTGCGACATGGCATAATGTTTAAGAACCGTAATAAATGGACTCGTGCGACCCGAGTTCAAATCCTGGAAAATGCTGTTTGTAATTTCAGCATCTGTTAAACAATTAAGAAATTGACATTGTGTCGCATCCTGCTGCGTTCGGAGGGGTTTTGGAATATATATTATATATATATATATATAATATATAGAGAGAGAGAGAGAGAGAGAGGGGGGGGAGAGAGATAACAACACCTTTCGTATAACTTCTGAATTAAAAAAAATTCTATACTCTTGAATTTATTTCGGACATTTTGAATACTGCCTAATTTTTAACCGTCGAACGAATTTATGATTATTGAAAACATGAATTGTTTTTAAATTAACACTGCATCCACAAATTGATAATTTACACCCTGATGTCTAGTGGTTGTTATCTCTCTCCCCCCCGCGTCCTCGTCTCTCTCTCTCTCTCTAATATATATATATATATATATATATATATAGTATTCCAACCGCCTCCGAACGAGCAGGATGCGACACAATGTCAATTTCCTTATTGTTTAAACAAGATGTGAAATACAAACAGGCATTTTCCAGGATTTGAACTCGGGTCGACGGTCCATTTAATTACGGTTCTAAACATTATGCCAATGTCGCACTAAAACAAATATAGAAAATAGGTGCTCAATATTGTAGCGTTGAGCCAGTTTAGAGTAACTTAATCAATAGAAAAAGTTAACTATCCAGTTTCTCCGAAAACGATATTCAGGAACTTTGGCAATGAAGTGATTTGGGACAAGGGGATGCAATATATAAAGAATAATCCGAAAATTTGCATAATGCCCAAGGGAAACAAAAGATTGAGAAACATTTATTTTTGTGGCTACATCAGTTCAATAATCTCAGATTTCTCATTTAATCGGAATAGAAATCGGGTCTATATCAACATATTTAGAAATACGGTACAATGTATGTATTTCCTATATACAAAACTGGTTTTGATTGTAAAATCATTTTTGAAAGTACCTTGAGTAGAGCCTAAATTATGTTTTTTTTATTATTATTTTGCCAATCAGGCATGTATTCACTCTGGCATTTTACCATCAAGAGACCTGACCATTTTTTCTAACATTTGAATGGCTGATCTTCGCCTTTTTAAATTCTAAATCAATTCATCCATGATGATTCTCTGATGAAAACTGACTTTAGCTCAATTTAACGTGTTTTTCTTAAATTTTTCATAACTTTCTTTAGTTAGTGAAAAAATGCTTAATTTAATTTTTTTTTTTTAAAGTCACTTCCCGTTTTATACATGATTATGGTGCGTAAGAACCACCTCAGTAAAACTAAGAAAAATTCAATACTACTTAGATGGAATTATATGAAGGTAATATTAAAAAAATATTAATGCAAATTTTAAAAAAAAAGGGATCTTGAAACTAATAAAAGAAAGCAGATTAAAGTCGTGAATAAAATATTGAAACCAAAATTAAATGAAGAAATAATAAAGTAAGGTGGAATCACCTATTTTCTCTCCTTATCCTTCCTTCTTTTTTCTTCTGTCTTCTTTTCTTTCTCTTCCTTTCTTTTTCTTCTTTTTTCTTCTTTTTTCTTCTTTCATTCTTTCTTTCTGTTATCGCTCTTTCTTTCTCCTTTCTTCTGTATTTCTTTCACTTTCCCTTGTTCTGCTTTTTTCACTTCCCTTACTATCTTTCTCTCTTCCTTTTCCCTTTATCCCGGCTTCTTTTTTCTATTGCTTTCATTCTTTTCTTTTTTCCCTCTCTCTCGTTATTTCCGGACAGTCGAGGGAATCTTTCTTTTCACTAGCGTCTAGACAAGGAGATTTGTTTTTGTGTCTAACTTAGAGTGCCATGCCCTACCATAGTGCACACATTTACCACACATATGCCAAGCTCTGTTAGTCATGTACTAGAGTACGCAAAGGCTGGTATTGAATCCGAAACCTTGTGGTTCTGGGGCCGATAGGGTGCGTAAAACCGAAATTGTAGTTAATTAAAAGACATTGTATAGCTTCTAATAAGAAAATTGACTACGATTGAAGCATAACAAGTTACTCATCGAGGGCGAATTTACAAAAATAAAAAGACAAAAACAAGAACACCGTATAAAACTTACTAGTTAATATTTTTTAGAAGAGCAATATTATGAAGGCGAAAAATATACAAAAATAGACAATAGGATAAAATCTACACTTAAGATGAATTATAGAAGGGAGACTGGTATACCACCCCAAAATATACAACCTATAATGTTTATAAGAAACTTGAAGTGCATACTATCAAACCCTATAAATATTATTGGGAAAAACCAGTAAAGAATATAACAGTACCAGTAGTATGTGCGCATACTTGTATTGGAAAACATAGCGGTAGTGCTAGCGTAGGGGATTATCGTTGCCCTTTGCCAGAAGAGTTCATTCTTCTCGGCTGGCGTTTGCTGTGTTGTTCCACTAGGGGAACCTCTGGTAGTTAAGCGCGTTGCATTGGAACTTAGTCTTCCCTCTTTTTAGCTGAATCGTTCTCATGATACCGCTATGGGCTAGAGTTCCTATCTACCTGCCTTCTCGTAAAGGGCTTTTGCCCCCGCTTAGCATAGCTGTAGTCCTTTATTATCAGGCATGGACATCCTTTAGTTCCATGTCTCTAACATTTATATTCTTATGATACATTTGGGTATCTTGTTTATACCTAAATATCTGTATACTGTATTTACGCACTATGTATCTATTCTCCTGTACAATTATGTATTTTATCGTTTGCCATGTGCATGTTATGTATATAATATTTTGTCTCACAACTGTGTCGGATTGTATGTTCATTAATTACTTTGAGATCTACACTAGTATCGATTAGAGTTTTAAAAATATGATTCAAAGAAAAATAACTGTGCATTCATTACAGTGTTCATTATCAAAAATTGCTACCGCCATCAATGACGCAAATGAGATTTTGAAGCATGAGCTAAATACGCATCAAATATAAACTGGCAAACACAGGAGTTAATCCAGAACACTACAGAAAATCCATCCCACTTCCACAGAAGGAAAGTAATATGGAATGAAAAATAATCAGAAATAACAATCACGGTGTCTCAATAAGGTAGGCTATAATGAGGACTGAGGATGAGAAGTTGGTTGGAATTTTGTTTACTTTTACAAATGTACCAACTGAAACCTCTCCGCTAAATAAGCCAATGTTGCTCGTATAACAGGATGATGGGGTTTGATGGTTATTTCAAATCCTATTGGCAGAACATACATCATTAGAAAGAAATGCATAAAGCCTTGTTAAGAAATGGAATTTATTCTGAATTATAGTGAAAGGGAAAATTGGCATCGAAAGTGAGAAATCAACCTCCTGCTGGAAATCCAAACAGGTGATTTAACCTTCATCAAACTAATCGATAATCATTAAATAAATATGTATCTACCCAACGTCTACTATGAGGCGGGGTGCGACACGAGGTAAGTTTTTCAGCGGAGTTAAACAGGCTGTTATTCAGTTTCTTCTCGTAGACTGGGTTGCTAAAGCAAGAATTTTCCATAATTTTTATAACAGGAAATCCTTTGAGAGTTTTAAAAATTCGTTTATGAACCGTAATCATTTCCACTGTTTTTCTTGTACTACTTGTTGTTTGTTTTTAAATTGACAACTCTGTGTCCCTGAAGATCTATATTTTGCCTACCTGATATTTTGTTTTTATTTTTTTGTATCAAAATAATTTTAAATAGAATATTCAGGTGCATGTGGACAAAGCCTGATTGAAACACACGTGTTGACCAAATAAAAGCAATAACATTTCCTATGTATATATATTTTCCAATGTATATATAATTTCCAATGTATATATATTTTTTTCCAATAATTTTTCAACATATCTTTTGGAATTTTTCCCATTTTTTTCACTTTCACACACGCACGCACACACACGCACACACACACACACAACACACACCACACACACACAACACACATATATATATATGTATATGTGTGTATATGCAATAATATATATATATATTATATATATATATATATGTGTGTAGATAGATATTTATAAGACATACACATGCATACACAATATGTGTGTGTTTTCTAGCTTGCCGACTATTCACACAATGGCTGGTGAGTCAATAATTAGATCCATTACCTTTCCCAAGATTATTAGTGCTATGTGGAATGTAAATAGCCTCATTCAATATTTGAACTCGGTCACTTTGTTTTTCCTACGACGATAACCGTTAATTGGGAGTGCCTTCATTTATATTTCTTTAAATAAGTACCAGTATCAGTATACAGCAGATTGTAAGTAAATTCAACAAGCTGAGTACTTAATCAGGCAGAGAGAAATATAAAAAACGTTTTATAAAAATATAAAACTTGTTTTTTAGAAAAAACAATTCATTCCGATCTCAAACAGGCAGAAATAGAAACATAGGATCTAATGCACAATTCAATAAAGCGATAAAAACAAAAGTGAAAACAAAATATTCATTCTGAGACACTGGTTGCATTAAATTTAACCCTACCATATCAGTTAGGGAATCAAGCAGCTACTTCAAAATAGCAATTGAATTGTCCATCGAGAAAGCAAAAGGGCATTGGAAAGTGTCAAATGCTGGATCGTGAGTTTCACATGACCTGTCAACTGAGAATAGCAAGTAACATGTTTGATATTTGTGCACTGTGGCATATTAAACGAAGGCGTCAGTGGCTTATTCTTAATGGAATGCCTGCTCAGCAACACAGAGCGAGCCTGTATCAAAAAGGAAGCTTCTTCTGAGTGTATTGTGGCTATACGTTACGAATCATTTATTACGAACTGCTGTAAGAGAATAATGAAACAATCCTGGCTAAAATTACTAATAACACATATGGCGGTTACAAGAAGCTGTGGACAAAAAAGCCGATGTTTAGCCAAGAGAAAAAAAGAGAATTATTCATTATGATAACGCACAGTACTATACTGAATGAATAACCAAGAAATCGGCTGAAAATAGATGTTTCAACCATCATATTGCGAGACATAGCATCTTTTAATTATCATCTGTTTAGAAGTGTTCAATACTTAGATGATGACCACTTGAGCCAAAAGAGGTGTACGCGTAAGTAAACAAATCGAAAAGAAATGATTGAGCATTAAAATGAACCGAAAAGAGTTGATATGCCGTAAAGCAAGCAACCAAGTAAACAACTTTTTAGAAGTATATTTCATACTATTGTTTGTTGGCATATATATATATATATATATATATACATATATATATATATATATATATATATATATATATATATATGTATATATATATATATATTTGTAAAGAAAAAAGCTTAAATACCTTGGATATAGTGATTAAGGTCCATTTCCAACCGTGGGCATCAGCAATGGACCATAATCACTATATCCAAGGTATCTTTTTCTTTACAAATTACTTTGCTCTGTTTATTAAAATTAAACATTGAGCTCTCAAACGGGACCTGAACTCTGCAGCTACCTACTGTTGGAGAAAAGCACCAGCTTAGAATCATCCTAATACCAAGAAACTTGGTACCCCACCAAAGAATATATATATATATATATATATATGTGTGTGTGTGTGTGTGGGGGGTATATATATATATATACATGAAATTACCATTTTATATTTTATCCAATGTTTAATATTCTATTACAATTCGATACTCTATGGTTTTGTCAATACCTATAAACTGATAATATCTGTTTTCATTGTATTCTCTAAAAATAGTAACATCCTTATGGCTTTGATTTAGAACGAAATCAACCTTTTGTAAATAAATTCAGCCTCTCCTTATTCAGGTGGGTGATGTTGTATCAATCTATCAAATAGAAAAAATCCTAATTTTATTCTTCTTTTTATCTGTTTACAATCATATTTCCTGTTTAACACAACTGGGTCCTGGGTCAGATGAAGCTAAACACATTGAATTATAATTTCCTTGACATATTCCATATGTGAACGTAGTTATGTGTGTTCATGCATGCGGTCGTGTACTTTTATCTATTTTATGCGCATAGTCAAAATATATTTGCTATCTTCGCCGATCAGATAATTAGCCATTCAATCATTAATGCATTATTTTTCATCGTACACACACACACACACACACACACACACATATATATATATATATATATATATATATATAATATAATAGAGAAGAAGAGAGAGAGAGAGAGGGCAGGAGAGAGAGAGAGAGAGTAAAAATCAATCAGCTCTATTGCTTGCTAAACTTCATTAAAACAATACAATCCCACAACATACAGGATGTCTATAAAAGAAAAGACAGTATCAGTTGCCCCTTTGTCAGTAAGGGTACTACAAATTGTTTTTGTTGAGATATCATTTCTGTGTTAAATTAAACAAAAGGGATGCTGTAATTTTGGGCAACGGTATTTTAGAACGCATTTCAAGAAATCACTGTTGATTAGTCGGATTCATTCACGACTGGTACAAGTGTTACATAATTGATGAGCCCTCTATCAATTATGCAATTTAGTGTAGTAAAATTAAAATAAAACTTCATGGAAAAATACGGAGTTAGTTGATTGACAGATTTTGACCATCTATTGACCTTGGCTCTCATTGGACAGAGCTGACGTGAGAAAGTTTAGTTTAGAAAATCAGTTTTTGGCTAGGCGCTAAAAATAACCAACGGATTGTGATAAGAATAAGATGGAAAACGCAAGAAATGAAATACCCAACAAGAAGATCCAGAAGAACAGATAAGAAGCCAGAGCCGGTTTAGCTCAGTCGGTAGAGTGTTCGGCTAGGAATCACAAGATTCTTGGTTCGATACCGGCCCTCGCCAACTCAGCGAATGAGTAGCACAGGGATCTGTGCGGTAAAGCGAAGAGCTGATGGTAGTTGTGGCGCTCCACCCCAGATGCTAAAATAATCTCTTTAGTCTAGCGCTAGTGATAAGGGGATAGACTCCCTCGCTGTCTGGCCGATACCGACATTAGGCCGTCCCGACGACTTTACTTACTTAACCTTTCAACTAGCCTAAGAAATAGAAAAGACCTATACAAGATAAGTATACGTTGATGAGTATCCTCTGTAACATATGTATGCATTTATCTAACTCTTCGCAATCAACAGGATGCGACAAATGGTCAATTTCTAAGTAGAGTTCAGCTCGTTTGAATTTAGAGTACTTTTTCTTCCAGTCCTGGTTGTCATACTAAGGCTAGTCATCAGTTTACCCTTCTATTTACTCAAACTTGGGAAGATGAGATAAATGTATGACTTTTCATCAATACAAAATGAAAAAATGGGACAACCTATGTGAAACAAAGTTTATTTGTGTAAGATAAAAGTCTTGGTAAGTTAGCATTCGAAGATAGGCGTTTCGGTGTTGGTTATCGTGTGTGTACTGAAAATCCATAAGAAGACCCGTCAAGAGTTACAAAATCCAAACTGGAACATTTTAAGGAACCTATTGTAATGATTCCTTGCAAACTAGTTATTGGATGAATTATACGTTTATGATGAATATTTCTCAATATTATCATAATTATTTCGGAGGCTTCATTACTTCCTTTATTCATCTATAATTATTTGTTTGCACACAATATAGTTATTTACACTAGCAATATATGCACACTCCGGGGTGCAAAGCATTTAACTTTTAATATAATAAGATATGATATTAAAATTAGAAAAGCTAATAAAACTGAATAAAAATGGATAAAACGATTTGGAACAGAGGGGGTATGATTGAAAAATAGAACAACTTTGAAACTAACTCTTTGCCATCGTTTTCCATTACTCCCGTCTTTCATTGGTAAATTTTCCTTATTGAACTATTTAGTTAAATTAGGAAGTAAAGAATAATATTCAGTTATTTCTTCTTGTTAATGGATTTCTTTTAAGATTATCCCGAGATTTTTCTCATATTCATAAGATAAAACTAAACAATTAAAATCAATAATACTAAGCAATATTTATTAAAATCAATTTTTAATATCAATATGCAAATTAGCCTTCCATTCACACTGTAAACCGCTATTTTGTTGTATATATAAGTACAACTGCGTGTTATTAACTTGTAGATATGGTAAACAGTCTTAATGATGTAAAACAATTTTGTTAATAATTGAGGTTTGAATAAAAATAAAGTCATGGAGAATGTGATGTAAATAACAAAGGGAATTGTGACTTGTATAGTAAATAGTTTCGGTTACAGACAGAAAAACACACAATCTCCATTATAAATAAGATATATTAGTTTAGATGTGACACAAAGCCAGAAGTACGGGACGCCCACTGAGAATCGAACTCATTAACAATGGTCTGCAGATTTAGCTTGCAAGCCATTATAGCACGTGAGGTGCCCATTTGCACACAATACGGATATCAGGCATTCCTATCTAATTTAGATCATTTGCACAGAGTTTATATATTTCAAGTATATACTATCTAATACTATATCATTTGTGGAGTAAGACAACTATCCGCTCAAGATGAACTAGTCTTAGAACTATTTATTGGCAAAGCTACGGGGGGGGGTAGGATTTGGCATAAACTACTACAACTGGTCGTAGTAACCGTGTACCATATTTTTATCAGAAAATAAACCTTCTTGTATCTACATGTGTGTCAACCTCACTTGATTTCCACGACACAATAACATTTCTTTTAATCATAATTTGTTTGTACACAGTTATATAGTTTTACGCATTCGTATTCAATACTAATGATTTTCCAGCGGATCTCTATGATATATATCTTATTAATAATGGAGATTCGCTTCCGGTTTTGTTCTGTAACAAACTGCGTACTGCTTACGTCACATTACCCAACACATAATCCAACGTCATAACATAGAATAAATATACTCAAAATGTGAGCAGGGCAACGTTAGGCAATCCTCATTGTTTCAATAAATAGATGCCCAGCGTTATATATTTATATATAGATTGTTTTATTCTAAATAATATCAAAGTTATCGAAACTGTTTCATTTTCAAAATTTTTTTTAATCCTTTAATAAATTTGACGATTTTACATACTTATGGTACACACTCTATGACATTGAATTTTCAGCTCCCATCCCCTCAGCAATATCTTTAAAAAAATATTTTTACATCGCCCGGAGGTGTCTTTTTATTTTGCTAGTATGAATAATGGAGATTGCTTCAGGTTTTATAACAAAAACTACGTCACTGCTTACGTCACTATACCCGTCGTAATCGTCATAACATAGAAGATAATCACATCCAAAAAATTGAGCATCACAACATTAGACAGTCCTCATTGTTTTTTAAAACAAGTTTAATAGATACATCCCATGTATCTGTAGATTTATATAAAGTGTTTGTATTTAATAGATATTCAAAGTTAATAGAATTAGTTTTGCGTTCAATTGTTTATTTTTTTACTCACGTGTGGTTCGTTATATAACTTGAGTTAGTTTCATCGATGTATGGTTTGCATAGGCTCGAGTAGATCTCTACGCGAGATATGCATAGGGTTGGAATTAGATAGTTCCAGCTATCGGATCAAACGGACATGCTTTCAATTGATATTGTCTTTATTTTGGAGGATTCGTCGCCGGGGTATGGTAGTTTGTATATATGATATTGGAGTAGGTAAAGATTTCTTATGTTTATCTATCTATCTATCTATATATTGTATAATATATATATATATATATAATATTATTATAGTATATAGTATATAAATGAGATGGAGCTGAGTGCAGTGACCGAAGTGATAGCAGTAAGGTCTGTAATGGCAAAGACAAGGGACGTTGGATGTACGAGGTCGGATGGGTGGTATCGTGGTAGTATCTTGAAGTATGGAGATCTAATATTATATGTCATGGATATACGGACATAAGCGTGCGGAGAGTAGTATGTCTAATGATGTGGGATTCCACATTACTAAGAGTCTATAGTGACTCGGGTCAGTTATAAATGGTGCAGACTTAAGATTCATGCACAGGATGCCATTATTAATGAGTCTTAGTAGATCTGCTGGGGCAGTCGATGTGGTAGATGTGGACTTATATAGGGACGATGCAATTGCGACTGGGTGATTAAATGCTGGGATGCGTGTGGAGAGAGCAGTAGGTCAGCTGAGCTTAGAGGCCGGTAAGGTTTAGTCTCCATAAGGCCATAGCTTACATACGTCGATAGTGAGTATTTGCTCTTTCTTAAGAGGTAGATGCGTTGCTATTCGACCGAGTGGTTTAAACCACAGCATTCTTATGTAGTGGATGAGAGAAAAAATGAAGAGATATCGGTGAATGGGTATGAGTTAACCAGAGGCGATGACGGTATCATAATGTTATACTACTTTGTAACGTGGATCGGGAGTAGCTGGAAGTATGAAGCCTGATGTTTGTATTAGGTGTGATGCGTTTATCCGAGTTTGGTGCAGTTGATATATTATGCAGGGGAGTATTGATGGCGTAGCATAAAGTGCAGTATTAGAGCGTTAGATTGAGTATTACCATGAAACCAAGACACGTTCGCATGCTTGCTATATGTGAAGGTTGAGGACCTCGTCGATTATGCGTGCGACGAAATATGCTAAGGTTAGGAGTTCGCGAAGTAGATTCAGAGCATCCATGGAAGTGAGAAATGTGCAGGGTGCTGATTCATTGATGTGAGTGAGATGTCCAGAGAGGCTGTATGCTCTAAAGTATCGAGATTTGAAGCTGTATTTTACGAGGATAGAATGAACAATGAATGGAACGTTATTTTTTTTTCAGAATAACAAGGGTTGTCATAAAAGTCGAGTTTGAAGCCTGTTTTACCAGATAGAAATGAACATGAATGGAACGTTAATTTTTTCAGAATAGCAGGGGTCATAAATGCGGAGTATGGGAAGCTGCGTGATTTGATACATAAGATGAGATTGCGAGATGATACATAATATAGGTGGCGCGAACGTCGATGATTTTTCGGTAGGCCGTATGAGTTATTCGCGCAGAAGGGAGAGGTAGTTGTGCAGGTGCGTGCTCTCGATTAGAGAGTGAGCGCCAAGAGTCTCAGATGTTTAGAAGCTGTCTAGATAAATGAGTAGAGAGATGTGTAGGAAATGAACAATGAATGGAGGGTTTTTAGATAAAGGTGTGTCAAAAGTAACAAAGATCTCGATACTATTTTGACGCAACGTCCATAAGTATTGACATCTAGATAGGCATTTGGTAGGCGGAGTTAGCGATAGGTTGACGATGGGTGGAAAGAAGTTGGCTTAAGTCGATTATTCGAGGGGTTGGTTGGTGGAAAAGTGTCAGTTGCATGTTGGTGAGTTATATTAAAGAAGATCGTGTCGCTAGTGTTATTGATGTATATTGATGTAGGTAGCGAACACACTGTGAATGGATGCAGTAGTTACGCGCTACAGGGCGAGATATGATGTGTGTCGTATGGCTGTGAGGAGTAGCTAGGGAAAAATGAAGTGTGGATCGATAAGACGCTAAGTACTCGTGGAGCGCGAGAGGGCTAATGGTTGGACCGAGGGATGTGAGGCAGGGAGACTTCCGATGTTATCGGAAGGGTAGTAAGTGTTATTTGAAGGGCCGCTAAGAATGCCAAGAGTGCAGCGCCTGCAAGAGCTCATACTAAGGTTGAATTATAATGCGCTAGTCAGATGAGAGATGTGACGTGTGTGATGATTCATGATGCCATGTGGTTTTGTAGAAATCTCTAGTGGTTGCTCTTGAAGACCATTATTATGTGGAGGATATGCGTAAAGTACGGATGCTCTGCGGTCTAGCGTATGTTAATAGGCGTTTCTTGCACAGATAAGCTGAGGTATATGTTGTATGGTGATTATCTGTGATGGGATAGCCGGGAGTACAAGTTGATGAGGTGTGTGTGTCTATTTCAGAGTCCTTCTTCCATGAGCATCTCTCTGACTACGATCGTATCGTGCGAGGTATGTAATGAGGGGAATGCATACCGGAGATATGCTGGGTGAGAGGTAGGTAGCCGCGTGGACGAGGTGAGTGCATGATCTTGCCGTATATGTCTGATTGGATTTGACTGAGTATAAGTGTATGTAGAGTGAGGATGAGGTGTAAGCTCGACGCTGACGGTCAGACAATACTAGTTTATTGCTGGCTTACTAGAATGCGACAGTGTTGGGTAGGAGATATATTGTTGTGGAAATGTAGTCGGATTGAGAGTACTCAGTAAATGATAAGAGAAAATGATGCAGTTGTACTGTTCTTTTGACTCGGTCCACATTAATAAGGGCTGCGTAGCTCGTGACGAGGATTTATATGAAATTAATGCGAAGGGTCGAGATTGATGATGGAAGCGTGACATAAGAAATAGTTTGAAATAAATACCTTGCAGCGATATGAAACGTTGAGAGCTCGTTTGGCTTTTAGGTGTTCTATCAGGCAGCTAAAGCTCGATCGAAATAGGCAGCGTGTAGAAGATGCGCATCCGTCATGGGTGAGAAAATCGGACAGCAGCGGATCACATTGTTGATGTTGGTCAAGGTGAGTATCGAGATCTAGAGATACGGTCTTAGTATCTTCAGAGAAAGAGACGCTCGGATTTTCACATCAGGGGAATTCAAAGGATGTCTGGAATGAAGCGCGTGAGGAGGAGATGAGGGTGATCGATGAGACTTAAACAACAGTCGGTATGCGTGGAATCAGTAGTTTGTACATGAGTGGAAGACAGGTTCTCATCGCCGCGAGCGTGAATCGGCTAGAGATGTCATATGAAGTCTGGGAATGTATGGTAATGCTACATCAGGTGAGATCGTCGTGTGAGGAGGTGCTATGTGTATACTTTTTGTGCGATATGTGAGCTTAAGCTATAGTATCGGTATCTGTGTGGGCCGGGGTAGAGACGTCGCGAAGTGGAAAGCGTTCTGATACGGTGATGAATAATTCGAGAGGATTAGATGCTAGCCGATGGGGTGTTAGGAGAAATGTGTTAGCCGCGTGTAGTCGTCGCTTTAGCCAGTGTATACTGCGCCTTGCTATGTGAATAAATATGATGATAATACTAAGGAAAGGATAGAGCGATGGTAGTAGTCATTCAGATAATTTGTTATTGACGAACGGACGGATCCAGGAGCGTTCGGTTCAGTAGATTTTTCTTAGGTGGGGACATTAGGAGGGTCGCATATCAAAGAAAGCAATCGATAAGGATTGAGATAATTCTGGTTAATTATGGGAAGACTGTAGAGCCTGATGAATGATGGTAGGATACTAAGATCATAGAATTCCGCGGAATACAAAGTGATGTCTGGCTGCAACCATAATGATAAGAGAGACCGGGATGAGGCAGAGAAAACAATATGAGAGATAAGAGTATGAGATAGTGTGGTGTAGTCTTGTAGTTGTGTATAAACTGGCGCTCTGGCGTATTTATAGGTTTTAAGGGACCACGCTTTCAAAATTCTTGGGTAATAATAACCATATAATGTCCATCGTGGTTGCTAATTGTCCACGGAAGAAACAATAAAGATCTTGAATATCGTACAGAAAAATTATATTCAATGAATGTGTAAACAACATTTTTTAAAAGGCAGGGGATACTATATTATATAATATATATATATTATATATATATAGTATAGGAGATCTAGTATAATGAGTATTGGATATATTAGCCAGAGAGGGGCGAAATCAAAATCTTGGTTTTTGAAGATACAAAAGTAGCAAGTAGTTATGTTATTTTGTCCGCAATAGCAGTTTTTTGAAGTGCCTAGTAGATGCGGTTAGTAGGTGGGAGGAAGAAGATTGCCAATTATAATCAACTCTATCAGAGACTCGTTATATTGCCTTGTCCAAAAATGATTTTGGCTACGACAAAATATCTCCTTCTGATTTGTAAAGAAAGACAAAAATGAATGGTCGTGATGATGGATGGACGGGGGAGAACAAGAGTGAGTTAAATGGGGTAGGGAAATTAGGTCTGGTCTGGGTAACATTAGATTATATGAGGTAACGACTAGGTAGGAGAACATATATTAAGTTTATTCTTTCGAGCTATTGGGCATTATCTTTGTTTTAAACAATTCTATGCAGTTAAGCGAACGCTAGTGTTTGTTCATGCTGTTCGAATTCAGTGAATTTGCCTGCTGATGATTTCTCTTTTTTATCTTTATGCAGAGGCGATGACGGCTCGGTAATCAGGCGGAAAGTACTCGGGGGATAAAGTCTTAAGACCCATCTCAAAAAAATCATCTATCTAACGTGACCATTCAATATAATATGAACAACAGAAACGAACTTTCTAAGCAAAATGTTTGGTTTATTAACATATCTCATAGTTGTTAGTCAGTACTGCTTAACATTAAAAAATACCCACGATTCATGGTCACGTCTGTCTCAATATGATTATACGTATAGTTAATACTAATATATTAGTATATATGGTATACTATAGTAATTTACGTGAGGTTAGTGAGTGATAATTGTGAGGTTTGTGGATGGTTGTTTGTAGTATTATAGGAAGCATTGTGAATGATGTTTAGTTATTCATTATTTTTGCTTGATAGGCGAAGTTATAAGCATGGCAGGGTTGTATAGGCCATAAAATTCGATGGAGAATAATTGGAAAGTAATCGCGTATTGAAAGTGGAGTCGGCTCCGGAAAGGATGGGCTCGTATGGAGGTAACAGCCGTACAGACGCTGTTGCTGGACATTGGTATTAAAGTGTCTCATAACAGAGGATGTATACTGAGACCGACTGTCCCTTCGGCGCGGAGAATGACTACAAGTCGGGACACTATGAGATTCAGGGGTCATAAGCTAGGACAAAGTATGGCGGTTCATCGGAGGGGCGCAGATATATATTATGAATCTAGTAATATATATATAATGACTATATATGAGTGGTAATTATATATCTAATAGTATATTAGGTATAGTGAGTGACATATATATATATATGTTAGGAGTGTAGCAGGGTTATCTTTTCTCTAATACACAGCGACACACACGACAGTAACACGATTGCAGTTAGTATATAATAATGTATTGTGAGTAAAGAAGGTATGGCGGTAGGGATAGGTGATGAGAGCATCTATGATATATGGAGTATATAGTAGTTTAGAGAGACAAAAGCGATGATAGATATCATTGTATTCACGCACAGTGATTGATGCTATTATACACCATCATTAACAGATGTATGTCACCTATGTAATATCAAATATTCGAATAAGTATTGGATGACAAGCTAGGAATGAGAATTTAATGATAGGATGAACATTTTAACTAGCATACAAGGAACCAAACTGCAAATGTTAACTGCGTGAATTAAACGAATCGATAGACCGAGCCTAGGATGTGTGGGATGAACTATGTGAGTGTGAAGGCTAGAAGGTTCTGGAATCCTTAAGAAATATACATATAAATCACAGGCGGTATTGATATTTGTCGTTGTCGTAGCGCATTTTGAATGAGTTTGAATGTGTTGTATATTTAGTTCCTTGTGCTGTATAGGATGTATTTATCACTATTTTTCATAGGGCAATGATTTGAAGTATTAGAGTAGATTTATGGTGATACTTGCTCGGATGCTCTTTCTTTGATTTTCAGAGGGTGATTTGCCCGAATGTATTTCGGTTTGGATTTTCATTATCCTAGATGTGTGTGGTAGTGTCGGCTGGTCTTTTATTGTCATAGTGTGATTCATCTTGCTGGACGTATCACTCTTCAGTGAGTTTCCAGGGTTCGTGCGTTATTTCTATTATCTGAAATTATTAGTGTGGTTCTGTGTTGTCCTTAGTAGAGTCTGGTGTTATCCGAGTGTGGTTGACGTAATTACAAAGTTTGGGACACTATTTTGTTTAAAGGAGCTTTACGTGATTTACTCTGTGCATAACATATGTATATTTTGTGTGGTGTGCGGTGTAATCATAATAGGTGTAGGTGGTCAGTGTGAGTGCGTCGCTATTTGACATGTGTGACTGATAGAACTGACGTCTGCTTTGGCCTTCGATTTAAGTAACAGTCAACAAAGTGTAGGGTTATTGTGCACTAAACGTTTAGGGAATTACGTTCTTTATACGTTCTAATTATTAATTGTTTCGTTTTTTTTAAGTTTTTTTTTTTGTACACATTCTTGTCAAATACGAAAGAAAGGTTATCCATTTGAGCCCTAGATAGGACCCTAGCATATACTAACATTTCAGGACTGAATAGATCTGGAAGGAAGGTCAATGTCGGGGGTACTCCCTTCGTTCTATGATTGGAGCCCCATCATCAAATGGAGTTGTACTGTCTTATCCAATTCCGTGTTTTGGATTTCTTAATATTTGACAATGGGGAAATTTGAATTTCTCAAGAAATTTAAGTTATTTTAAAAATAAGGAATTCACTGAGTGGACACCAAATGGAATATTACAGGAAGAAACCATCCCATTAAAGATCATAGTCACACAGACACAGACACAGACACACACAGACACAGACACACACATACAAATTATATATATATATATATAATATATAATATATATATAAAACAAACGATAGATACCAGCATGAATATGTATATGATCTATCTCTCTCTCTCTCTCTCTCTCTCTCTCTCTCTCTCTCTCTCTCTATATATATATATATATATATATATTATATATATATATATATATATATATATATATTTATTTGAAATTTAGAAAGAAAATACTCATAATACATAATTTTCTCAATTTTGCATCAATCTTAATATTTAAATTATTATATAATATTTTAATATTAATTATATATAGTACTTAATATTTAAAATCCAAATGAAAATAAAAAATAATAATAATATTATACTATTATACATATTTTTCTTAAATCTTCTCCAATCCTAATAATATATAATTAAAGATAATCTTTTATTCACTTATTTGCTGGTCCATGTAGTTGAGTTAATACATTTTATTTTTATTTATTTATTTATTTATTTTTTACAACTGAAAATAAGAATAAATAAATAAATAAATAGATAGAAAATTAGAGGGGAAGGAAGAGAAAGAATCAAAACAAAAGAAAGAAAGAGAAAGAAAGAAATGAAAGCTAAGCATAAGAATCTTCTATAACCGACTTTTATTTTTGAATTGGATGTATACATTGTCGCCATGTTTGCCACAATACATTATCGCAATTTTGACCGGATGATGAACAGACAATATTGGATACATATACAGGTAGGATCTTAAACATTCGTTCTCAAAAAAAATATTTTAGAAAAAAAAATGAGAAATTGCAGTTATTCACCCATTTCATTCATAACATAAAGAAGAGGGAAGGAGGAGAAAGTAGAAAAAAGAAGAGGAAAAAAGAAGAAGAAAAAAAGAAAGTATCACCACAAAAAAAAAACAAAAAAAACTTAAGCACGTCCATTTCTGATTTTCATCTCTGATGATAAAGTTTCTTTGAAATCGATAAGACAAAAAACATCTTCTTGTATTTTATTTTATACGCATTGTATTGCCTTCAAATTTTAATATATATATATATATATATATATATATATATAATATATATATTATATTCAAATAATAAATAATAATGATAATAATAAATAATAAATAATAAAATAAATAATAATTAAATAATAATAATAATATAATATTAATAATAATAATAATAATAATTAATATATTATATATATATATATATATATATATATATATATATATATATATATATATATATATATATATATATATATATATATATATATATATATATCAAACGGATAGATACCAACATGCATATGTATATAATCTATATGCATTACATACGCTCGTAATGTAATGGTTATCGGCGCAGGATATGGACACGGAAACCCAAGTCCAAGTCCTGGATGAGCTTGTTTGCATACACACAGCGTTAATAACTTTGAGAAAAGTATGCTTTTTGCCGACTTTTCTCTCTCCAGCTATCCCTAAAGAGTAGGTCAGACTAAGATCTTTAACATTGGCCCTGCAAGCAGGTTAAAATAAGGAAAAACTCTGAATCCAAACCAGTCAAACCGGCTAAAAATTGATCTAGAGTCACATCCTGCCCGTGTCTCACGATTGGTATATAGATACATGCATAACACACTCAAATATGCATGGGTTATGTTTTTGTGTAAGTGTGTGTAGAGAAAAGGTGGTAAAGACTTCAACAACACGAGAGGAAGTAAGCATTTATTATAAAAACAAGTCATTTGTCAAAGTTAACATACATTTTCTACGCATTTTTTCTGTTTTCTAGTATGTTTTCATAATCAAAAGGTGATGTTTGTTTGTACGATATTACTCACCGGGGATCTACATGATTGTGAGAATCTTGCCGAGGGGATATCTAAAATAAGAAACGTCCAATTAAATGATTTATATATGTTTTTGCGGTGAATAATCTTATTGACTGCGTTATCACTTATTCTCCAGCGAGATTATATATTATTATTATTATTATTATTATTATTATTATACTAAAGCTGAGCGAATCAACTTTTGCTACCTAAAGGTTTTTTTCCTAAATAGGTTAAAGACACAAAACACATCCCATAATATAATTTAATCCTAAATCTAATCAATGTTTGGAAAAATTTCCATTTCATTTGGTTCTAAATATTCGTAATTTGCAATTAAGTCAAAAATCCACCATTCTCTCACTTTACTTTGCGACTGACTGACTGATGGACGATGGGCCCCCTTTCTGTCTGTCCCTGTCTGTCTGTCTGTCTGTCTCTCCACCCAGAGAGAAGACTTAACCAGATCCAGAAGACAACGCGACTGACTGACAGCTGAAATCCCCCTCTCTCTCTCTCTCTCTCTGTCTCTCTGTCTCTCTGTCTCTCTCTCTCCACCCAGAGAGAAGACCTAACCAGTTAGACATAAGATAATTGTTTGATTTCTAACAAAATGTAAATAAGATTCGTCGACAAAGTGACTTAAAATTGTTTTCTTGGTTGTAAAATAGATAAATAAATAAATAAATAAAACTGATGTCATGTTTTAAAAGAATTTTAAGGAGGAAACAAAGAGGAAACAAAATAATTGTGAGTAAAAACTTGGAAGGAGGCTATTATCAAGACAAACCTACTTTTATGTTTATTTTACCGGTCCTGTAATTTTTTTTTTTATTATGAATGCAAGTAATGTTAAAATAACAACAAAGATTTAACACAAAAAATTATTTATATTCATTTATATTTGTATTTTGTGAAGGATAAAGAGACAAAATTTCTTCTTAATGAAAAATATTAGGCACTGGCAAACTTGCCGTAAAATCCATATTTTACAAAATAAATTTACCTCCCCCCTCCGAATAAAAAAAAATACTAAAAACCAGGGATTCATCCAATTTTAATGAAATTTTCAGTGTTGATTTATCAATGAATGAATTTTATAATGCATAATGATTTATTTCAAAACTTTTTAATTTTTTTCAAGTCACTTAACTTCCCCCCGCCCCACATGTTTGTTTTTTATTGGTTTGGGCGCAAAATATTCATGGGGGTTATATAAAGTTGAAACTAATTACTGTATGAATAAAAAGACAAAAGACTAAAGGTGTAAATAGTAGAAAAAAATTTAAGGGAGCTATCCTGGTAGAAAATATTGGAAAAATATTTTAAAAATTGGGAATCGGAAAAATAGAAAAATCGGAAAAAATATGTAAAATAAAAACTAAAAAAATAATTTTTGTAGATCTTTTTTTTTAATACTCATTCGATTTAATTGAAGAAAGTTACTTGATAAGTAACTGAAACTCACCAGAAAGCGCGTGGCCTCTAGAATGCTCCTCGTTCCCAATAGCAAAACCGTCGAGAAGTTCAACTCCATGATTGTTTGTTATGTTTGTTTTTGATTTGTTATGTATTTGATTTTGGGGTCATCAGGAGAGGATGTGCACCGTTTCTGGGTCTTCTTCTCAATGGTTTTATTTGCACCCCCCTCACACATTTGTTTTTACTCTTTTCGATTTAATTGGCTATTATCTTATAAAAGAAAAATATACATCGATATTTATTCTGTTTAAAAGGAGGGAGGCCTAAAATTTGAATAGAGTGTT
>CM042140.1:119297593-119332593 GCA_023376005.1 Doryteuthis pealeii
CTTTCGGGCAATTCTCTTGACGTTTTAAAAAGCAACACTCGCCCCCATCCTCATCGAAACGGGTTGCACACTCTTCTCTCTGATGAGCCTATGTTCAGTTGTTAAACATGCGTTTGTTTTCATTATATCTTTATTCATTACTGTCGGATTAATATCCATTTTATTTTCACACACACACACACACACACACACACACACACACACACATATTATAATTATACTATATATTTGGGAGAATATGTGCTTTTTATTTTGTGTAGTCAGACCTAATTTTTGAAGTTATATTCATTTATGTTAATTAGGCGGGAATTTAAAACTACTTAAATGTTGAGGCTAACAAATCGAGAAAAATCAATCTCTGAAGTATATATATTCGACCTATTAGGTCCTCATTCAGCAGGTCGAAATCATTATTCAGAGATTGATTTTTCTCGATTTGTTTAGCCTCACATTTAAGTAGTTTAAATCCCGCCTAATAAACATTAATGAATTAACTTTCCAAAAATTTAGGTCTGACTAATAAAATAAAAAAGCACATATTTCTCCCCAAAATATACTTCGGCTGAAAATAGCTAAAAGTTGTTCTATTATATATATATATATAATAATATATATATATATAATATAATATATATATTAGAGAGAGAGAGAGAGAGAGATAGATAGATAGATAGATGAGAGAGAGAGAGAGATAGAGAGAGAGATATGTAAGCATATAGTTTTAATAGAGAGTCAATGGCGTCAGTCACTGTCAGTTTCTTTGCCAAGGTGATCTTTAGACCAACAGCCATCTTAGATCTAGTATAAATTGTCACCGACATTGAGCGCTTTTCATTTCATAAATAAACCAGACTATATCTCATATAATAATATATATATTAATATATATTATATATATATATATATTGATAAGTTATAGCATGGTGTATTTATAAGGAATAGTGCTGCAATAAGTTGATAGAGGTTATTCATAGTCTTAAGTTAGCGTAGACCGGTTGCCATTATCAAGTTCAAAGAACCAGTCGCACAAGACTATTTACGATAGCCGGCGAGTAATAGTTTGATTTCCCGATGGTTTAGGTCCTATGAGAAATGCAAAACAGCCTCATCCAGATTCGAACTCGGATTGCCATGTCTATTTCCTCACGAATATAAACATTTACATGCACCCCTCACCCCCTCTCTCTCTTTATATATATATATATATATATATTATATATATAATATATAATTATATAAATTATAGTATACATATAACCACCTCTCTCTCTCTCACATTTATATATATATATATAGAGAGAGAGAAGAAAAGGAGAGAGATAGTTATCTGGTATATATATATATATATATTATATTATATATAATATAATATATATAGAGAGAGAGAGAGAGAGAGACAGACAGACAGACAGACAGACAGAAAGACAGACAGTAGTATTTGTTAATAATATTATATATATATATAATATATATATATATAGAGAGAGAGAGAGAGAGAGAGAGAGAGAGGAGAGAAGAGAGAGAGAGAGAGGAGAGATAGTTATCTGTATATTATATATAAAGTAAAAAGTCGTCGGGGTGGGTGGCCTAAAGTCGGTATCAGCCATGCAGCGAGGGAGTCTATCCCCTTTTCACTAGCGCTAGACCAAGGAGATTATTTTAGCGTCTGATGTGGAGCGCCACACCTAACATATTATATATATATATATATATATATATATATATATATATGTATATAGATAACCCCCTCTCTCTCTCTCTTTATATATAATTATATATATATATATATATAGATATATATATATATATATATATATATAGAGAGAGAGAGAGAGAGAGAGAGAGAGAGAGATTTATATGTATACTATTTTCAGCAAAAAGGTAATTGTCTTAATTGGATATTAAAAGAAATAGTATATTGAAGCTTAGTTTCAAAGCTCTGACCTTATTACAATATTCAAATGGCTCATAGAAGTGTCCCAACATACAAAGTTATGATTGAAAGTGGTTAAGAAAAACATCGAGAACTCATTAACGCGTTACCGTTTCATAATTAAAGTACACATGACCTGTTTGCCCACACCAGTAATGACGAAAACACGCAGAGAGGGACGTTCATCAGGAAATAGAAAATTTTTATCTTGCAATATTTGGTCACGTAGCAATCTGCTGAAGTAATAGTAAAAATAAGATGTTAGTAATTGGGGGCGGGGCGAGTCATCGCAAGGGATCGCATATATAAACCTCATCTCTTTTGGATCTGAGTGATTCAAACGAGGAAACCTGTTTATTGTTGATGTTGAAACGTAAATGTACAGTGTATCTTCACTGACTAGATTAATTTGTACTGCCTCATAAAATCAGTTCCCTCGTATATCAAATAAAATTTTCCCCATTTGAAATAAACTGAAACGCCATTAATCTGTTCCAGTTCTCTCCCAACAAATCCTCTATTTTTTGTTAGTTTCTTTTTTAATAAGAAAAAAAAAAATAGCCCTTTTTGTATAGACATAATAAATAGAATGTAATGAAATGTAATCATATAATTTATAGGAAAAGAAAACAAACTATATGGTTACTTCAATTGATAATAGAAACATATCACACCAGAAGACATGGGACATGGCTTAGAAGGGGAACCTCAAGAGAGAAGCTGAGATATCTTATAATCACAGCACAAGAACAATTGCCCATAACATAGCGAATATATATAAGACAAAAAAAATTAAGATTCCAACACAATAGCAAGTGTAGAATTTTGTAGAAACTAGATGAAACAGTTTAATCATTAATACGAATGCAGCAAACTGCAAAAGGAGAGAACAAGACTTAGGAACAACGTGTGGGAAAGGGCGATCCCACTGGGAATTGCGCAAGAAATTCAATTTTTTACATGGTTATGCAGAAGCTGGATAATATCTCAGTTAGAAATGAGACGCATATAACATTCTTTGAACTTTGAGATACAGACGGATCACCTAATCCCAGTTAGGAGACCAGAACTAGTGTTAATTAACAGCAAGGAAAAGAATGTGTAATCTCGTGGATTTTACTGTGGAATTTGCGACAGTGAAGGTGAAAGAAAACGAAATACTTGGACCAGAGCGGAGAGCTGAAACAAACTTTGGACATGAAGGTGAGGTCGTACTTATTGTATTGGGAATCTTGAAATGGTTCCAAAGGGTTTGGAAAAGAGCCTGGAGCAATTGAAATCTGAAGAATAATCGAGACCATCAGCCGAATAACAGTGTTAAAATCAGTTCGAAAGGACAGAAGAGTCTTGAGACCTGAGGGAGATTGCTGTCACTCAGCCTTCAGTAAACCACCAGTTAGGTAATAATAATAAAAAAATAATAATAATAATAATAATAGAATAATAATAGATATTCATATCGTGTAAAGAATATTTGAAATAAAATATATTCGATTCGGTCTATGAAAATAACTAAAGATATTCTCTCTGTTTCTACTTACGAAGGACACAAAAGTGTCGATAAAATTAAACATTTGTACTTGTTTCGAAACATTCAAATATCTGCATTCTATCTACAATCTTTTATATCGGAATTTGATTCACATTTAAAATAAGGTCAAAAGAGTAAATTAAAACTTAAATTAAAAGATCTTTTAATTCCGTTAATGACTATCAAAGAACCTAAAAAAAGTCTTTCAAATAAAAAAAAAGAAAGATAATTCAAACTAAGTAGATATTCCTATTTGAAAGGAATATTACCTAGAGGCCTAATAATTACAGTTGAGTACCCTTGTGTAATGGCTAACCTGCTGGGCTCCGATATCGTAGTAAGCGAGTTCGGCTTCTAGTCGCGCTATTGCGTTCACATTTCAGACTAATAACCATAACAAAGGATGAATTCGTCATCCCCGTAGCTATGGGCTAAATGATACCACTAGTGTTTCTCTAAAAGGAAGGCTTTGGCATTAAATAACCCGACGGTTGATTTGCCATTAAAACAGAAACCAAATTAATTAGTTTGGTTTTAGGTTTAATTTCTAATGGCATATCAAACACCTTCAGTTTTATACTAATGACAAAAAATTTTCATTCGTTTTAATGTTTGATGTGAATTATATATTTTCTATGTTCTATTGCATTTTTATATTTTTCGTCTATAATATTTGTCTGCACACAGTTTTGGTTTTTACGTATACCTATTCGATAACAGGTCCTTTTAAATAGATCTATTTGCTTAAGAGATTGAACCCTAATAGTATTTACCACTCTCTTCAGGGTGAATCTGGAATTGTGACAACAAAGAGTAGTCCCACTCGCCAGAGCTAAAGAACTGAGCTTCATCACCAGATGGATTTTAATGTCATATCCAGGACAACCATTTTTTCGGAGGACGAATTTACTACATTGACACAGTCAGTATATTCAAGCCCTCTCCATTTGCTTCACCTTTCCTATCAACACACACACACACACACACCACACACACACACACACACACACCACACACACACACACATATATAATATAATTATATTATATTATATAATATTACTGCAAATATATGCACCCTCCGGGTGCAAGTATTTAAGTTTTAATGTAATAAAATTGTATTAAATTAGAACGGCTAATGAACTAAATAAGAATACAGATAAAAGATTTGAAACAGAGGGAGTATAATAAAAGATTTGAAACGAGGGAGTATAATAAGAAATGGAAAAACTGAAACTTACTCTTCCATACTCTCGTCTTTCATTGTTATTTTTTCTAATTTAAGTATTTAGTTATAAGAGAAGTAAAGAAATTAAATGACAGTTTTTTATTTGTTAATGATTTCATTTAAATTCATTGAAGAGATTTTTTGCTTATATTCATTAAAATAAAACCAAACACTTAGAAATCAATAATACTAGCACATATTATTAAATTCGATTTTTAATATTAATATGCAATTAGCCTTCCCGTTTACACTGTAAACCGCTATTTGTTGTATATATAATAAATTGCATGTTGTCAGTATGTAGACATAGTTAACAGTTATTAATAATGTATGACAATTTTATTAATAATTGAGGTTTAGATAAAAATAAAATCATGGAGAATGTGAGTCACTAACTAAGAGAATGTGTGACTTGAGTAGGAATATTAGTTTCGGTTACAGACAGAAAAAACACAATCTCCATTATAATAAGATATATATATAATCATAACATCACCTTTTATTCAAAAGTGGTCAAATTTTTTGACGATATTTGTCTGACATTATGTTTCAGTATATAAATTTTCGGAGTAGATATTCAGGACAAACAGACTTTCTTTGATTCCTATTTTTAAATGCTACTTGGCGAAAAGTATTTCAATAACGAGAAATTAATACAAAATAAATTTAGTACCAGTTATTAATGCTTACAAACTTTTAAAAACCATAACCTTGTTTTCAATTTCATGAGTCAAATATTTCTTTTAGCCTTCTCTATGTCCTCAGATCTTGCCGGCTTGAAAACTTTTCAATTTAGACACAATAAAATTCGGATCCTTAGATCTGCTGAGTATGGAAATCTGCCCAATACTATGCCTCACAAAAGATTTCATTCAAGATGTATCGAGCCGAGACTCCATCATATTGCTATGTTTTTTCAAGTGCCCTTCTTTGATCTATATGAAGTCTATAACATCTAGACAACCAATCAAAATAGTATCATTTTATCATATAATTGCTCAACTGTACTCAACATATTATTTAAAGATTTTACACATCCAAATTATAAACTGATTAAAACTTCAGTCTCGATGTTTTATAACATCACAAATTCTTATTATATTTTGTAAATGTATAGACATCAAATTTAATATAATGATTTTTGATTCTTATCCATAAAATAATTTTTGCCTAACAATTTTCTATACTGCGTATTCGAAATTATGGAAGAGTTCACATTACTAGCTGAAAAAACCTCTTCTGCTTTATTTTTCTCCAGAGCTGTCACTATGCCCTGTTTTTCCAACGCAAGTGTTTGTACTGGTATGTCTACCAGAACTGCCTTAACAGAAGTATACATGTTGATATTCTGTCTGAACAGCATAACATCCTCAGCTAGATGACAATACAGTTGCACAATGTTGCGCTCTGGTCCTTGCTCTTTTAAGATCTGTTTTACACCATTTTTCTTCAATCTCAATTGTTATAGCAAAGTGTCTTTATCCACTCTGCCAATCAACTCCAATTGCAGATGAGATTGTCATAATCTTGAACAGCTCCTGATAGCTAGCTACTTTTACTTCTTTGGTTTTTTCCCTATCATTTTAGATTTGTCTAAAATAATGTGTTTAAGGGATACATGGATTAAGAATCCCCATATCCTGTAGATCTAAGAAAGACATTAGCAGACAAGCCCCAAGATTTTTGATACATCACCCCTAATAAGTCCACAGGAATATCTGGGACTTTTAAAAGACTGTAATGACCTTCACATTCTCCTATCTCAAAACTGTCATCCACGGTTTCTTCACTGAAGAACGTAGGTTGGAAAAATATCAGACTTCGAGGATGCAACACATGAAGAATCTTGTTGCTGTCTGTCTAACTTTGTGCATCCGCTGAAATTTGTTTTTTGTATTTTGACAGCATTCCTTGTCAATAGGTCCCAGCTGGAAACTAACCTTTTGGACCTGTTTTCTCTCTCTGATCTTTTAAATATTCCCTCTCTTCAATGGGAACCTGAAATTTATAAAATTGAATGTGTTTAATAACAGGTCTTGCATACATGACAAATATTAAGGACAATGTCATGATATCATTTACCAGAAAAGCGAATATTATCAGAGGTTAAATTTAAATTTAAAAAATCGAGACATGAACTTGTTCAAATTAAACAAGGGAACACAATCAAGCATAGAATTATGATTACCTTCTTGTTAGAGGACAAGTGCAAACTATGTTGCCTTGTTTGCAATTTTTTTTTGTTGCACTTCACAGCAAAGTCATCACATCTTAAGACAGGCAGTTTACAGCAACATGAAGAAATATCAAAACAATCTTGTCCAGCAGTTCCTCCATCTTTCACTTTGCGTGTAGGTGTAGTGAGGATTTTCCGTTAATCTGTTGGCCTTTTTGAAACTAAATATATCCATCTTCTACCTATATAATGTCCTAACAAAGGCATCGTGGGTTCACTGCTTGCAAATACTGATTATTTCCTTTGCAATCAACTTGGAAATCTCAATTTTTTCAAATGAGGATAGGTATTTAAAGGAAATAACTAAACTGGATAACTTGTCGTGTGTCGGGAAGTACGCTCTTACAAAGGACAAGGTGCTCCAGAAATTTTTTTTGGAACTGAATGTTTTTTTACAGACATTTTTATCTGAAATAAAAATAGAAATAAATGAAAAATTATAAATCAAACTGTTTTAGGCTATCTTTTCCAAATTCATATAAAAGTTCCCTCAATATGGTAAGGAGTTAGCTTTGTTTGTGTTAGGGTTAAGCTGGGATAAAAATTTTGGCTTGAAAAGACAGCCCCCCCCCCAATAGACACTAATTTATGGTAAATTCAAAAATCAAATTGATTTCAAAATAATCCAAAATTATGAGAAAACTCTTTATTTTTTTTATTTTTCTTTCATCATGTAGGTTGTGTAAAAACACAGGAGGTATATTCAATTTGTAGAAAAACCCCGTATTTTTACAAAACAATCCCACCACCGTTCAAATAAATTTAAAACAAAAACAGAGAATTAACAATTTATAATGAAATTCAGTGTTGATTTATAAAGAAAATGCATTTTATAATGCATATTATTTAGTAATTTGTTTTCAATCGAGAGTGTTACATTTTTTTGTAAAAACGGATTTTACAACAGCAATTGAACTGAACATTTTTTTTAAATGTTTTAAAAATAAATTACATGCATAGATTATTTACTTTTCTTTTTTTTTTTTTTTTACTGAGGCTCATCTATGTTACTACTTTTCAATTTAGAAAAATTTAACCTTAAATAATCGATTTGATTTAATTTTAATCTTTTAAAATTAAGGCAGACGAAAATTTGCGGTATTCCTAAACACACACCCACATCATTAGGTAGCTTAAGGTTCATGGAAATAGTATCAGCTACACTTTTCACATGAACTGGAACATAACCATATTTTAATATTCAAGAAAAATTTAATTTGAAACAAAATAAATAGAAGAAAGAAAGTATTACTGCCAAAATATAAATTCACTGCGAAAGACAAAAAATCGCGTTTTTTTTGTTGTTTTGTTTGAACTAAAGTCACTTAAAATACAAAAAGTGTAGATTAAACAACCTTTTTTCCTTTTCTTTTTCAAATAATCAAGTATCTTCATAAAAAAAATACTAATTATTTTTACAATTAAACAAACTGTAGTACGAATAATAATATCGCGTAAATTTTAAAAGATATTAATTCAAAGAAAGTCCGATGACACTAATCATAAACTAAACAAACATATTATTCTATTTTATTTATGACTAAACGAAAAAAACTTTGTTTTATGGCGTTTTATTTATTATAAAATATTTCTATTTTTTTCCCATGAAAAATAAATCCGAATGTTAGAAAAAAAAAAAAAAAAGAAAAAAAGGAAGCGATTTTTCACTGTTTAAATCTCAAACCAAACAATCTAATCAAAACTGTTTAATTTCATTTTTCGTCTCTACAGTAATATATTTTTATTATTTAATGCTTAGTTTTTTTATATAAATTATCTGATATCAAAGAAAGTGTCAATTTGAAAAAGATAAATTTTTTAAATGAAATCAAAACATGTTTTTTCCTCCCGATACATAATTCTCTCGATGCGGTAAATTTTCCCTACATCACGTACGGAAGCCACATTCAGAGCCTTAATTTCAGCCTTTAAACTCGTTTCCTCAAAAATTGATAATGTATTTGGGAAAAATATTGTGTCGTTATATCATGTTAAACCCCAATTATCACTTCAGTGCCTTTACCCAGTTCCAAACGCCTGTCCCTGTAGGTGTATATGTGTGTGTATATATATATATATATAGAGAGGAGAGAGAGATTAAACTATAGACACGTGTTTCGAGGTAATCAACCTCTTCCATCAGTATAGTATACGATTTTAGCAAGCTGGCTTGGCTGGGTCCGAGACCCGAACGAACTTACGCATCGCCAATCTCTTACCCACACATCCACAGTCAGCGCCAAGTATGCAGGCTATTTAATCGCTATATTTCTAAGCAGAAATGAACTTCCCTAGAGTTCTCAAACATTGCTAAACAAAGTGAGATTTGGCTGAGCGCCATGCGGTGAATTTTCATTATATACCTCCTTAATAAAGTGCTCAACCGAAATTGGGAGCGTATATAATATATACACACACAACACACACACACAACACATATATTATATATTTATATATATATATAAATTATATATATATATATATATATATAAATATATGAGTAAAAAGGGGGATGCGGAATGAAAACATCCACATGCTGTTAAAGAAAAAACCAATTTAAATATAATCATAGCTGATATGATCAATATTTCGATTTTACAAAAATCTCATCGAGCCATCACTCCCGTAGTTGTTCGGGTCGGAGAGGAGTCAAATGAGATGTTAGCAAAACAAAAAACCTTAATACTGCAAAACGAAAGACGTTTCATTATTCACCAACGTGGGCATTTCGCGCCATATATATGTTCGGTCATGTTGCCATGTATATCTTTTGCAACAAATGTAGCGATTTTTGAGATGTTGGCAACAAGGCGGAAAAACAATTTAAACGGCAAGGGAATGGGTGTTAAGAAATGTGACGGTTGGAATTCCAAAAGACTTTGTAAGGAATTTTTTTTACCGATTAAATGTTTTATGATTAAATTTATTATTTTTTAGTTTCTGTAATTCATAAATGAATTAGATATTTACTGTAATTAGTTTTTATATATAAAGTTTGAAATGTTATGAGCGGGAATATGTTAAATATTTTAGAAAAGGAGTTTTTATATGGTAATTACGATTAATTATTTTTAATTTCTAATTATTATTATTATTAAGTTCTGTATTTAATAATGATTAATTTTATTGTGTTTTGTTTTTTTTATATATAAAGTAAAAAAGGTTATGGCAAATTGGTTATTATTTTAGATAATGTTAAGCGATTTGGATCTAATGTAAGGTAATTATTTTAAACCGAAACAAAACAAATTAAAACAGAAAAGATTCATTAATATGTATCTATATCTAATCATTTATGAATACAGACACTTAAAAATAAATTTAAATAATAAAACATTTTTAATCGTAAAAAAAATTCCTTTACTAAAAGTCTTTGAATTCCAACCTCACATTTCGTAACACCCATCCCCTTCCGTTTTAAATTGTTTTCGCCTTGTTGCCAACATCTCAAAAATCGCTAATTGTTGACAAGATATACATTGGAACATGAACCGACATATTATGGCGCGAAATGCCCACGTGAGGTGAATATTGTAACGTCTTCGTTTTTTGCAGTATTAAGGTTTTTTTGTTTTGTAAACTCATTTTGACTTTCCTCTCCGACCCAAACACTACGGGGAGTGAATAGCTCTGATGATGATTTTTGTAAAATCGAATATTGATCAATATCAGCTATGATTATATTTATAAATGTTTTCTTCTTAACAGCATTGTGTGATGTTTTCATTCCACCTTTTCTTACTCATTATTGTCGGATCATTTCCTTTCTTTTACTTAATATTATTATATATATATAGTATATATATTATATATATAATATATATATATATATATATTAAATATATATATATTGTTCAGTAATCGGTGAAAGCAAGGGATCTTATCCCATTTTCCTCTTGCTCTAGCCCGGGAATATTGTTTTGTTCAGGTGGGCCCCACAACTAGCCGTCAGAACCGGGTGCTTTACCGCACAGAGCCATATTATCTAAGCTGTGCTTTCATACGCTGAGTTAGCAGAGACAAGTATCTGAGCCGAACTCGAAAGATCAAAATAAAATTGTTAAATAGAGATGGTATCTTTTGGTTTAATTCTACATGTATAGATGAAAGAATGCTGCCAAAACACACACACACACACACACACACATATATATATATATATATATAATAATATAATATATATATCCCATCCTATTCATTTTCATGCTTTTCAGCCATATGACCTTTAGGCACCCTTTGCGATCTCGATCATAGGACATGTTTTCATTACACCGTCAAAATACGCGTTGGTTTTACAGACGATTTTTAGATTGATTTTTAAATTATAAACTAACCTAGCCCTAACCCATACAACAAACCAGATTTTTGACGGTGTAAATGAAAAACACTCTTATGATTCGGATCACCAAAAGTGCTAAAGGTCATATGGTCCTGCTTTTTCTTTAGGTTAATTTGCAGCTCCAATTACCCGCTCATGTCGTAATTACATTGAGGAGTAATAGGCTTGTCCTACCATGGAGGTTGTTGACACATTGGTAGGATGTTTGAAATAAGAATTAAGATTTAACTGAAAATTAAAATCATGAAAATAAATTACCAAAGGGAATTGTGACGTTGTGGTTCACCAATTCCCTTTTGGTTTGCATTATGAATAAGATTTTATATTATTTTTGCCTTTTTGACCGGAGCTTGCGCATTCCTAAGCAGAGCTCGAACTGAATAGCTAAACCGGCATCTTAAGTGTTTAATTATAGTAAGATAGGCATATTCCTTCAAGAAAAGGATAATATGATTTTGAACAACAGTGAAATAAACGTTTCTGAATCGTTTTATCCGTTTTTTATATGCATATACAAGAACGGTTACTTAGCGTTTCTGGATGGTGGAAATAAAATCACATGCACAGTCCTAGTAAGATGTGGCCTATGATATATTGATTTTCAGAATTGATGATCATTTAATTTGATTTTCTAATTTTAATTAGAAAGTCAACCTTCTTCGTATTCTGTGTTGAATGTATCTATCTATCTCAAGCAGTCAGCTTGATACAATGTAAGATTCAATTGCATTTGTCTTGGGCTTCCTTCCTAACAATTTCTATCTGAAAAGCATGGCCTCTATCACACTCGGCTTTCAGATGGTGCGGATGTCAGACATCTAGCAGAATCAAAATTTAGTTGGTACAAGTAAAAGTTTAACTTTGCTATAGCAAACGAGAAATATTAAACCTGAGAGATTTTAAATCGAGAGGCAGTGGGATCCATACAAAATGATTAAACTGTTAGGATACCAAGAAACAAAGAATTAAAACTGGTACTTGGTTATGTGAAATCACCTCCACTTATAGGTGGTGACAACGGTATAAAAAGCCGCTCACGTATCCTTTTGAGGAAGAAAATGTATTCACGAGAATAAACGTGTTCATTTTCAATGAACAACGTGTCTGACGTTTTCTTTTCTTACCACCAGGACCGAGGAAAATTGTTTACCTTTTCTTTAGACCACAATCATCTATCTATCTATCTATCTATCTAGTCTATCTATCTATCTAAAAGAAGTCAAAATATGCCGACCAATAGTGTCTTAGAATCAGGGGAATATCACTTTTCTAAGCACACCTTATATCCCACCATTAAATAGGTATTTGTACTACCCATTCTGCTGAATTGGACATATAGCAGAGTGGATAAATGCGTGTGGGTTAAGACATTCTAAGTGATAGTGATCTCTAAGCTGCAAGTTCAATCCTGTCAAGGGTGACGTAACACTAGAATGATAATTAACACAGACTAACACTTGTATCCAGCGTGTTAGCGGAATGAGAACAGGATACCTCTGTGGATGGAAAAGTGTTGGGTCACTCTCCGGTGCATGCTCCCGATTACGATAAGAATGTTCCTGATTCGAAAATTTATGTTTCAAAAGTCGAGAAGCTCCCAAGTCCTAGACGAATAACCTGATGAAAGCTTGAGGGTACAACGGCGAAACTTGATTACAAATAACAATAAATATGAGGCAATAGTCCGAAGAATCAAATGATACTATTGTACTATTCGTTTCTTTTTACCAATAAATGATTTCTGAAGGCAAACGAGAAACATCTTTAAAAGAAATCTGGAAACCGTTTTCAACGTCTTTGTTTCTGATGTCCTGTCTTCTTCTGAAATAATTCTAGTCATAGAAAAAAATTAATTTAGGTGCGTAATTGTGGTGAGTATTGAAATTCCTGTATCCATGGTCCTTGCGGACTGCTATGTCGGTGTGACCATCATCGTTTGACGGAGAGCCGAAACAAAAACCCACAACTTCGTCTGAATCGTTGGATTTATGTTTCATTATTCTCTCCGTTTCAGTTACTTATATCTGAAAGTAGGAGGGAAAGGAGGGACGTGCACAACGTGCAGTTTAGTCTCTTTTTTTGTAGAGGTTTGTCCTTTTCCTGTCATTGGGATCAACCTGGAACTTTCACCTTTTCGAAGCGCTATCTATCTATCTATCTATCTATATATCAATTCTATCGATTCTGAAACTAAAATAAAAAAAAATGTTCGAAATTGATAGCAGAAAAATGTGTATTAGCTTCAGTAAAATATTAATTCTCAAAACAGACTATGTATCTATCTTTGGAAAGTGGGGTGTTTGTGCTGATAGCTCTTTCTTATTAGATCGCTGAAAAAGTAGCCATTCAGAATATATAGAGTTCGGGATCGCATGTTCGTAGTATTAATTTTTTTTCTTTGTTGGCATTGCCAAAGGGTGGCGGGTTGGAGTTGATCGGCTCCAACGGGGTCTGGCTGGCTGAGGGGGGATTATGTTGAAAGACCGAAACCCCCCTATGAAGCTTGACCACTAACATAACTGACGACGCCACCTTGCGCTAAGTTCTAGCGATTTCAAACACTTACATCTTCATATGTCTTCTATCTTCTAAAGCTGGTGAGGTTCCTGTGGACTCCATTCTTAATGGTTGACTTGGGGTCATCTTAGGTCTCGTCTTCGTGTCCACTTCCGTTGGATCTATTTATGACGCTAAGATTTTAATTCATAAAACAAACAACCAAAAGTTTCAAACGTCTTTATTTTTCACGCGCTAGAGAATTCTGGTTGACAGACGCCATCTCGTCTACCCAGTCATGTACAATCAAATACTGAAAATACTGGCATGTAACTACTGGTAGTTATCCATGACTCTTCTAACGAATTACCAGTAACATTTAAATTGAAATGTTTCTAAACTTCATACCACAATGGATAAGGTACTATCCCAATATGTAACAACTTTACCCAGTCTTCTTTCTTTAAATCTATTTCTTGTAAAAACTAAAACATTCGATGGCAAGAATATCTTAGTTTATATATTTTTGTGTATTTTTCTATCTCTTGGGCATATCTTAGAGAGTGCACGCGGGCTAGATAGCACACACACGCACCAGAGAGAGAGAGAGAGAGAGAGGAGAGAGAGAGAGAGAGAGAGAGGAGAGAGAGAGAGAGAGAGAGAGAGAGAAAATAAAAAAGATTTTTAAAAAGAAAAGAAAAGAAGTATAACAAAAGCGTAGATTTGCCTGGGAACTTTCAATCTAAAAAATTCTCTAAGAATCTCGGTCTTCCTGTCTTGATCTCAGTGTAGAGGAAGAAGAAAAAATGCTAAAATAAAAACAAATTCTGTCGTAGTCAAGAAGGTAAACATTATCTTTTCATGTAAACAAGCCACGACCGGATTTTAGACTTGCGGGGAAGTGCATTCTTGTTTGGATTTTGTAAAATTTAGATTATTCGCGATAAAAAGAAAAGAAATGTACAGCACTAAATAGGCAAGGACGCGTACACGCACGCAAGCGCAGAGGCGTGAAACAGGCTCCTACACATACTCAAAAGTCTCAAATGCATGACAACTAATGTGCATTTACTCATAATACATTTATTTATTCTCTTGAGAACACGCATACACACGTTGGGGCCCCCTGTAACGGTTGGTCCATGATGATATTGTTTCGTCTCCTTGAGTGGAGTGAAGGATTTTAATTATTATTCTATACTTAAATCGAGAATTTAGTTCACATAAAAAATGGCGTTTAGTGCGAATACTAACCCCTGGAAGAGTATTCGGCTTTATATTGAACTGTTGATTATTTTATCAATTCAAGGAAAGTAAAAAATTATCCGCATATTCGCCATAACATAATATTTTTTATTGTCACTGCGATCAGTGCATGGGTGCTCATGTTTGGCACTGTTGAGCCATTGTGATCGACGTTGAGATGATACACGTTTTGCCTTGCTGTCGTTTACTGTGTAACATGGCCGCTTTACTATCAGTATGCATTCAAGGAAAGGACCTAATTTCTTTCTGATCGAAGGAGTGTCAGGGTTGAAATTCATCGAAGGATTTTAGCAGGAATACGGGGACAGTCCACACCACGAAGAAGAGTGTATGAATGGATAGACAATAAGTGGCCAGAAACACGAGTGTAAGAAGGGAGAGCTCGAGCCCCATTCAACCTCACACTGATGAGAAGATTCAGCAGCTCGCGAGATGGTAATGGTGAACTGGTCAGTCCTCATCGATGAAGGTAGCGTGTCTTTGCAGATTAGTCATGGATCTGCCAAATCAAATCATTCAGAAGGACCGGCTTCCATAAAACAAGAGTTGTATATTTTTAAAAAATGCATCGAACATTAGATATTTAAGTGTAACTTCTTAGAAAAAAAGAAGGAAATCTATAAAACAATAATAGATAATCCGGTGCAATTTTCATTCTAACATTTGATACATGTATTACGGTGAGCAGAAGTAACAAAAAAGTGTTATTTCTCTTGAACAATACATTACTATTAGGAAATAGCATCGTTAGTATCATTAATTCTTGGATACTATTCTGCTTTATCTTTTAATTCTATACATATAAAGACCACATAAGTGCTGATAAGAGAAATAATTAAATCATGAAATAAGTACTAGTCAGAAACAAATTAATCTGTTCACAATGCTTAAATCTAAAAATGAATTAAAATAACCCATTCAATATATTTACGGTCAAGTGACGTTGAATCAACCCGTTGCAAAGACACCGTTACAATACTTCAATGATTGAATCGAAGTAGCGAACACCATCGAAGAAAACAGAGATGAAAGAAAAAAAATTTAAAAATACCTCGGAAGAACAAGAAACTTCCGAAACAAGAAACTGCAGCAGAAATCTTATCAAGAAATAAATTACGTGGACAGTCCCCATTATAAGATACTCTGGACCATCCTTAAAATGAACAACAAGGAACTTCAACTAACTGACTAAAAGACAAGAAAATTAATGACTACCCAAACAAGGCATTAACCCTAGAGATGAAAAAAACAGCGTCATGATATCAATAAAGGAACATGAAAATGGTCTTGCCAACATAAAGGATTGCGTAGATGCCGCAACCCAAGGACTTAGAAACTACACAAAAGAGCAAGAATATTATTACGATTTGCCAATAACAGCAGCTGCAATTGAACAAGCAGAAAAACAACTAAAAAACGAAATGTTAAGAAAAACAACACATGGATACTTTAACGGAAAAATTGGGGCGAAAAAAACATGAAAGACCTGGACAGTTAGAAGAGGAAACATCAAGAGAGAAACCGATGTCACTTATAAATGCGCTCAAACCAATGTCATAAGAAAAATTATATCAAAGCACAAATTGATAAGTCACAACATGACAGCCAATTTAGGTGTGTGGTGACCGAGATGAGACAATAAATCATTACTAAGCGAATGCAGGAAACTAGATACAGCAAGAATACAAGGCTAAACAGGACTGGGTTGTAAAGGGTGTCCACTGGATTGTGCAAAACTTAAATTTTAACCATACAACCAAAAGGTATAGGAATAAAAAGAGTTCTGTTCTTGAGATGAACACATAAAATTCTCTGGGAGTTGAGATAAAGCCAGTACGACCAGACCTATATGATTAACAGAAAAAAGAATGCGTCAACTGGTAGATTTTGGTGTGAAAAGGGTGAAGAGACTAAAAGTTAGACAAATACTTGGACTTTGCTAAAAAATTGAAAAAAAACTGAGAATAATGGGTAAAGTGTACCAATTGTTAGTTGTGCCTTGGAACGGTCCCCAAAAGCTAAAAAAAGAAACTAGAGGAACGGATATCGAAGGGAGAATTGAGACCATCCAAAAACAGCTTTGTTGAAACAGCTAGAATACTCAGATGAATCCTTGAAGACCTGAGGTAACGTCTTCTAACTCAGTTCTTTTGTGAAGCCATCCAGTTTACGCTTTGTGTGATACCGCAAGGGTTAAATGGATAAATTGCGGAAGAGTGGAATAAAGAAAGTTAAATTTCAAATCAACAAAAATAATGTCATAAGAACTTAATCATATAAAGTAAATAATTGATTAATTACATAGACGAATGCAAGTGTTTTGGTTATTCTGATGAGGAAATATTAAAACGGTTAGTACAGGTAATAGATGAAAGTCTGACATTGGCACAAAGGAATAAAAGGACAGGAATGGCTGCGTGGGAAAAGTCGATCCACTGGGGAACTGCTGCAAGAAACATTGAATTTGTTTATGATCATGGAATTGCTATATTCACAACCAGAAACAAACTGTTCTAGAAAATGAGATATTTATAATTATCCGAGTCTTGAGGTAAATGAACAACGGATCCAGACAAAATAAATTTTGTTAGTACAAGAAAATAAGTTGTCATCGAGTGGATTTTCCATTCCAGCGAACCACAAATTGAAAGAAAGCGAAAAGTTATACATACTTGAATCTTACACTACATCTAATGGTGAAGTTTCTATTTTTGATTGTGAGTACCTTCATGCCATTACTCACAGGTCACTCTGAACCGCAGTGCGTAGTACCTTCGAGGTCCAGATATTGGGTTAAATAGGAAAAATGAGATTTTAAAAATGTATTAAAATGAGTTTTAAAAATTGAAACCTATCCACATTAATGAACAGAAAATCTTCAGGTATAAAGTAACCCACAAGAGTTGACATACGTAAAATGCAGTGAAACTGTTAGAATAAGAATGTCACTGATACAAATTGAAGTTGGTTTAGAAGTCTGGAGAATTGGAATAAGAGGAAGAATCGGACCATCCAGACTATAGCGAATTAAGATCTGGCTAGGAATATCCAGAAGAGTCCTGGAGACCTGAGGAGACATCTTTCCCGCAGCGTCCAGTAGGAGACCATAATTCAAAACTATTGTTGAAAAAACTCAGATTAAATAATAAAAGTGCAATATATGTATTCCCATTACAGCTACAACTTTAGGTTGACTATTTGAAATGATTGTACTAAACAATTCCTTCAACAATTCAACATACAAACGGCAAATCACACTAAACATTAGAAAAGTTAATTGTGTTCTTATAACATAAGCACATAGAAAAGATCTCAAATGCTTACAATGAAAAAACATTTCATGAACAGGACTAGATGATTCATTTTATACTAAACATCATATATTCCTTTGCGAGTTTACGTCAGTCTAACGATGACTAGACGGCTGATATCTTAAATTCAATAACTTTAAACATGCAAAAGAGAATACTACAAATTATCCAAATCTTTCAACACTGTACAGAAAACAATGTGTTAGAAAAGAGTATCTTCATTATTGTTGTAACCGGCCGTTCCTACAGTGAGAAGATTTTGGTAATTTGTGTATTTCTCTTTTGCAATGTTAAAGTTATTGAATAGTCATCAGCCGTCTAGTCATCGTTAGACCTGACGTAAACTCCAAGAATTATTATAGATGGTTTAGTTATAAAATGAATCATCTAGTCCTGTTCATGGAAATGTTTTTCATTGTAACATTTGAGATTCTTTTCTATGTGCTTATGTTATAAAGAAATCAACAATTACTTTTCTAATGTTTTAGTGTGAGTTTGCGTTTTATGTTGATTGTTGAGGAATTGTTTAGTACAATCATTTCAAATTAGTCAACCTAAAAAGTTTGTAGCTGTATGGGAAATACATATATTTGCACTTTTATTATTATACGAGTTTTTACAAATAGTTTTGATTGATGGTCTCCTTACTGACGCTGCGGGAAAGTATGTCTCCTAGGTCTCAGGACTCTTCTGGTTTTCTAGCCGATCTTAAATTGTGCTATAGTCTGGATGTCTCGATTCTTCCTCTTATTTCCAATTCACTCCAGACTTCTAAACCCAACTTCAATTTGTATCAATGTGACATTCTTATTCTACAGTTCCACTGCATTTTACGGTATGTCAACTTTTGTTGGGTTACTTTATACTGAAGATTTTCTGTTTCATTAATGTGTGAAGGTTATTCCATTTTTTAAACTCAATTTTAATACATTTTTAAATCTCATTTTCCTATTTAAACCCATATCTGGGACCCTCGAAGGTACTACCACTGCGGTTTCAAGAGTGGACTTGTGAGTAATGGCATTGAAGGGTACTCTCAATCAAAAATAGAAACTTCAGATTAGATGTGTGTAATTCAAAGTATTTGTATAACTTTTCGCTTTTCTTTTCAATTTGTGGTTCGCTGGAATGGAAAAATCCACTCGATGACACTTATTTTATCTTGTATCTAACACTAATTATTTTTTGTCTGGGATTCCGTTGTTCCTTTACCTCAAAGACTCGGTAATTATATATCTCATTTTCTAGGACAGTTTGTTTCTGGTTTGTGAATATAGCATTCATGATCATAAACAAATTCAATGTTTCTTGCACAGTTCCCAGTGGGGATCACTTTCCCACGCAGCCATTCCTGTCCTTTTTTCCTCTTGTGCAATGTTCAGCTTTCATCTATTACCTGACTAATCGTTTAATATTTCTCATCAAATAACCAAAACTTGGCATTCGTCTATGTATTATCAATTTTTCTTTAATATGATTAAGTTCTTATGACATTATTTTTTGATTGATTGAAGAATTTAACTTTCTTTATTCACATCTTCCGCAATTTATCCATTTAACCCCTTTGCGAGTTATCACACAAGCGTAAACTGATGGCCTTCCACAAAAAGACTGAGTTAGAAGACGTTACTCAGGTCTTCAGGATCATCTGATATTCTAGCTGATTTCAACAAAGCTGTTTTTTTGGTATGGTCTCAATTCTTCCTTCGATATCCAGTCTCTAGTTTCTTTTCTAAGCTTTTGGGGACCGTTCCAAGTGCACCAACTACATTGTATCACTTTTACCCTCATATTCTACAGTTTTTTTCAATTTTTTGCAAAGTCCAAGTATTGTCTAACTTTTAGTCTTCTTTCACTTCACCCAAAAATCTACCAGTTGACAAGTTCTTTTTTCTTGTTAATCAATACTAGGTCTGGTCGTCTGGCTTTATCTCAAACTCCCAGAGAATTTATGTGTTTCATTTCAAGAACAGACTGCGTTTTATTCCTATACCATTTTGTGTATGGTTAAAATTTAGTTTTTTGCACAATTCCCAGTGGACCACCTTTACAACCCAGTCCTGTTTAGCCTTGTATTCTTGCTGTACTAGTTTCCTGCATTTCGCTTAGAAATGATTTATTGTCTCATCTCGGTCACACACACCCTAAATTTGCTGTCATGTTGTGACTTATCATTTGTGCTTTGATATAATTTGTTCTTATGACATTGTTTTGAGCAGCAAATTATAAGTGACTCGGTTTCTCTCTTGATGTTTCCTCTTCTTAACATGTCCAGGGTCTTTTCATGTGTTTCGCCCCAATTTTTTCGTTAAAGATCCATGTAGTTGTTTTTCTTACATTTCTGTTTTTTAGTTGTTTTCTGCTTGTTCATATATTGAGCTGCTGTTATTGCAACCGTAATTAATATTCCTTGCCTCTTTTTTGTGTAGTTTTTCTAGTCCTTGGGTTGGCGGCATCTACGCCAATCCTTTATGTTGGCAAGACCATTTTCATGTTCCTTATTTGATACATGAAGCCTGTTTTTTTTCATCTCTAGGGTGTAATGCCTTGTGGGTAGTCATTAATTTTCTTGTCTTTTAGTCAGTTAGTTGAAGTTCCTTTGTGTTTCATTTTAAGGATGGTCCAGAGTATCTTATAATGGGACTGTCCACGTATTTATTTCCTTGATAAGATTTCTGCTGCAGTTCTTGGTTCGAGAAGTTTTCTTGTTCTTCCGAGGTATTTTTTAATTTTTTCTTCATCTCTGTTTTCTTTTGATGGTGTTCGCTACTTCGATCAATTCAATTGAAGTATTTTAACGGTGATCTAATTGGCAACGGTGATTTCAACGTCACTTGACCGTAAGTATATTGAATGGGTATTTTTTAAATTCATTTTTGATTAAGCATTGTGACAGATTAATTTGATTTCTGACTAGTATTTATTTTCATGATTTAATTATTTTGCTCTTTATCAGAACTTTATGTGGGTCTTTATATAGTTAATAGAAATTAAAAGATGAAAGCAGATAGTATCCAAGATTAATGATACTAACGATGCTATTTATCTAATAAGTAATGTATTGTCAAGAGAAATAACTACTTTTTTTGTTACTTCTGCCTCACCGTATACATGGTGTATCAAAATGTTAGAATTGTGAAAATTGCACACAAGGATTTATTCTCTATTATTGTTTTATTTTAGATTTCCTTCTTTTTTTCTAGGAGAAGTACACTTAAAATACTCTAATGTTCCGATGCAAATTTTTTAAAAAATATCACAACTCTTGTTTATATGGAAGCCGAGTCCTTCCTGAATGATTTGATTGGCAGATCCATGGACTAATCTGCAAAGAACACGCTACCACGATGAGAACTGACCAGTTCACCCATTACCATCTCGCGAGCTTGCTGAATCTTCTCATCAGTGGTGGAGGTTGATGGGGCTCGAGCTCTCCCTTCTTACGACTCGTGTTTCTGGCCACTTTTATATTGTTCTAATCCATTCATACAACTCTTCTTCGTGGTAGTTGGACTGTCCCCGTATTCTGCTAAAACCTTCGATGATTTCAACCCTGGGACACTCCTTTCGATCAGAGAAATTTAGGTCACTTTCTTGATGCATACTGATAGTAAAGCGGCCATGTTTACACAGTAAAGACAGCAAGCAAAACGGGTGTATTCAAGTCTCAAACCGTCGATCACATGGCGCTTCAACAGTGCAACAATGAGCACCCATGCACTGAACGCATGACAAAATAAATATATTTAATGGCGAATATGCGGATAAGTTTTTACTTTCCCTTGAAATTGATAAAATAATCACCAGTTCAATATAAAGCCGAATACTCTTCAGGGGTTAGTATTCGCACTTAAACGCCATTTTTTGTGAACTAAATTCTCGATTTAAGTATAGAATACTAATTAAATCCTTCACTCCACTCAAAGGAGACGAAACAATATCATCATGGACCACCGTTACAGAGGGCCCCAACGTGTGTATGCGTGTTCTTCAAGAGAATAAATAAATGTATATTGAGTAAATGCATTAGTGTCATGCATTGAGACTTTTGAGGTATGTGTAGGAGCCTGTCTTCACGCCTCTGCGCTTGCGTGCGTGTACGCGTCCTTGCCTATTTAGTGCTGTGTTACATTTCTTTTCTTTTTTATCGCGAAATAATCTAATTTTACAAAATCCAAACAAGAATGCACTTCCCCCGCAAGTCTAAAATCCGGTCGTGGCTTGTTTACATTAGAAAAGATAATGTTTACCTTCTTGACTAGACAGAATTGTTTATTTAGCATTTTTTTCTTCTTCTCTCACTGGATACAAGACAAGAAGACCGAGATTCTTCAGAGAATTTTTTAGATTGAAGATTCACAAGTGCAAATTACGCTTTTTGTTGATCTTCTTTTTCCTTTTTTCTTCTTAAATTCCCTTTATTTTTTTTTCCCTTTTTTTCTTTTTTTCTCTTTTCTCCTCTCTCTTCTCCTCTCTCTTCTCTCTCTCTCTCTCTCTCTCTCTCCTCTCTCTCCTCTCGTGTGCGTGTGTGTGCTATCTAGCCCGCGTGCACTCTCTAAGTATGCCCAGAGATAGAAAAATACACAAAAATATATAAACCTAAGATATTCTTGCCACTCGAATGTTTTAGTTTTTACAAGAATATAGATTTTAAAGAAAGAAGACTGGGTAAAATGTGTTCAATTGGATAGTACCTTATCCATTTGTGTAATGAAGTTTAGAAACATTTATCAATTTAAATGTTAACTGGTAATTAGTTAGAAGAGTCATGGATAACTACCAGTAGTTTACATGCCAGTATTTGACAGGTATTTGAGTTGTACATGACTGGGATAGACGAAATGGCGTCTGTCACCAGAATTCCTCTCAGCGCGTGAAAAAAAAAGACGTTGAAAATGAATTAAATCTTAGCGTTCATAAATAGGATCCAACGGAAGATGGGAACGAAGACGAGACTTAAGATGACCCCAAGTCAACCCATTAAGAATGGAGTCCACAGGAATCCTACCAGCTAGAAGATAGAACATAATGAGATAGTAAGTGTTTGAAATACGCTAGACTTAGCGCAAGGTGGCGTCGTCAGTTATGTTATTGGCAAGCTTCATAGGGGGGTTTTCGGGTCTTTCAAACATAATACCCCCCTCAGCAGCCATACCCGTTGGAGCCGATCAAACTCCAACCCGCCACCTTGTGCAATGCCAACAAAGAAAAAAATTATACTACGACAAATGCGATCCTCGAACTCTTTATATATCTGAATGGCTACTTTTTCAGCCAATCTAATAAGAAAAGCTATGCAGCCAATACTCCCCACTTTCATTAAGAAGATACATAGTCTGTTTTGAGAATTATTATTTACTGAAGCTAATACACTATTTCTGCTATCAATTCGACAGTTTCAAGATAGAATGATTGATATATAGATAGATAGATAGATAGATAGCGCTTCCAGAAAAGGTGAAAGTTTCCAGGTTTCATCCCAATGACAGGAAAAAGGTACAAACATGCCTACAAAAAAGAGAGACTAAACTGCACGTTGTGCACGTCCTCCTTTCCCTCCTACTTTCACGATATCAGTAACTGAACGGAGAGAATAATGAAACATAAATCCTAACATTTCAGACGAGTTGTGTTTTTGTGTTTCGCTTCTCCCGTCAAACGATGAGTCATCACCGACATAGCAGTCCGCAAGGACCAGGATACAGGATTTCAATACTCACCACAATTAGCACCTAAATTTTAATTTTTTTCTATGACTAGAATATTTCAGAAGAGACAGGACATCAGAAACAAAGACGTTGAAAACGGTTTTCAGATTTCTTTAAAGATGTTATCTCGTTTGCCTTCAGAAATTCATTTATTGGTAAAACAAACTGAATAGTACAATTAGGTATCATTTGGATTCTTCGGACTATTTGTCCTCATATTTATTGTATTTTGTACAAGGTTTCGGCCGTTGTACCCTCAGCTTTCATCAGGTATTTCGTCTAGAACTTGGGAGCTTTCTCGAACTTTTTGAACATAATTTTCGAATTCAGGAAACATTCTTATCGTAATCGGGAGCCATCACGGAACTCTGAACCCAACACTTTATTCAATCCACAGAGGTATCCTGTTCTCCATTCCGCTAAACAATAGCTGGATACAAGTGTTAAGCTGTGTTAATTATCATTCTATGTTACTGTCACCCTTGACCAGGATTGAACTTGCAGCTTAGAGATCACTATCACTTAGAACTGTCTTAACCCAACGCATTTATCCACTATGCTATATGTCCAATTCAGAGAAATGGGTAGTACAAATACCTATTTAATGGTGGGATATAAGGTGTGCTTAGAAAAGTGATATTCCCTGATTCTAAGACACTATTGGTGGCATCATTTTGACTCTTTTAGATAGATAGATAGATAGATAGATAGATAGATAGATAGATAGATTGTGGTCTAAAGAAAAGGTAAACAATTTTCCTTCGGTCCTGGTGGTAGAAAAGAACGTCAGACACGTTGTTCATGAAAAATGAACACGTTTATTTCTCGATGATACATTTTCTTCTCAAGAAGGAATACGTGAGCGGCTTTTTTCATTCTTTAGATGTAATGTCACCCTTTCATTTAAAAACCGTTGTCACCCACCTATAAAGTGGGAGGTGATTTCACATAACCCAAGTACCAAGTGTTTATTCTTTGTTTTCTGTATCCTAACAGTTAATCATTTTGTATGGATCCCCAACTGCCTGCTCGAATTTAAATCTCTCAGGTTTAATATTTCTCGTTTGCTATAGCAAAGATTAACTTTTACTTGTAACCACTAAATTTTGATTCTGCAGATGTCTGACATCCGCACCATCTGAAATGCCGAGTGTGATAGAGGCCAATGCTTTTCAGATAGAAATTGTTTAGGAGGAAAGCCCAAGACAAATGCATTTGAATCTTACATCTGTATCAAGCTGACTGCTTGAGATAGATAGATACATTCCAAATGTATCAGAATTACGAAGAAGGTTGACTTTCTAATTAAATAATTAGAAAATCAAATTAAATGATCAATCAATTCATGAAATATATATCATAGGCCACATATCTTACAGGACTGTTGCATGTGATTTTATTTCCACCATCCAGAAAACGCTAAGTAACCGTTCTTGTATACATATAAAGAAACGGATAAAACGATTCAGAAACGTTTATTTCACGTGTTGTTCAAATCATATTATCCTTTTCTTGAAGGAATATGCCTATCTTACTATAATTAACACTATGATGCCGGTTTAGCTTATTCAGTCGAGCATCTGCTTAGGAATGGCAAGCTTCCGGTTCAAAGCAAAAATAATATAAAATCTTATTATAATGCAACCAAAGGGAATTGTGACCACCAACGTCACAATTCCCTTTGGTAATTATTTCATGATTTTATTTTCAGTTAAATCTTAATTCTTATTTCAAACATCCTACCAATGTGTCAACAACCTCCATGGTAGGACAAGGCCTATTACTCCTCAATGTATGTACGACATGAGCGGGTAATTGGGAGCTGCAATTAACTAAAGAAAAGCAGGACCATATGACCTTTAGGCACCCCTTTTGTGATCTCGAATCATAAGGACGTGTTTTTCATTTACACCGTCAAAATCTGGTTGTTTGTTATGGGTTAGGGCTATGGGTTAGTTTTATAATTTAAAAATCAACTCTAAAAATCGTCTGTTAACAACCAACCGTATTTTGACGGTGTAAATGAAAAACATGTCCTTATGAATCGAGATCGCAAAAGGGGTGCCTAAAGGTCATATGGTCTGAAAAGCAGATAGGATGGGATATATATATATATATATATATATATATATATTATATATTGTGTGTGTGTGTGTGTGTGTGTGTATTTGGGCAGCATTCTTTCATCTATACATGTAGAATTAAACAAAAGATACATCTCCTATTTAACAATTTTATTTTTGATCTTTTCGAGTTTTCGGGTCCAATACTTGTCTCTGCTAACTCAGCGTATGAGAAGCACAGCTTAGATAATATGATCTGTGCGGTAAAGCACCCGAGTTCTGACGGTAGTTGTGGTGGCCCACCTGAACAAAACAATATTCCGGGTCTAGAGCAAGAGAAAATGGGATAGACTCCCTTGCTTTTTCAACCGATACTGACAATATATATATATATATATATATATATATTATATATATATATATATATATATATATATATATATATATATATATATAAGTTAAAAGAAAGGAAATGAATCCGACAATATGAGTAAGAAAAGGTGGAATGAAAACATCACACAATGCTGTTAAAGAAAAACAATTTATAATATAATCATAGCTGATATTGATCAATATTTCGATTTTACAAAAATCATCATCAGAGCTCATTCACTCCCGTAGTTGTTTGGGTCGGAGAGGAAAGTCAAAATGAGTTTACAAAACAAACCTTAATACTGCAAAAAACGAAAGACGTTACAATATTCACCAACGTGGGCATTTCGCGCCATATATATGTCGGTCATGTTCCATGTATATCTTTTGTCAACAAATGTAGCGAATTTTTGAGATGTTGGCAACAAGGCGAAAACAATTTAAACGGAAGGGGATGGGTGTTAAGAAATGTGACGGTTGGAATTCAAAAGACTTTTAGTAAAGGAATTTTTTTACGATTAAATGTTTTTATTATTTAAATTTTATTTTTAAGTTCTGTATTTCATAAATGATTAGATATAGATCATATTAATGATCTTTTCTGTTTTATTTTGTTTTTGTTTTCGGTTTAAAATAATACCTTACATTAGATCCAAATCGCTTAACATTATCTAAAATAATAACCAATTCTGCCCATAACCTTTTTTACTTTATATATAAAAAAACAAAACACAATAAATATTTAATCATTTATTAAATACAGAACTTAATAATAATAATAATTAGAAATTTAAAAATAATTAATCGTAAATTAAAAATATATAAAAACTCCTTTTCTAAAATATTAACATATTCCGCTCATAACATTTTCACTTTATATATAAAAACTAATTACAGTAAATATCTAATCATTTATGAATTACAGAACTTAAAAATAAAATTTAAATCATAAAAACATTTAATCGTAAAAAAAATTCCTTTACTAAAAGTCTTTTGAATTCCAACCGTCACATTTCTTAACACCCATCCCTTTCCGTTTAAATTGTTTTCGCCTTGTTGCCAACATCTCAAAAATTCGCTACATTTGTTGACAAAAGATATACATGGAACATGACCGACATATATATGGCGCGAAATGCCCACGTTGGTGAATATTGTAACGTCTTTCGTTTTTTGCAGTATTAAGGTTTTTTGTTTTGTAAAACTCATTTTGACTTTCCTCTCCGACCCAAACAACTACGGGAGTGAATGAGCTCTGATGATGATTTTTGTAAAATCGAAATATTGATCAATATCAGCTATGATTATATTATAAATTGTTTTCTTCTTTAACAGCATTTGGTTGATGTTTTCATTCCACCTTTTTCTTACTCATATATATATATATATATATATATATATATATATATATATATATATATATATATATATATTATGTGTGTGTGTGTGTGTGTGTGTGTTGTGTATATATATATATACGCTCCCAATTTCGGTTGAGCACTTTATTTAGGAGGTATATAATTGAAAATTCACCGCATTCGGCGCTCAGCCAAATCTCACTTTGTTTACAATGTTTGAGAACTCTAGGTGAAGTTCATTTCTGCTTAGAAATATAGCGATTAAATAGCCTGCTATACTTGGCGACTGACTGTGGATGTGTGGGTAAGAGATTTGGCGAGCGTAAGTTCGTTCGGGTCTCGGACCCAGCCAGAGCCAGCTGCTAAAAATCGTATAACTATACTGATGAGAGGTGATACCTCGAAACACGTGTCTATAGTTTACTCTCTCTCTCTCTCTCTATATATATATATATATACACACACATATACACACTAGGGAAGGTCGATTTTGGAACTGGGGTAAAGCACTGATAGTGATATTTGGGGTTTAACATGATAAATAACGACACAAAATATTTTTTCCCAAATCATTATCAATTTTTGAGGAAACGAGTTTAAAGGCTGAAAATTAAGGCTCTGGAATGTGGCTTCCGTACGTGATGTAGGGAAAATTTACCGCAGTCGAGAGATTATGTACTGTGGAGGAAAAAAATGTTTAGATTTCATTTAAAATTTATCTTTTTCAATTGAAACTTTTCTTTGATATCAATAATTTATATAAAAAAATAAGCATTATAAATAATAAAAATATATTTACTTGTAGAGACGAAATGAAGATTAAACAGTTTTGATTTAGATTTGTTTGGTTTGAGATTTAAACAGTGAAAAAAATCGCTTCCTTTTTTCTTTTTTTTTTTTTTCTAACATTCAGGATTTATTTTTCAATGGGAAAAAATAGAATAATTTTAATAAATAAAACGCCATAAAACAAAGTTTTTTTTTCGTTTTAGTCATAAAATAAAATAGATAATATAGTTTGTTTAATGTTTATGATTAGTGTCATCGGACTTTCTTTGAATTAATATCTTTTAAAATTTACGCAGATATTATTATTCGTCTACAGTTTGTTTTAAATTGTAAAAATAATTAGTATTTTTTTTTTATGCAAGATACTTGATTATTTGAAAAAGAAAGGAAAAAAAGGTTGTTTAATCTACATCATTTTGTATTTTAAGTGACTTTAGTTCAAACAAAACAACAAAAAAAAACGCGATTTTTGTCTTTCTGCAGTGAATTTATATTTTGCAAAGTAATACCGTTTCTTTCTTTCTATTTATTTTGTTTCAAATTAAATTTTTTCTTTGAAATTATTAAAATATGGTTATGTTCCAGTTTCATTGTGAAAAGTGTAGCTGATACTATTTTATACATGAAAACCTTAAGCTACCTAATGATGTGGGTGTGTGTTTAGGAATACCCAAATTTTCGTCTGCCTTAATTTTAAAAAGGAATTAAAATTAATCAAATCGATTATTTAAGGTTAAATTTTTGTCTAAATTGAAAAGTAGTAACTAATGAGCCTCAGTAAAAAAAAAAAAAAAAAAGAAAAAGTAAATAATATTATGCATGTAATTTATTTTTAAAACATTTAAAAATGTTCAGTCAATTTGCCTGTTGTAAATCCGTTTTTACAAAAAAAATGTAACACTCTCGATTGAAAACAAATTACTAAATAACTAATGCATTATAAAATGCATTTATTTATAAATCAACACTGAAAATTTCATTAAAATTGGTTAATTCTCTGATTTTTTGTAAATTTATTTGAAACGGTGGTGGGGATTGTTTTGTAAAAATACGGGGTTTTCTACAAATTGGATATACCTCCTGTGTTTTTACACAACCTCACATGATGAAAGAAAAATAAAAAAAATAAAGAGTTTCTCATAATTTTTGGAATTATTTTGAAATCAATTTGATTTTGAATTACCCATAAATTAGTGTCTATTGGGGGGGGGGGCTGTCTTTTCAAGCCAAAATTTTATCCCAGCTTAACCCTAACACAAACCAAAGCTAACTCCTTACCATAATTGTAGGGAACTTTTATATGAAATTGGAAGATAGCCTAAAACAGTTTGATTTATAATTTTCATTTATTTCTATTTTTATTTTCAGATAAAAATGTCTGTAAAAAAACATTCAGTTCCAAAAAAATTTCTGGAGCACCTTGTCCTTTGTATAAGAGCGTACTCCCGACACTACGACAAGTTATCCAGTTTAGTTATTTCCTTTAAAATACCTATCCTCATTTGAAAAAAATTGAGATTTCCAAGTTGATTGCAAAGGAAATAATCAGTATTTGGCAAGCAGTGAACCCACGATTGCCTTTGTTAAGGGAACATTATATAGGGTAGAAGATGGATATATTTAGTTTCAAAAAGGCCAAACAGATTAACGGAAAATCTCTCACTACACTACACGCAAAGTGAAAAGAATGGAGGAACTGCTGGACAGATTGTTTGATATTTCTTCATGTTGCTGTAAACTGCCTGTCTTAAGATGTGATGACTTTGCTGTGAAGTGCAACAAAAAAAAATTGCCAAACAAGGCACATAGTTTGCACTTGTCCTCCTAACAAGAAGGTAATCATAATTCTATGCTTGATTGTGTTTCCCTTGTTTAATTTGAACAAGTTCATGTCTCGATTTTTTAAATTTAAATTTACCTCTGATAATATTCCTTTTTCTGGTAAATGATATCATGACATTGTCCTTAATATTTGTCATGTATGCAAGACCTGTTATTAAACACATTCAAATTTTAAAATTTCAGGTTCCCATTGAAGAGAGGGAATATTTAAAAGATCAGAGAGAGAAAACAGGTCCAAAAGGTAGTTTCCAGCTGGGACCTATTGACAAGGATGCTGTCAAAAATACAAAAACAAAATTTCAGCGGATGCACAAAGGTTAGACAGACAGCAACAAGATTCTTCATGTGTTGCATCCTCGAAGTCTGATATTTTTCCACATACGTTCTTCAGTGAAGAAACCGTGGATGACAGTTTTGAGATAGGAAGAATGTTGAAGGGTCATTACAGTCTTTTAAAAGTCCCAAGATATTCTGTGGAACTTATTAGGGGTGATGTATCATAAAATCTTGGGGCTTGTCTTGCTAATGTCTTTCTGTTAGATCTACAGGATATGGGATTTCTTAATCCATGTATTCCCTTAAAACACATTATTTTAGACAAATCTAAAATAGATAGGGAAAAAACAAGAGTAAAAGTAGCTAGCTATCAGGAGCATGTTCAAGATTATGACAATCTCATCTGCATTGGAGTTGATTGCAGAGTGGATAAAGACACTTTGCTATACAATGAGATTGAAGAAAATGGTGTAAAAAAGATTTAAAAGAGCAAGGGACCAGAGCGCAACATTGGTGCAACTGGTATTCATCTAGCTGAGGATGTTACTGCTGTTTAGAAGAATACAACAGTGTAACTTCTGTTAAGGCAGTTCTGGTAGACAATACCAGTACAAACACTGGTTGGAAAACAGGGATAGTGACAGCTCTGGAGAAAAAATAAAGCAGAAGAGGGTTTTTTCAGCTAGTAATGTGAACTCATTCCATAATTTCGAATACCAGTATAGAAAATTGTTAAGGCAAAAATTATTTTATGGATTAAGAATCAAAAATCATTATATTAAATTTTGATGTCTATACATTTAACAAAAATATAATTAAGAATTTGTGATGTTATAAAACATCGAGACTGAAGTTTTAATCAGTTATAATTTGGATGTGTAAAATCTTTAAATAATATGTGAGTACAGTTGAGCAAATTATATGATAAAATGATACTATTTTGATTGTTGTCTAGATGTTATAGACTTCATATAGATCAAAGAGAGGCAACTTGAAAAACATAGCAATTATGATGGAAGTCTCGATACATCTTGAATGAAATCTTTTAGTGAGGCATAGTATTGGGCAGATTTTCCATACTCAGCAGATCTAAGGGTATCCGAATTTTTATTGTGTCTTAAATTGAAAAGTTTTCAAGCCGGCAAGATCTGAGGACATAGAGAAGGCTAAAAGAAATATTTGACTCATGAAATTGAAAACAAGGTTATGGTTTTTAAAAGTTTGTAAGCATTATAACTGGTACTAATTTATTTTGTATTAATTTCTCGTTATTGAAATACTTTTCGCCAAGTAAGCATTTTAAAAATAGGAATCAAAGAAAAGTCTTGTTTTCTGAATATCTACTCCGAAAATTTATATACTGAAACATAATGTCAGACAAATATTCGTCAAAAAATTTGACCACTTTTGAATAAAAGGTGACTGCTTATGATTATATATATATCTTATTATAATGGAGATTGTGTGTTTTTCTGTCTGTAACCGAAACTATATTCCTACTCAAGTCACAATTCTCTTAGTTAGTGACATCACATTCTCCATGATTTTATTTTTATCTAAACCTCAATTATTAATAAAATTGTCTTACATTATTAATACTGTTAACTATGTCTACATACTGACAACATGCAATTATATTTATATATACAACAAAATAGCGGTTTACAGAGTAAACGGGAAGGCTAATTTGCATATTAAAATTAAAAAATCGAATTTAATAAATATGTGCTTAGTATTATTGATTTCTAACTGTTTGGTTTTATTTTAATGAATATAAGCAAAAATCTCTTCAATGAATCTTAAATGAAATCCATTAACAAGATAAAATAACTGTCATTTTATTCTTTACTTCCTCTTATAACTAAATACTTAAATTAGAAAAAATAACAATGAAAGACGAGTGATGGAAGAGTAAGTTTCAGTTTTCCATTTCTTATTATACTCCCTCTGTTTCAAATCTTTATTATTACTCCCTCTGTTTCAAATCTTTTTATCTGTATTCTTATTTAGTTTCATTAGCCGTTCTAATTTAATACAATATTTTATTACATTAAAACTTAAATACTTGCACCCGGAGGGTGCATATATTTGCTAGTATATATATAATATATATATATATATATATATATGTGTGTGTGTGTGTGTGGTGTGTGTGTGTGTGTGTGTGTGTGTGTGTTGAATATGGCAAAGGTGAAGCAAATGGAGAGGGCTTGAATATACTGACTGTGTCCAATGTAGTAAATTCCGTCCTCCAGAAAAATGGTTGTCCTGGATATGACATTAAAATCCATCTGGTGATGAAGCTCCAGTTCTTTAGCTCTGGCGAGTGGGGACTACCTCTTTGTTGTCACAATTCCCAGATTCACCCTGAACGAGAGTGGTAATACCTATTAGGGTTCAATCTCTTAAGCAAATAGATCTATTTTAAAAGAACTGTTATCGAATAGGTATACGTAAAACCAAAACTGTGTGCAGACAAATTATTATAGACGAAAAATATAAAAATGCAATAGAACATAGAAAATATATAATTGAAATCAAACATTAAAACGAATGAAATTTTGTCATTAAGTATAAAACTGAAGGTGTTGATATGCCATTAGAATTAAACCTAAACCAAACTAATTAATTTGGTTTCTGTTTTAATGGCAAATCAACCGTTGCGGGTTATTTAATGCCAAAGCCTTCCTTGTAGAGAAACACTAGTGGTATCATTTAGCCCATAGCTACGGGGATGACGAGATTCATACCTTTGTTATGGTTATTAGTCTGAAAGTGAACGCAATAGCGCGACTAGAATCCGAACTCGCTTACTACGATATCGGAGCCCAGCAGGTTAGCCATTACATCAAGGGTACTCAACTGTAATCCTTATTAGGCCTCTTAGGTAATATTCTTTTCAAATAGGGAATATCTACTTAGTTTGAATTTATTCTTTTTTTTTTTTTATTTGAAAGACTTATTTTTAGGTTCTTTGATAGTCATTAACGGAATTAAAAGATTTTTAATTTAAGTTTTAATTTACTCTTTTGACCTTATTTAATGTGGAATCAAATTCCGAATATAAAAAGATTGTAGATAGAAATGCAGATATTTGAAATGTTTCGAAACAAGTACAAATGTTTAATTTTATCGACAACTTTTTGTGTCCTTCGTAAGTAGAAACAGAGAGAATATTCTTTAGTTATTTTCATAGACCGAATCGAATATATTTTATTTCAAATATTCTTTACACGATATGAATATCTATTATTATTATTATTATTATTATTATATTATTATTATTATTATTACCTAAGCTGGTGGTTTACTGAAGGCTGAGTGACAGCAAGTCTCCTCAGGTCTCAAGGACTCTTCTGTCCTTTCGAACTGATTTTAACTGTTATTGCTTGGATGGTCTCGATTCTTCTTCAGATTTCCAATTGCTCCAGGCTCTTTTCCAAACCCTTTAACCATTTCAAGGTTCCCAATTACAATAAGTACGACCTTCACCTTCATGTTCCAAAGTTTGTTTCAGCTCTCCGCTCTGGTCCAAGTATTTTCGTTTTCTTTCACCTTCACTGTCGGCAAATTCCACAGTAAAATCCACGAGATTACACATTCTTTTCCTTGCTGTTAATTAACACTAGTTCTGGTCTCCTAGCTGGGATTAGGTGATCCGTCTGTATCTCAAAGTTCCAAAGAATGTATATGCGTCTCATTCTCTACGAGATATATCAGCTTCTGCATATACCATGTTAAAAATTGAATTTCTTGCGCAATTCCCAGTGGATCCCCTTTCCCACCACGTTGTTCCTAGTCTTGTTCTCTCCTTTTGCTAGTTTGCTGCATTCGCTTATTACATGATTAACTGTTTCATCTATGTTTCTACAAATTCTACACTTGCTATTGTGTTGGATCTTAATTTATTTTTGTCTTTATATAAGTCGCTATTATGGCATTGTCTTGTGCTGTGATTATAAGATATTCAGCTTCTCTCTTGAGGTTTCCCCTTCTAAGCCATGTCCATGTCTTCTGGTGTGATATCTATTCTGTTATCAATTGAAGTACCATATAGTTGTTTTTCTTCCTATTAAACTATATGATTACATAATTCATTACATTCTATTTTATTATGTCTATACAAAAAGGGCTATTTTTTTTTCTTATTTAAAAAAGAAACTAACAAAAAATAGAGGATTTGTTGGGAGAGGACTGGAACAGATTAATGGCGTTTCAGTTTATTTCAATGGGGAAATTTTATTTGATATACG
>CM042140.1:119337593-119387593 GCA_023376005.1 Doryteuthis pealeii
TCAACCTGCAGGAAATGCAGTCAAGATGTCTAGAGACATGACGTGAGGTGCAAGCATGCCACCAACATGGCGGTAAAAAGTATGCCTATCAAATTTATTATCTACCCTCTTGCTTTCTGCTGGCTTTCTCTCTCTTTCTTTATCGCTTTATCTTTTTTTTAATAAATATTTTATTTATGTTTTTTGATTCGTTGCTTACTGGTTTAATGAGGGAAGTAATTATTGAATCATGTGTGAGGAGTGTCCTGGACTTTAGCTCAAATTTCAAATCTGACCGTGTCGATAACCGCAAAACATACAGTATGTTTGCTCTAATTAATTAGATCTGAAGCCTAAATGAGTGTTTGATCAGAGTGTTTCTTTGGCGTTTGATCATTAAAAATAACTGGATTGCTATGTATTTACACAAATGTTTATATTACAATATATTTCAAAAGTTGTATATTACAGAGTTTCTTTTAAGATGAAAGCACAAAGCCTTTATTTTACTTAACAAAATAAGTACGCATATATTTAGAAATAGATGAATCCAATGACACCCGAAAGGATGAGGTGGAATTATGTTGTGGAACATGCTCTAAAATCAGTCTTTGAAAAAATCTTTGCCAAGATTTGAACACCTTAAACTGGTACTGGTGGCAAACTTAGTAAGTCATCCAAAGACACCGTGTTTCGACGTTTCACGCCTGTTCAGTGCGCAAAACTCGACTGACTTTTCATATATATATATATATATATATATATATATATATATATATATATATATATTATAGCAATGCTGTATATTTAAGCTTTTGTCATATATTTTCATCAATTCCACCTGATACGACTATAAGCCAACTTCAAGTAGAAGTCAACCATTCAGTAAGGAATTCTTTCTCTACTCTATTGTTCTTGATTTCTGCATACTGTACAAGTAATAATTAAGATCTCGTTGTTACTCCCTGTTTCGCATTTTTATTTCATTATTTCATCATGCGGACTATGTCACTAAGTACAATCAATTCATCTATTTGCCATTTCGAGGAATCACTGCCACACTTAAATCGAAACAACAACTAGACTATCCTACGAACAGAAAACGTGGTCATTCTAGATCAAAAATACAATTTCATTTTTAATTTAATGGTACAGCTTTTGGTTTGTATAGATACCATTTGTTTCTAAGATCGAACATATGAAACTTGAATGGTCTATATTGAGCACAGGTGTTTGGTAATCTAATCTCAGCCAGCACCAAATTAACAGCTTAATCATAAATCTAATATAAGTTTTTAACTTATATAAAACGGAATCCCTACCCCAAAATAAAATCAGACATTAGTCCTTTATTATCCACATTTACGTCGTCAATTTCTTGCCAACCCGTTTCCCACCCTCTTGGAAAGACGCTGACTGTATCCCATGAAGATTGAAAGAAAATCCACCCCATATAGTGTGTAACACTAAACTGTATCTGATGTTGAAGTCCCAGTTCTGGAGATCTCAGGATCTGATGTACCCCTTTATTGCTGTCACACCCACCTTCACTCTCTGGTAGCGCCTGTTAAGTTTCCATCTATGGATCGAATATATCTTTTTTAAAAGATCATTCATATTGTATACGACTGTGTGCAAAAACATCTTAATAATCAACTTCACAAAATATATACATATGAACGTACAATTAACGCGATTCCTAAACATGTAGAGATAAAATAACCCTATACAGATTGGCATGCCGTTAAAATCCATCAATAGTGCAAGTAGCCTGTTTCCCACTGCAGCATTCACCAAAAAATAAGTAGTGATGAGAATGACTTTACAAGGTACGAAATGACATAACCGAGAGAACTACAAAATTTACGTTACATTCTTCACATGATAATAATTGGTCTATGGTTCACAAATCTCAAAATTTAGAAGACGTTATGCCACATTCTGATTTCATAGAACGGTATAAATATCATGGTTGAATTTGAATTTTTTTAAAATCCTCAAAAAAGAAAAAAATTATAAATTGGACAGAATCTCAGAAAGCACGGACTTCCTAAACCTGACACTTTTTAGGAAGGATACAGTTTTACTATGACTATGTTAAACACAATCTGTCCTCTGTTTTACTAGTTTAAAACCAATACGAAACGAAATAACTAATGTGTGTTAGATAATCGATTAACGAAATCTATTATTTGATATGTTGTGTAGAATGGTTTTCAATGGTCTCGAAAGATCATTGAATATCACCCGGTTTGATTGACGCATGATGACCTCGCAGTCATTTGAGAATGTGGCTTTCATTTGACGAAAAATCATATAATCTTTTGACTAGAAAGTAGAATTTAATGGATCTATAGACTGTTAGAATTGCCAGACTAGAGGGGTTGAAAATTCTAACTACTTTTTAATCACTGATTCTTATTTAAGTCGCGAACGGGTGATATGAAGAAATGAATTATGTGTACATATAAAATGTGGTCACAGTGTTGTTCATCGGAGAAGAAAATAAAAAACAAAAGAAATATCAGGGATCGCAACATATGCGAGGTACAAACTGTGTGTGTAGACAGTTGAGTAAAACTGGGATTAGTTTGAATCTCGCGTATGCTTCGACCCACTAATATTATGCTAGGATTTAGGTCTCAGAAAGTTACATATTACACGATTATATGCGTTATACACAAATGGGATTGTAACACAACAAAAACGATTTATCATATCGATAGTTTTTAATTAGATATCTCAACGAATAAATATATTTCTATTCGACAATGCCAATGATAATTTTGTTTGGAAACTTTTGCGCTAACGCCAATTTTCAATCTTAAAGAGAATTTTCGATATAACAAAGATACATATGAAATTCTAACAAGAATCATCCATTACTTCCTTGCTAGGAATTCAATATCTTCATGGACCTCGTAAATCGAAGAATCGACTAGCTTCAATATAAATAGCAATAGTGACTTGTCAAATAGTATTATTAATTGTCATGTTGTATCTAACCTTGCTCATCTACTGGAAGATAAACAGAGATTGGTATTGTCTAGATCATTTTCTTACGAGCTGATAACCCACTGATGATTAAACTGTCAAAGGTCTGCGGTATTATCTTGCGAAACATCTCTCCACCCAAATGTCCAGGTTATCGCTAGGTACAGTATCATCTACTAATAAGTACATCCTTAACATTTTCTTGGAACATAACAGCTAAGATTTCATACAGCCACTATTTAAACTGGTAACAATTGTCCTTACAGGAACAACAGAATACTAAAGCTGTTAATAGTGCCAAGCTGGTAATAGTTATTTTTATTCTATAAGCAATATCTTATAGTACCTGATTTATAGTGTCACTGATAAATACGTACACCGAAACCATTTTTTCTTATGGAACATTATATAAAAACAATATTATTCTGTATTATTTATCAACAAATTGTATAGCTTTAAAAATCAGTAAACAAAAATATGAATACTAAGTTGTCTAAAAATAAATAACACTCCTATAGATTATATGAAATTTAATTTTTAGTTACGAAATTACTGCAATTTTCTTTTGGATACAGATTTCGATGCTGCATTTAGTGATAAATAGTTCCTAATAATATTCAATTTAAATGTATAATATTCTTCTCGAAACTATGAAATCCCAGTATTTTTAGTTAATAAAATGTTATTGGTGTGTACTTATTTATGGTTAATACTGCAGATAGATAATGTACTAAATTTCAATTTTCTTCAAGATTAATTTGCTAAAATACTCTCCTAAACGACTCCCTGTGTCTCTATAGATAAAGGGAGTCCATAAATAAGTACACTTCGCCCTCCAGCTATGATTAAATAGTAGAGTAAATACGACTCTTTAACCTTGATAAGGCAACTAGTTTATGAGATTGAATACTCTGAATTAAAACCTGTTAAACACCACTTGAAAATTGACATTGATCAAATCCTGCTACTGTGGAAAATTGGGTGAATTCAGACTTATGCAAACTTTTGCTTGAAGACCCGCCCAAAATCCACTACACACTCAGAATATCAAGATGACCTTATTTCAAATATAACATCATGGTTCCAGAATAAAGTCCAGTTCCCAAGATCCGGTGAGTGTGAAGTACATTTTCACTGCCATTACTATCAGGACCACTCTGAATTCAAACCTGTTAAATTCTACATTAAAATAGACCTTGTGTCATATCCTGTACCCGTGGAGAGGTTGATAAATATATACTGGAGATAATATATTTTAAACCATCACTCACTAACTCAGCACATTTTGATTTGTGCGGTAAAGTGGAGATCTGATGATAGGTGTGGCTCTCCACCTCAGACGCACAACAATTTCCCTTGTCTAGCGCCAGGGAAAAGGGAATCTACTCCCTTGCAGTCCGGCTGATACTGACTATAGGCCACCCTGTCTACTTTATTTTACTATAAATATTATAAGTAATTTTCCTTTCAATTTTGATTAATCTGTGAGCGCAAGTTTCTTATTTTATTTGATTCAGAGTAAACCTAGAGCCACGGACCCCTGGTTTTTCACGTTGGTATTATTAGGGTTTCAAAAGATTAGTCGATAAGACAAGTTTTTCAGATTATTATGTGTAAACAAGTTTACATGATTTTTCATCTTAGTTAATGAAACTCCCTTCTTCCTTATCTATCTTACCAAAAATATATAAATCAATTCCTCCTCTCAGTAAAATTATGCACCATATTTCGCTACAACCCCACAAAATGTTTGTTCTCTTAGCACCTATCAGGGGGGCGAAATAAACATCAGGGATGCTTTGCTATAAACAACTCTTTGATGTTTATTTCAAAGGATATATCACTAACATTTTTTTCATCTTCTTAAAGACCCTACTTTTAACCTTATTCATTTGAATTTTTTTCTTCCAATTAATAACCTGATTTCCGTTCACCTTCATTTTTTTTTTCAAAAAACAGTTTTATCTTCTCGTCTAATATTATTTTCTTACTAATAATCTTTCTCTGTAACAAAATGCAAACTTTCACAAATAGATTATTATAAGTGCAATCATTAATTACTCCATTATTTGCGGCGGCAACGAAGCATTGGTGAACACAGTTATTTCCTTTGGGCACAGGTTGAAAAACGTCTGCGTGTCTGCGCATGTGCATAGCTTTGAAGATTTATGATTTTTAGCAAATTCGCTTCACTCTCTGTAAATCTCTCGTCCCTGTTAGAATGTATTTATCCCGCAGTTTCGTCTCGCCGAGTCAGCAGTATTGGTCGCGCATTTGTTGACTTTTTATACGAAATACTTTAATACAAATATAATTTCTCTGAATGTTTGAGATTTGAGATTAGTGTTATCTGCGTTATTTGGACTATTGTCCCCATCTTCATAGTTATTTGTACAACGTTTCGGCCGATATGCCCTCCGGCCTTCTTCAGGTATTTCTTGTCGGACTCGGGAACCTTCTCGGACTCGGGAACATTCTCGGACTCGGGAACCTTCTTTTCGAACTCGGGAACTTTCTTGTCGTAAATCCCGAGTCCGAAAAGAAGGTTCCCGAGTCCAAGAAGGTTCCCGAGTCCGAGAAGGTTCCCGAGTCCGACAAGAAATACCTGAAGAAGGCCGGATGGTGTATCGGCCGAAACGTTGTACAAATAACAATGAAGATGGGGACAATAGTCCGAATAACGCAGATAACACAAATATAATTGTTTAAACTAATTCAATTGAATTCAAAGAAAGAAAAATATTTATTGGGGTAAAACAAGAAATAATGAAATTCATTTCTCTGAAATTTTTAGATAAAATTTGAATGAATGAATTTTAAAGTAATTCATTTAAAAATAAAACGAACCATATTTATATTTATTTGCAATTTATTAAGTTATGGTCTCAACCTAAAATAAGTACAGCTCTAACGATTTTTTCAATGTAAAAATAATTTTCGTCCAAAATCAAGACATCAACATTTTATTATGTCTTGTAGAACATGATAAATAAAAAAGATCATTAGGTATAATTTCTTACCAAACACTGCAACATTAAAATTATTCTGTAACCAAAAATATGAATATGCTGCAATCCAAAACTAAGTGCACGTTTCTATTTTTGTTTTGTAATTCTAATTTCGGTTACAAAAGTTAGTACAATTTTATTTTGGGCTGCTGTGTTACAATGCTGTACAGTTCGGTATAATATATTACCTAATAGCATCTTCTGTTGTTCTACGGGAAATAATAAAATTGTAAAAAGTATAAAATTTTGTTAATATCTTTGTGAATTATTTGTTGAATTTTTAAGATGAACCTTGGTATGTATTGCTTTGATTTTTCGTAATCTGGTCATAATCTTATTCTCTATAGGTAAAAACAAAACGGATTAATGGACGTACAAAACAATGACGTTTGAAGGAAATCTTCATTTCTTCAAAGCCTTGTTAGCTGAAAAGACAAAGTATTGAAAATGATTTCCCAAGTTGGATCATTGCTATACTCGGACAGACAGGGTACATCAGAAGAAGGCCGAGGGTTACAACGACCGAAAAGTTGTGTTTTTATATATCATGATAAACACGAGGACAGTCCGAAAAACCTAAATAATACTAGTAAAGATTAGTTCATTTTTTATAATGACAAATTAGAAGGTATGTAATTATATATGGACAACAGTGTATATTCATAAAGTCTCAATGAATAATGAGTGTAATTGCTGTTTAATTAATTTGCTTCATTTCTTGTGTGTGTGTGTGTGTGTGTGTGTGTGTGTGTGTGTGTGTGTGTGTGTGTGTGTGTGTTTTTGTTTTTTTTGTTAAACCATTCAGTATAAAAAGTCAATAAATAAAAAAATAATACTGCTGGCTCAGCCAGCTGAACATGTGCGAAAATTACATTCCAAACGGGATTACCGATTGCACATTGAACCACAAACTCAAGTAGTTACATGCATTTAATAGGAAAAAAAACTTTATATTTGTATTAAACCTGTTAAATTGATGATTTTACAAGCATTATGTTGTTATTGTGGTTAATAAAAGTGTTTACCAAATGAGCATATCTACTTTTTCTCTCATAAAAGAAATAAACGTATAATGAGATTGGCATACACACAAAACCTGCTCTTGTCTTTTGTTTATTTTTCTCATGTCTGTCTGTATTATTTGGAGGCTGATCTTATCAGTGAAATCTTTCTTGCGAAATTCTCGATAACAAATTACGCCTCAGAAAATACTCTTATTCAGCAACTGATGCACGTTACACCTGGTGAGTCAAAGCCAGTGACTACTGTCCCACATGATCTGGGTTGTGAAGCAAAAAACAACTACACCCATTTTCAGGCATTTGTCGGGTGGGGGATCTGAAATACACATTTTGTTTTTATTTCTTGCCCGAATTTCGATAAATTTGATGGGAGGAAAAGTCATAATGTAATCTCAATGGTAAACCCCCATTTCTCTACCACCTAAACAATACAAAAGCGATTATTTCTTTATTGGACCAATGCCATATTATTAAGAAGACTGTATTGCGTCAATATTTTGGATTTTGGAAAGTTTATTTGCCTTCAAAATCAGGATTCAAACATCAGTCTATAACTAATGTTTACATCATTTGTGAATTTTTCATTTTGTTATTTTATTTTTATTTCATTTTTTGTAATCGGGCGAATCTTTTATGCTACTAGCTGAAAGCTCTTCTCGACGGGGGTCCAATGTGCTTCGGCCACTGGGCCGGTAAAGTAAAATTGATAGCGTCGATCCCAGTAGCCCCCCACCCTTGAGGGGGAATGCCGACGGGATCGACGCAATTTTTATGTCTACCACCCATGAGCTTCGGCTTGTGGGTGGGCCCACATAAAAATGTCCTTGTGTCAAGCCCTCACAAGTGGGATGAGAGGCAAATAACCTTACTAAAGGCATATCTTAAGTTAATAAGTTAAGTTAATTTTCGTTTAGGAAGTTTTATTTGTCTTCAAAACCTGGATTCAAACATCAGTCTGTAACTAATTTCTACATTATTTTTCATTTTTTTATTTTTCATTTTTTTTTTTTTGTGATCATTGAACGTTTCTGCATGTGAATCTTTTGTTTTAATTACGATCTGAACACCCGTACCAGATATTAAATTAAAAACGCTGGACTATATATTTGCTTAGGACTTATAAGTTGATGAATGTCATCGATGGGTTAATGTTTATGCAGCTTTTAGTGGCCAATGCACGTACTACAAATATAAACACATAAAATTGATATTTATAATAAAGAAAGAGATAATGGTTTCTGTCTAAAACAATTGCAGATATACTTTTTATACGGTAAAATTCAGTGGACGAAATAAAGTTATATAAGTATGAACAAACTATTTACTGGAATATCAATAGCTTTTATTTAAAAGATAAATCAAAAATATAAAAACCTCGTTTTTAACCGTTTTCATTTTTTCTTAAAAAAAAAAATAGTGTCACATAGCATACTTATATTATGTATACTCGTTTATATCCTTAATTGTATACATCTTTAGCGTGCTTTTTTTTTCTTGCGTAGTGTATATCTTGTCTTGTAGCTTGGGCGAGTTGAGTAGAGGCTTTCTTACTGGTTTCTAGCTTTATAACGGTCAATCTTCTGTTATCTGGCTGGTCTGTCTTCTTAACTTGTTTCTTCTTAAGATACTGTGGTTGGCTGTGACGTCTTGCGCTGTCGTTTGTTTTTAGTGACAATTCAAGACACTTCTTTAGTGAATTCACATATTTATTTGTTTTCCTTGAACCAGGATCCTAAACCACGCAGTTAACCGCCAGCCATTGCGTCTTCATTCTCAAGCGGCTAACCAGAGACTGACTAGAACTAACATATTCTTCCCACGGTTCAAACTCCGAATTAGAAGAGAGGGGTCAAAAAAAGATTGCGAGACGTCCATTAAAATCTCTAACTTTTTAGGTTTTAATTCAGATAATATTCCCTACACTAACTGTGCATAATTGATAGTATCTCCACCAATGATGCAACAATAGCAACAATCCAAATTGTCTAAAAGGAAAAAAAAGAACATAGTTTTTCATCTAATATAACTGAAACTGGCTTGTTTAATAACCACTTTCTGTATTTTGTTTCCATTACTTCGGCAAGGCATTGACGAAAACAGTTTATACTACGTCGAAATTTTGGAATATGAATTTCACAAAAGAAATATATTTTGCATTTTGAGTCATCTATTGTGAATGCGAGAGTAGATATTTTCGGAATTGAATGGAAAATTAGATAATATTTCTTGGAAAAACTACCTAAAAACTTTAAAAATATGTAGAGTGACGATTGTTATGTAGCAGATGATAAACACGTCTATTTACTCAGCTTTTTAAATAAATTGAATGATTTATGATGCAAACAGATGTCCATAACAAACATATCATCCAATGAAAAACTACGTTGGAACATTTTTTCAAAAAGAGTTGTACCAAATATTTTCACCATTTTCATCAAAATAATTAATTCAATTTTATTATATTTAAATTACAAAATCTCGGCCTCTTACATTCAATGAAATACTTTAAAAAATTAATCGTCAATTTGATAATAAAAAAAACTTATTGTTTCATTTTTTCTTCTTGTTTTTTCTTCTATTTTTATTGTCTGCATTCATTGTAAAAATATCTTAAAAAACAAATAAATGTTAAGTTTTTGTTAGAAGAGCAATATAGGTGTATTTTGACTTATGAGTGTCCCGAGTTATGATCTGCTTCTCGGTTGATTTATTTGCTAAAAACTTGTGAGCAAAAATTTGAAGAATGAGCGAGCATCAGATACGCTTATGTTTATAACTTTACTAAACACATATATGTTTCCAAATTTATCGCACGAAAGAAAAATATTATCTATAAAAAAATAAATATTAAAACATTACAACACATAATCAGTAGTATATCTTATTTTGTCTTTTTAAAAAGATACAGTGCCTTTTTCTTATTTCAAAAATGTAAAAAAAAAAATTAGGATATTTTACGGGAACGGATTAATGACATTTCAGTTTCATTTCAGCAAAGGGAAACTGAGTTACGAGCAGACGAATTAAAATTACCGCAGTATCTATCTAATTTTCCGATTTTTAAAGACACTAATGTAGGGCTTCCATATATGGACAAGTATCAATTTTAAAAATTTTTAAATAGTAATCCAATTAGTGGTTATCCAATTAAGTATATCTCGAAAATACTGTGGAAATATTTTCAAGATACTACGATTATTAATATTAAGAAAATTTGACTATTAGCCGATTTTTCTGAAATTTTGATATCTGAAAAAGAAAGAGAAACAGTTGTTTCGGGACTGTTTTTTTCATCTGCCTTTGTTTTACGAGACAATTGGAGTTAAGGCCCTTAGAATGTTTTTGGATAAAGTAAAATACACAATATTGTTATACAGATTAATATAATGGAACCAACCGTATTAAAATGTTTTGTTTTTATAGGAAGCTCAACATTGACGACGACGAAGAGAACGGACATACATTGATTTACACTTAATAAGGCTTGTTTGGATTATTGTATATTTTGAACTGAGGTGGATTTATGGGTTTCTGGTTCGTGGCTATATAATATGGTATGCATTAGTCCAGTACATGACTTATAAGCCAATTTGTTTTGTTCTTCAGAGTGTTACTTGAAACAAAGATGTCAACTAAAATAAAGATAAGAAGGCTAACTATTATAAACAAATTAGAATATATATTCTCTCAGTCTACATGACATGATCGTTTTCTCCCTTCTGAGTGCCAAAAAGTTAAACTTTGCTGGAAGTGGAATTATGAGATATATTTGTATTAATTAATATTATTTAGTAACAATGTTCTCCCAACTATGCTGCACTCTGCTCACCAACAATCGAAATCTATCTCGAAATGCCTCGTCCACCCGTCACAAGAGCCAAAATGCTACTGCCAGCTTTTTTCGTAGTTGTCGTACGTAATCGGGTGACGCTCCCTCTAGCCGTCACCGTATGCTTATATGCACGCCCGATCTCGAGAGAATTTGCATACGTGAAATCCCATTCTCGCTGGTTCGACATCGCCCATCGTTAAATATAGTGCTTACCTGCAAACCAGACTCGTCCGCGCATGCTTTGAGTTTCGAGGTATGTTATTTTCATTACATCCACAGTATAATTTGTACTATTCGGTCTATTGTCCCCATTTTTATTGTTATAAATACAACCATTCGGACAATGTGCACTCCAGCCTTCTTCCGGTGTTTTTATTCGAACACATGAAGAAGGCCTGAAAAGGGCCGGATTGTACATCGACCGAAACGTTGTGTATATATAACAATAAAGGTGAAGAAAATGGGCCAATAAACAAATAATATAAATTATCAAGCCTCATCTAAAAAAAAAATTTGGATAAATAGGATACCTTTATTTTATTCTATTTCATCTTCAAATGTTGTTTCATGTTCTTATTTCGGTAGTTTATTATTATTTTTATTTTTATTAATTTATTTATCTATTAAACTCTACAGATTAACTCCTTGCCTACTTTAAGCCGCTCATAGTGGCTATCCCACCATACCCAAAGTACAAAAAATGATAGTTCATTATAAGTGAGCAGAAGGACGCAGATTACAATAATAATCGGGCGTTATTGGAAAATAATGAATTCTGAGATCAGTAAATAATAAACTTTGAAATATCCCATCATACAGGTTGAAATACCAATAAGCTTTTGGTACAAACCGTAACGTTAAGCGCATAATAATTGACGATGTATGTCAGTTCATAGTAATGTATATTCATTCTCTCCCCATATAAATACATAAGTGTTTCTTCCATGGATGATGAAAGTATCAACCTATACAATACATCATTGCATCCTGTAAATTGTCTACGAATTTTAAGTTCAGTAAACATTAACGAGTCAGACTGGTGGGTGGAGTAGCTAAACGAGAAGATTCAACAGCAACTCCTCAGTAAAAGAGTATTAATACTGGAAAGAGTCTCTCGAAATAACATTGGCTATTGAGTAAGCTACAAAACTATCCAAGATGGGCTGGCAGTGGACTCTGGGACTTTCATTCATAGTTTGTCTGAGAAGTGCGAGCGATACTGTGGCGGCAGTGCCAGTCATCTTGCGAACAAATGTTCTTTCAAGAATAAAGAATGTTTCTTTTTTGAGTGGAGAAGGTATATTCGTCGGGTGTGTAGTTATGTCGGGAGGAAGGTTAAACGTTAAAGGAAAATACAAGCTAAAAAATTAACAGAAGTGAAGGTGATTGCATTGGAAGAGAAATAGACATGAAGAAGTTGGACATGAATACCCGCAAGGAGTTCACTACGGTCCCAAGTGGATTTGTTGGTGAATAAAAGGAAGGTAACTGACGGGGTGAGGATGGGTGCGTCTTTCTCAGTGACGAGTTTCAAGAAATTCAAGTAGGTGGGTAATATCACTGATGTAAAAAAAAAAAGCTTAATTAAAGTCGTATACTGGAGTGTTAAGATCATCATCATCATCATCATCATCATCATCATCATCATCATCCTCATCATGTTGCGCTGGCAGCACGGATATCCATTACAATCTCTCGACAACAGTCTCTATCGGTCATCTCCCGGGGGGGGGGGATCTCTGGGTAGATCCTAGAATCCACAGAGTTGATCTCTGTAGGTCTTTGCTGGATGGCGCATACTAGCGTTTCCATGTGCAGATTTCCACAGGCAAACGTTTCATGAGTTCGTCCTTGCCTCTCCAGCAGTGTCTAGCATGTCTTGTCGGTCTTACTCGGATGGTTTTGGGAATTAGAGAGCAATTTACCGTAAACTTGCTTTCGTGTAGGGTGCTGTTTCCACGATTTGTTTAAGACATCACGCAGTATTCTCATGTAACTCCTATCTATCTTATTCTCTAGGCGCTTTGTTAGGGTCCAAGTAGTGTAACCGTACAGTAGCACTGGTATAACTACGGTTTGGAAGAATTGTCTCTTTAACCCGTCAGTGAGAATGCTCATATGCCCTACAGTATAGAAGCGGATACGAAGTGTAAGGGTGCAAAAATTAATCTACTGTTATTCGAGTTATAAGGCTACATCCCAACAACAAGTAAAGTCGTCGGGAAGGCCTAAGGTCGGTATCAGCTAGACAGCGAAGGAGTCTATCCCCTTTTTCCTAGCGCTAGACCAAGGATATTGTGAGCGCGTGGAATTGATACCACTAATCTTTTCAATCCAACATAACGAAGAAAAAAAGAAATAAATAAAAAGAGTAAGAGAGAGTTAAATAAAGATGATTATTATTATTTGGATTATTCGGACTATTCGGACTATTATCCTCGTCTTTATTGTTATCTGTAAAACGTTTCAGCCGATGTGCCTTCGTATGTCACCCCGCCGAAAGAAAAAATACCAAAAATCAGGGAATAAAAAGAATTTAATGACATTTTCAGTGCTGATATATTAATAAATAAAATATATAATGCACCAGTTCTTTTATTGAAAAACTTCTACAATTTTTTCAGGTCAGTTAACTTTGAACCACGTACCTTTGAGAATCTGTGTTACGCCTCAAAGATACGTGGTTCAAATTAACTGACCTGAAAAAATATAAAGTTTTTAATTAAAATAACTGGTGCATTATATTTTTTATTCATTAATATATCAGCACTGAAAATTTCATTAAATTTGGTTAATTTCCTGATTTTTTGTATTTTTTTTCTTTCGGCAGGGTGACATATAGTGGTGGAATTTAGGTCCATTAAGTTCGATTTAACCCTAAAATATTTCGATGGAAGATGGGTTAGTGGTTGAAATATATTCCTTCCTCCAATTGAGGATACCATTCATCATATGAATCTGCAGATGGTGACATCTAATTAGGAACGCAAGCCAAAAAAGACTAAATGTCATTTATTTTCCTTCGGAAGTAAGTTTTAAATCTGTAAGAAGGGCATAACATTCTCTTCGAAGAAAATGATGGCTATATTCTCGCCGTCACCCCACACTTTTATTGTACAAAACTGAAAGCATTTCTGGATGCCTTACACTAGAATAAGAGTATTCTACCAAAAGTTGTTGAGTCCCTTCATCATTAATTGAATTAGAAGAGATGCTTGGGTGCTGGAAGCGGATCCGAGGCGAGCTTTTGAACGGATGCAGAAAATGTTTCAGTTTCTTTATCAACACACTTTGAGGACTCAAACTCCATTCGTGTACGTATGGACGCGTCTCTCTATGGAATAAGAGATGTGATGGTCCTTATAAGGAAAAGTGGACAATATAAACCATAGTCTTACTTTTCACAAATATTGTCAGCTTTTGTCGAAGAAGGGGGACTGGTCCTTGTGCTTGATGCCATAAAACTATATTAGTACGATAATATATTTATGTTGTACACGCGAGTTGCTGTTGTAACTGTTAGATAAGGACAAGGTTATTCCTCTCCGTGTGACTGACAATAGTGCAACATTTGTCCCTGCTAATAGCAACTTACAATTACTGGTTGGAGTATAGCCCGTTAATGTGGACAGTTTTCAATTGTGAGTACCCAAGACGATATGTGTATGACGATAAAAGTTACATTACTTTTCAGTACTTATTCATTTATGATGGAATTCATTTATGCAGCGTATATTTTGCTTGAAAAATGTGAATATTTCTTTTTCATGAATTATTTCAAATTCTGTCCCATGTTATATATATATATATATATATATATATATATATATATATATATATATATATATATATATATATATATATATATATTCTTTACTCAACAGTGCTTCTAAAGCAAATTATCAAATCTCATTTCCTTACACCGGAGCATCGGCCTAATTTGCGATCTTCTCAACGTCCACTCTACTTTGTATAGTAGTAGTAATAGTGACTCATATATATATTTATATACTCATATAAATCTCATATATATATTCTGCATTTCTCCAGATATATTCACACCCAGAGTTCCGGTGCTCAATTTCTGTTGAATGGCTTGGGTGTCCAAAGGCACAGCCTTCACGCTTTGGTAGACACCATTTAATACTGTCCTTGATTCAAAACAGAAATTTCCATGCCATCAGTAACAAACATATAACACCCCATGGAAAAACTTTATAAACATAAAATGTACTTTATTTACACTAAAACCACGTTGATAGAAAATACTTAAATCCTTAATCAAGCTAGGAAATGAATGTAATTCCGACATACATGCTTGTAATTTTGGTTTGGTTTGATTTTGTGGCATATCAACCTCAGTGGGTCATTTAATGCCGGGAAAGTTTTGAAATAAATTAATTCTTAATGGATCCAATTTTTTTTTATAAATGCATTTTTCTATTTAACCCATAGATGGGATATATGCTTGTAGATAAACCATATATGATTACAAAGCAAATTGTTGTAAGTCTTTTTTTTTGGGGGGGGTAACTGTTTGAACCTGAGCAGCACGTATGCCTCCTGCCTGAATTTTGAGCGAAGGATCTCCATTTCTCCATTGCTATTGTCTTGCAAATATCATAACAGAATAATGTGACATGATTTTAATTCGTTCCACTCGTAACTCATTTTTCTCGTACATCAAATCAATTTTCACTACGAAAATAAACTGAAATGCCGTTATATAGCCAGCCCGCACAAAAAAAAAACACTAATTGATTTTGTTACGTTTTAAGAAATATACCTCTGTATTGTATAAAAAATATAATAAAATATATTGTAATGAATTATGTTCTGTAATATGTTTTAATGTTTATTTTTTATATACAATATTTTTCTTTGGCGCAATAGATTTGCAAGCTTAAATGTTTTTTAGTGAACTTATTGATATAAGCGTATCTGAAGCTCGCTCTTATTTTAGCTCTTAAAACAAAGCAAAAAATTAACCGGGTGATAGCAGCTAAAAGGAAAACTCATAATTTGTGGCAGTCGTAAGTCAAGATACCTCTGCACATATATTTCATATTTTCACCTATTTTCCACCCTGAAACACATGGGATGAGAGGTTTGAGTGATAAATATTTGAGACAACAAGTTACTTTTAAGAATATATCAAGATCGTAAAACGTTTTTGCTGAATTGCCGTATATACTGCTGTATAGGTCGGACTTTAAACAGAAATTGACCTCAGATAATAATTTTGTATCAGTGAAATTCAAGTGATGTGAAATACTAAGAACAATAATTCCCTTCAATAATTAATTCCATAAATCATTGATTTCGTGACCAGAAATAAACGGTTGACTTATAGAGGAGATTTCCCTTACTCGATACGATGAATTTATTTTTTACATGAAATTCATTATTTACATTTTGATAAAAAGATGGAATTCAATTATTTTTAAATGAATTTTTAATTTATGCCAAAAATATATATGTTAAACATTGATTTACATTTAGTCTCACAAAGCTGAAATATGTGCGTATTACCCTCCGGCTCTGACAGAATTTTTTTTTTTTGTGCTGAGGTAATAGATAGAATTTCGAATGCCGATTAAGGCAAGCAAGCTCTGTCACTTTCATAGATAAATAGGCCCCAATCTTTTTATCCTCAAAGCGTACAATATCCTAACATACTTGTAAAATACGAAATGCTTTCTTAGTGTAAACATCAGTATATTTGCATATTTACAATCTAACTAGAAATTCACACGTTTCTTTTTAATGGCTCTTATTTTTATACTATTCCCGTTACCTCTGCTTGTTCTGCACCTATACACCAGTGTCGGTCCTAAACGCAATATGTAATTTTTCATTTTATTCATATCAGTTCCACTTCTGATAAATTATTTTTACTGATGCAAACACAGTTGTAGGTGCGTTGTGTAACGGTTATCTTCTTAGGAAATTGATTCGACGAAACCAGTTCAAATACCAAACGATGCCGTTCATGTTTTCCTTCGTGCTAATGCTATTGTAAAAGCATTTATCAATCTTTTCTCCTTCCGGCTAAGGCCAAATAGCACGGTATATGAGCCTTTTTGCCTATGGATTCAAACCAGCTGTACTCAGCAAAAGATATTGCTTAATGTGACATCCTTCAAAAGCCTTGGCGGGTGCTTGGTATGACATTAATATGTATCCTGCTGCGAGTTCCCAATCTATGGGCTCAGGGGAATGTGGAGTACCGCTCTATTGAGATTAATCCCAGGTCAGCTCTAATCAAAGTGATCTACCTGTTATATCTGAATCCAATATATATCTGTAAAAATTATTCTTTATGAAATAGGAATATTTGATACCATATAATTGTGAGCAAAGTATTTGTATTAAAAACAGATATAACTGTTTACCAAGGCTTATTATTCGTTCCTTGAAAACATATGATTGCTTAAAATACATGAAAACATACAATTGTGTGCAGTTAGATCGGAATACATGGAAGTAAATAAATGTGTGCAAACTAATGTTTATAACATAGGAATAGTTACTTGGAACTATATAATTGCTTGGATTATTAGTATTAAACATTAATACTTGGACCTATATAATTGCTTGAATTATTCGTTTAAATATGCATACTTGGAACTATATAATTGCTTGAATTATTCGTATTAAATATGAATACTTGGAACTATATAATTGCTTTGATTATTCGTATTAAATATGAATACTTGGACCTATATAATTGCTTGAATTATCGTTTAAATATGCATACTTGGAACTATATAATTGATTGAATTATTCGTATTAAATATGAATACTTGGAACTATATAATTGCTTGAATTATTAGTATTAAATATGAATACTTGAAACCATACAACTGCGAGTAAATTATTTGAATTATATAGGAATATTTGATATCATATAATTGAGTGGAGAAATTAAATTAAATTCTTTAAAGAAAATGCAAGAGTATACTGAAAATGAATTGAATAACCAATAAGTAGTTGATAAGTTGTTAAACAAATGATACAAATCAGACCGGAATAATTGTATACTTTTTGTTTGTAATATCTATAAAACTCGCTGAAATAAACATCTACGTCATCTTCAATTGCCTGAACAACGGTAGGAATAGATTCATATATACATATATTTTTTTAAAGTTTTATATTTGTCTAGAAATACCTTCCGTGGTGTAATCTAGACTAGCAGACCCTTGTGAGTAGGTTTGAATCTCAGTGGGTAACTCATACTTCTGATTTCTTATGAATATTTTTTAAAATTATTTTAAAATATTTTTGTTAATGTATACTGAACGGTTACAAATGGCATTTGTTAGTATAATAGATAAACCTCATCACAAAAGATTTATTTACCAATTAGATCTTTATATTATTTGCTGATGTTAATATTATTTGGAGAAAGCTTTTTTTAATGTAAATTACATGTAACATATCTATTGATTTAAATATGTGTTTTCTCGCACCATTATGGAAAAAAGTGTAAATGTGAGTTTGAAGACCTACTTAGAAATCTAATTAGTAATACTAAATTAAATAGAGAATCATTATTCTATTTGTTTGTTTTTAAATCTGTTGCAGAAACATAGCTTTCTACTGATCATTATTTATTTAACACGTATTTTGGGACAATTATGTCCATACTACATTCCAGAGCCGTACATCAGATCGTTTGACCGTCAATAGATGCTTTGTTAGTTGGATTTTACGGTGTCAACCTCATTTTATACCGAATACGTTTTGTTTCATTCATTCTTGTTAGATATTCATTTTTTTTTTCAAATTCAATTTTTTAAGCACATTATTCAAAAACTCATTTTTGATCTATTAACAAATAAATGGGACCCTAACAGGTACTTTCCCTCCGAATCCGAGAGGACCTGGGGGTAATGACGATTAAGGGGTACTCCACATGCCCCACAGATCCAAAATTGGAGCTTCATTACTAGACGCAGTTTAACGTCATACCCAGAACATTAAGACCCTCTGCCACCGCCTTCTAGTAAATACATGGTAAAGAGAGACTTGCCATAATGGTAGAAAGTTCGGGACAATCATATGTGCGAGGTCTTAACGTGGCCAGTCGATTGATTATAGGGGGCATCTCCAATTGATCGTCTAGCCTAAGGGCCAAGGTGGAGTAGTACATCTCATGATCTGCTCAGCCGCCAGGATTTCGTCCTTAAGCATTACGGGTTGCCACTCACGACTATCATTTTACCCCTCTGTAGAGGGGCAGTTGGCGTATTCTACTGCGCCAGTTGACACAACTTCCTGTCTGTAGATAGAATACAGATCATCTCTATTTGAATAATGCGAATTTCTCTGTGGTATTGCACATCCAAACTAATATATAAAAACAGCCTACATCACGTTAAATCCTTGATACACACGATCAAAGTGCAATGTGGATTTTATGTACTAACAAATGGCATTCACCACAGACGCAGGAATATCTAAATTGCATAACGTTTTTATAAAACAGAAGATAATAACTGTTTTCATTTGTTTTGTTTTGTTTTACGGCATATCACCCCCAGTAAGACATTTAATACTGACAAAATTTTGAAATGAATTCATTCTTAATGGATAATCATTTTTTTTATAAACACATTTTCCAATTTAACCATAGATGAGACCCTAACAGGTACTACCACTCTGGGTCGGAGTTGTCCAGGGGGCAATGGGGATGAAGGTGTGCACCACATTCCCCAGACCTCAAGAACTGGAACCTCACCATCAGATAGAGTTTACCATCATTCACAGCACATAAGGACCCTCAACCACCGCTTTCTACCCATATGATAAAAATGATGGGGGCTTGTAATAAGGGCTATAATGTTGAGGCAATCATATAGGTGCTAGGACTTGACGTTACTAGCTAATTGATCGAAGGGGCCTCTCTGACCGACCGCCTACCCAAGTAAGGATCAAAGTGGAATGTTACAGGTCATGGACTGCTCAGTCACCTGGGTTCAATCCTTAAGCATCATAAATCGCAACCCACGGTCAACAGGTGGCTCCATTGAGCGAGTCTTATTCCTCAGCAGTCGGTGTATTCTAACGCCCCAGACGACAGGGCGGGTATTCATTATTATAAGCAAAGGCTGTGTCCATAACTTGTGTTGTATGCCCTTTAATAAAGACGTATACTTATATGGTATAGTCATCTCCCTTTTTGAGTTGATTTCGGTTTCTGTCGATTCTACTATTTTCTGTCTGGAACTGAGTAGCTGGTTTCTTATCTGTTCTTCTGGATTTTATGTCATGCGTTTCTTGTTGGAATTCCTCGGGCTTTTCATCCTGTGTCCATTGCTTAGTTTTTGGTTAACGAACACAAAACTTTATCTTCTTTTAGACGCATTTATTTATTTTATTAACCCAAGTCAAGACAAACATATGTGAGAAGTGGTTCTTTGGACGGGAGACGTCATCTTGCACTCATCTTGTCTCCTCATCCAGCCAACACTGATTTTCTAACCTCTCACGTTGGCTACCCAATGAGAGAAGAATAATTGGTCTAGTACAGGTTAAAATCTGTCAATCATTTTTTTGTATTCTTCCATAAACCTTTATTTTAATTCTAACTACACCAGAGTAGATAATTTATAGGCAACCCACCAATAATGGAACACTAGTACGGAAGCCAGAAAAGTATTAATTTTTTAGACAATTTTATTTTGCAATATACGTTAATTAATGTTAAGGTTGTTTTTTTGTTTTTGTTTTCAATACCTTAGACAAATATTTCCGCACAAGAAAAACACATCGAATAAGAATATAAGAACAAACTGAAATCAAAAAGTAATAGTAAAAACCTAAACACACACACATACTTACACAACTATATGGTAAGTGCCTTCACTTTTATATAGCATCTCTCAGGTTATATTGAAGCGGAGGCGTATTTGCCGGCAAATTATGGAAATTAAATCAATCAGGATGTTTCTTTTGTTTGTTTGTTTTTTGTTTTTTTTCCTTTTGCGTGATTATAACCTGATCCTGAAAAGAAACATGTTCCAGCGAAGAGCGGGTATTACGGCTAGTTATTGATATAAACTCTACCATTCATGACATTTCTTGTTTTTCATAAATATATAATAAAGTCGACGGGGCGGCCTAAAGTCGGTATCGGCCAGTCAGCGAGGGAGTCTATTCCTTTTCAATAGCGCTAGACCAAGGAGATTGTTTTAGCATCTGAGATGGAGCGCCACACCTACTATCAGCTCCTTACTTTACCGCACAGATCCCTGTGCTACTCATACGCTGAGTTGGCGGGGACCAGTATCGAACTAGGAACCTTGTGGTTTCTAGCCGAACGCTCTACCGACTGAGCTAACCCGGCCCCTAAATAAATATATAAGAAACAATTTACCAAGTGCATTTTAAATGTATTTGCTAACGTAACAAGCGACCAAATAATTAGAGCATGTAATATCTAATTTATGCAAAACATTAAATTTTATTTGATTACTTTTGCGCTTTTCATGGTATTTTAAAGATTTGTTCATCTCACGGTTCCATAATACAGAAGTAGCTCGACCGACTTACGAGTTTTTCGTAAGTAGAGTTACCCAACTTACGATTTTTTTTAGTTACGAGCTGTCAATTAGTCGATTATTTGCTTTGTGTTAAGGGCTAAAATTTGATTCACGCTAGAGGGTTAGATATGCTTTTGGTAAATATAGAAGTCTGTGTAGTGTCCTATTATCGGTATCAGCTTAATAGCGAGAGGTTCTATCCCCTTTTCTCTAGCGCTAGATGGAGATGATCTTTATATCTGAGATGGAGCGCCACACCTACCATGAGCTCCCCACTACCGCACAGATGCAAGCAATGCTCCTCATACGCTGAGTTGGCTAGGCCTCATACCGAACTCGAAAGCTTGTGGTTCCGAGGCGGATGGTCCACCGACTGAGCTAAACCGGCCCCTTTTCACTAAAACCTTTAAGTTTCCATATTTATTACACAAAAGAAAATATTATGTATAAAAAGATAAACATTAAAACATATTAGTGCACATAATTCAATTACATTCTATTTTATTACGTTTTCGTACAATATAGTGCTATTTTTTTATTTAAAAAACCTAACGAAAAATTTGGGTGTTTTATTTTTTTGGAGGGTGCTGGGAAGGATTAGTAGCTTTTCAGTTAATTTCAGTGAGGAAAATTGATTTGATATACGAGGAAATCCGGTTACCAGGACGACTTTATCTAGGAAGTCAAGGTGGATGTATTTGCTTACACAAGTCTGAGACCGAAATCAATTAAAGTGTTTGTTTTTTATTTTTTAAATTTTTAAATTTTTTATTTATTCATTTTTTTTTTTTTTTGCATATCCTCTGTACTTTGATTCTGAGAGTGAAATATTTCTAACAAATCTAAAACTGTAAATAAGATTAAAAATACATCTAAGATTTAATGTATCATCATTCAATGTAAATTCAGAATTTCTTCGATATTTTATGTCTCTGCATGTTTTTTGTCTTCTTTAAGTGTTTTTTTCTTATCTTTACTCTTTTTTGTTCATTCCTTTTCACACCTACACTTACGTTATTTTCTTTTTCTTACCACCTACGTTTATATTAGTCTCATTTTTATCTCCTTCTTTTTTTTTTCGTAAAATGATTCTCCTTAGTTTTTCTTCATACACATTGAAAAAACACTTAAACTTTTTTTTCACGTTCTCCATAATTTGCTTGTCACGATTTATTATTCACGACATTAAGCAGATTTCTAATTATTTAGCATATTTTTATTAAAAAAGCAAACGAAATCATTTAACTCACTTTCTTTTTCTTTTAATTCAAGGCAAATATCTTTTTACAGTAGGAAAATCTACATTCTCATCCATTTCATAATTAAATGATAATCAACAACTAGGTGAACGACGTAGTTATGAAAATTAAATATCAAAACTAAAAATACGAAACTTTGTATTTCTCCCCACCTTCATATTACTTCTTCTTTGCTTTTGCCTTCTTTTTTTATATTTTCCTTTTACACTAACCCCTACATTTTTTTAATAATTTTTTTCTTCGTAATACTGTTTTTATTTATATCATAATAACTACTCTGGGAAAAATACTATCACATCCGATTCCATGCATTTTCTAGGAAGACGAAACTGAAATATTTTACCATAATTTAATCACAGCGCACGGCTTTTGCTATACTCCCCCAAATACAACCTCTTATTTAAACAGCTTGAATGTTTTAAGTACGAAACGGTTTGTTATATTCCGAGATTTCAAATCTGTAATTTCTTTCTCACTTTTGATTTTTACTTGCAAATTTTAACATTCATGATGTCTAAGATAAAACCTCAATTTTCTAACCCTGAAATAGATGAATGTTTCAGATAAGCAAATAATTCTCTTTATATATGCTTCCCACTCCCATGTTTGAGCACTGCGGGGGGACATTAATTGTAACTTCACCGTTTGGCATTAGCCGTTACCCGTCTGTTTACAGATTTGAGTTCTCTGGTGATTGTAAAAAAATACTGCCGTAAAATATGTAGCAATTAATTGTTCACCCTAAACTGACGGCCGCTGATAACGACTGTTGCGGCTATAACCGTGGCAGACGAAAATTCTGTCTAGTTTCGATCCCGGCTGGAGGTAGCTTTTAAAAAGTCGAGCCGCATTGATGAGAAGTAAACTTCGAAACACGTGTCTGTATATATATATATATATATATATATACCCGCTTACCTTTGTATACTTTAATCATTATAAATATCTCAACCCTGTCATATTTAAATTGTGTAATCATGTTTTGTTCGTGTTTTTGATGTCCATGTATTAAAATATATTTGTTTATATGTTACTATGATTTAGTAAGTTGTATGTTGTGTACCGGTTATCGAAGCAGGAAATACACCCGACGAGCTGACTTCAAATACTGGACGAGTCTATTTGCATTTCATTTTTCATATTTCATTGCTAATAGCCAGGGAAAATACACGGATCCATCTCTTCGCCCGCCCCAGCTATGAATTGTAGGGCAGAATGGTCTCTTTAAACTTGGTAAGGCAACCGGTCTAGGAGAAGGAAAACTAGCTTGGCTCCTCTTAAAAAACTGACTTTGTGCTGCATCATGTTCGTGGAGAAGTGGTTAAGTTACTATAATTTAGAAAATGCCTTTTTCGTTTGTTAGCCTGTAAGTGAAGCGAGTTGAGTGTGTCCTGTCGGTTGAGTTTATAATACACAGACTGTTTCCTCTACAGAGAGAGGTGACCCTAACAAAACGGGTGTCATTTTGTATTTGTGCCATTAAACTGCATCCTTTGGTGACGCTCCAGTTCTGTAAAACTGAGAAATGTAGAGAATTTATTCATTGGCATTACTCCCAGCTCCACTCTGACCCGGACTTGTATTACCAGTTAGTATCTATGGTTAAAACAGATTTCTTTGAAAGTTATTACTATTAGATAGGAATACGCGAAACCATATACATTTGAGAAAACAAATGATTAATATTAATATATATATATCTGGATAATTCCATGTTGAATCATCCATGATTTCTGATTTGCAAAATTTTAACTGATGTTTTAGCTTCAGTTCTGAGCAATAATATAACTATCTTTTTGGTACGAATAATGGTCAATATATGTGAAATAATAATAGAAAAAAACTTGTCGTAGGTGCAGTGCCACATCGGGATATTGATCTTGCTAGGAAAAAATCAGAAATCATCAATAACTTAAAATTGGATGAATTTAAGATTTCTATGATAGCATTTTTGGATTCCTTGGGCAAAATTCTTTTATAAAGCAATTTTTAGTAGTAGGGAAGCTCTAGAACTAATTTTACAGACAAATATAGATTACAAAAAGTCGCCATTTTTGGCCAACCACATCAAATTTGGAGAGCTAAAATCTACATAACTCCGCCAATTTTTGGAATCGGAAACTTCAATTTTTAGGATCGTCAAACGTTAACAGATGCAAAAATATTTCAGAAAAATTGAAGAGAGGGGGTAACTATTTTAATTTTTTTTCTCGATGATTTGACATGGAATTACCCATTTACATCAAAGTTAAATAGTAATACATGAAACTATTTGACTATTTAGTTACTTGAAGCGATAACTGTTTAGTAAGGATTAATATCATTAGTTAATTTAAGCCATATAATTGCTTGCAAATTATTAGTACTAGATAGAACTACTTGAAACCATAAACATGCAAACAAATGATAATATTAGATAGTAGTAATTACTTTAAACATATATAATTTTTAATAAATATTTCGTATTAGATAATTTCACATTCAAATTAAGACATGTGCAGTTGATTAACCCATAATAACGTGATGTCTAGAGGCAATGTACACAAGTCAGTATTGAAAGAATGCATAATGCTATTCTCGTTACTTTTTGAATGGATAGTCTTTGGTGAAACACAGCATTGTGAAAGTACATCCACTATGCTAGACAGACATAGTTCCATTACATCAAGATATTCTTTCTATCTTTATTGCTCAATAATGTCCCTTTATAAAGTATGACTCTTTTTCTATCACATACACACAGACACATTCTCTCTCTCTCTCTCTCTCTCTCTCTCTCTCTCTCTCTCTCTCTCTCTCTCTCTCTCTCTGAAGTTGACTATGACTCGTTTAATCAAGTATAGACATCTAGACATGATCCCATTCTAATGCTTATTTGCTGAAAAAATAGGTTTTAGTGACAAAACACAAGATTATCATCTGTATATTACTGTTTGTACCTCTACAATATAGTCAATGGTGGCGCATGTTGCATACCAGTTATCGTCTTAGGATCCGAGTTTAAATCCTGAACGTCTGCATTTCACGTAATCTTTAGTTAGGCAAGTGGTCTAGGATACAAACTAGATAAAGAAAATGCTAAAGACAACGGTAGCCCCACGACTAATGGGTATTGGAGCGAGAATGTAGTGAAGCAATTGTATTTAATTATTTATTACAATTTTTTAGACATTAATTATAAACCCCCTTCAGCCCGGTATTGTTTAAATGATGCAAATACAGCCCAGGTAACCAATTAACAAATAGATATGATGCAAGAGATTTCTATTCAATGTAAAATCCTGTAAGTATTTTTTTTTTGCACACAAACACGTGCGCGCGCACACACATATTATTTATTAATATGTTCTGTTATTATTATATGTTTAATAATAATCTAGAGCGTTTTTTAGAAACCAAAGGTTCCTAGTTCGATACCGGCCCCCCGTCAACTCAGCGTATGAGTAGACAGGGATCTGTGCGGTAAAGTAAGGAGCTGATGGTAGGTGTGGCGCTCCATCATACTCAAAAACAATCTGCTTGGTCTAGCACTATTGAAAAGGGGATATACTCCCTCGCTGATTGGCTGGTACCGACTTTAGGCCACCCCGATCACTTTAAAAAATAGGCCTCATTGAGCATCTTCCCTGTTTACTATATTCTCCCATTAACATAAAAAAAGAAATCCGTGGCACAAAACATATACACTATTAATACAATAAAATCAGGAGATCTAGTTCTATCACAAAGCCACACAACAGTAATAAGAAAGAGTGCTATTCTGAATATTGTATAAATGTAGAACTTCCTGTCTTTGTCCCGTGAAGATCATATCAAGTATTGGATTTTTTTACTCAAAGTAATGGGAATTAACCTAGTTAACTCTTATGACAATAAATTTTATCATTTTTAGCAGGAATAACACTGCTGTACTCGTGACGCCCCCCTGTGGAAGCCAGCAGATGGATAAGCTAGCAAAGACGTACATTGACCAGCTCTGCACAGATACTGGATGATGTGCAGAGGACCTACCGATAATAATGACTGATAGGGACGGTTGGAGAGAAATTGTCATGGATATCAGTGCTAATAGCGCGACATGATAATGATGATGACTCGTATAGCAGCGTAGGAGAACCCGGCTGTGACTTGCCTGCCTGGATCGAACTCGCTTCATTCGGAATGAAAAAAAAGCACGGCTTAAGAGTGATACATATGCATGGCTTGATTCAGGTGCCCAGATATTCGGAAAGTAATGTCAATAATAAAAGGACCAAAATAAAGTCAGGGCAGGTTTCAGAAGGATATATGTTTTGAGAGAGTCAAGCAGAATCATAGAAAGAAGGGTCGTTAACGATATTCTGCTTTGCCCCAATTGGGCTGCCCCCTCCCGATAAACTACAATACTTAAATTACCATTCTTGAAGATGACATGAGAAAATTGAAAGCGTCGAAACCTCAAAGTTTTCGGATAATTTCTACATAAATTCGGTTCGGATTTATATTCTTTTGTAAACAAGAAATATATTCTCCCTTGTGTCTTCTATTTAAACAAACACACAAGTGTGCGTGTGTGTGTGTGTATATATATATATATATATATATATATATATATATATATATATATATATATATATATATATATATATATATATATATATACGCGCTTGTCTCAGACAATCGGATACAGACAAACATGCAAAGACATTTATTTTTCCTTTGTTGCTTCTGTTATTGCTTGACATCCTGTTTGACGTTAAAACATTATAGCGAGTTTACATGAATAGACAATAAAACAGCACGATATTAAACAATCATTAGAACAGTAAGTATCACTAAACCGGAGCACACACAAAGACCCACAATCATATAGACACTATTGTTAAAAAGATATAATGCGTTTATATCTGCACCACTAAAACTGTTTGCCTCCTTCTTAACCTCACAATATCCATACTGTATTTTCAGAAGCAAATTATTTTTACGCTGTATTGCTAGTCCTTTGGCCACGTTTTTCTTATTTAACCATAATTAGGTTTAGTTGTACATAAACAAATTCCTTAACGATGTTCTAAGGGGTTCAACTCATAGTTTCGAATTCAAATTGTCTTTCTCACAACTTGGCCATCGAAACTAAGGTTTCCTGTCTGCTTTCCTCCTTTACCTAACAAAATAGACCAATTCAGGCTTTTTATCGAGCGCATGAAGACAACTTATATATGTACCGCTCACAAAGATTAGCTACAATACCAGTACTACATTCTATTCGCACATAATGTTCAAATTGCTAGAACATCTGGATACTACTTGGTACTTGCACTATATATATATATATATATATATATATATATATATATATATATTTAAGAATGGAAATGAGTAACCTACTCGAGTTTCATCGATAGATTCTTCAGGGTTACTTTTAAATTAAACGAGTTTACGATTAATCTTTGGTGTTATAAACATGCCCGTTGGAATCGGACTCATGGAAGAAGTCCCCTTCCAACGGGCATGTTTATAACACCAAAGATTAATCGTAAACTCGTTTAATTTAAAAGTAACCCTGAAGAATCTATCGATGAAACTCGAGTAGGTTACTCATTTCCATTCTTAAATAAATTTATGCTCTACATTGTATTGAGCACTTTGTATTTGTTTTTTCTCAACCTTAACCTCTGGATATTGTGCACTTCCAACGATCGTTCTTATACCCACCGGTAAGTTAATACTTATACATATACAAATATATATATATATATATATATATATATATATATATATAAAGATAAACCTAATGAGTCAGATATACCTACTAAAGGTTTCGCTTAGTGTTATTCAGGGCTAAGATCTGACTCATATATATATATATATATATATATATATATATATATATATATATATATTATTGACCATTGTGAGTGAATTCGATTTTCACTGGGTGCTACATTATTTTGACCTTGTGCCAAACTTATTTCAGCTGATTAAATGACTACAGTTATATGGAACAAATAGTTAATTACTTGCCCATTGTATACCCTTCCTTTTCTTTCTCGGTATCATTACGTATACGTATATGTGTGTGATAACTCATGCCAGAGGTGTGTATGTATGAGTTATAAGCAGTGCATTCATGTATATTTGTTTAAAGTCTCGTATGATATTTTAATTTTGTTTTATCCCCGTTTCTTTTTACATCATTTTCTTTACTGTGATTCATTTTTTATGTTAAAAAACTTTTTTTAAGTGGAAGAACCTATTAGCTTCCCAATTTCCTAAAATTACCTAAAAGTATTCATAATAGCCTCATGAAACACCTGTTGCAAATTATATAGTACTAGTCCATCTTCCATAAGATTAGAGAAATATTACTTCGCCACATATGCGACTAAATATGATACCGTCATTTTTAATTTCTCTTTTGATCTCATTCTAAAGTCATTGTCTCTGTCTCTTTCCCATTGACGTAATTTTGTAGTTTCAAAAAACTCTTCAGAATGGCTGTCCTAGTTTATGAGTCTGAAAAATATTCCACTACTATCATTCATAATTTTAGAGAAATCATAAAAGAATACTTAATATTAAGACACGTCTTTATTGTTCATGCATATTCTTTTGTATTAAATACATTTAGATTTATTTTATTTTGACGAAAACCGTGAAAATGCCTATTCTTTACTGTCCCCGCTTCAAGATTAATCTAGGAAAAATGCAGAACAAAGCTATTTAATAATTCATTGAAAACTACGGTTAGACGGCGGTGCGTACAGTAAAACCAACTGTGTGACATACACAGATGAGCGTATAATAAGCTCGAAGTGACTTTTCTGAGGGAAATAAACGCTTCATTCATTGTTCATTTCTGTCTGCGTAAACACAACTTTAATCTCAATATTTCTAACAGACATTTTGTTGGTATTGTTCCCCTCAGACACACAAAAAAGATTATGAACTTAAAGGGTCTTAGCCTAAGGACATTAATGTAGTTGTATATTGAGTACAAATAGGTTTTTTTACAGGGTGATATTGCTAGACCATTGCCTACTTTGTTTTCTATTTAAACATAATTGGGATTACCTTCCTCCCAAAAAAGAATTATCTGGTTCGACTCAAAATTACCTTCTCATACACAGGTTGTCAAAGAAAATTAAAATCTACACTGCTTTCTAATCATATGAGGGTGTTTCAAAAAGTAATGCCATTTGTTTATCAACACAGCAATATGTATCATACATCAAAATGAAGCTGGTTCGCTGTGGATCATATTCCCACTCCTCCACATTGTCACCGATTCTCTCAATAGCAAGGTTCCACCTTCGAATGATAGCATGTATCCCTGCCCCGTAAAATTCTATTGACTGTTATTTGAGCCATTTGTTCACTACATATTTCACTTCCTCGTCACTAGAATAATATTTGCATCTCATAACCTCTTTCATGTGTCCGAAGAGATGATAGCCTGAAGGTGCTACATCTGGTGAGTATGGAGGATGCGGTAAAGTTGTTCATCCGAATGAGGCGATTTTCTCCCTTGTCTTGATGCCTGTGGTGGTCGAGCATTGTCATGCAGAAGGAGGACATTGTTGATTGGCAAGTTGGGTCTTCCTCGTCGGATTCTTCATCTAGGATTCGTTAGGGTCTCAATGTAGGTCTTATTTTAATTTTTTTAAATTCACATGAAATAAAGAAAATGGTATTATTTTTTTACTCACCATCGTACATACAGCTAACAAAAGAAGAGACCATGGATTATTTTTAAGGGAATTAATGCATGTATATTTGTTTTTTAACAACGCTCTAGATCTTGTAGCTTGAAAACGGATGAAGCGAGAAGACTTTTTTTTATAAAAATGCAGCACAAATAACAATGAATCTTGCATGAAAAACGTTAGAGATGAATTACTCAACTCCCGTATATAATTAAAATATTTCGGAAAAAATAAAAATTCCAGAAAATGATTTCCACATGAACCTAATGAAGTGAACATAGGCCAGTGTTCAAACATTTGTCTTACATTTTTAGTATATCATGTTGGTATTTACCAGTTTGGAAGAAGTGACCCTTAACGTGAACCTGAGTTAATTTTTAAGGTAGGTTTTGTTCTTATGTATTTCCCTACCTGGTAAAGGATATAGTTGTTTCGTACAATATAATCAAGCTAGTGTAGAACTGACGTTGAGTAAACATTAGTCGGTTAATTAGTTGATTGATTGTCTGGCATGTCAACACTTTTGGGTTATTTAATGCCGAATACATTCTTTTTGAAAGCAATTGTACCGTTTCAAGTAAACACTGATTTACATTAGTTGTAAACAATATTAGCTTCAAGCCACTATTCTTACTACTAATAAATATACACTATTATCTGCTTTCAAGTAACTGTTACTTGTTTTCATACAATTAGGTGGTTTCAAGTATTCCTATTCAACACAAATAATTTGCCCATAGTTTCAAGTATTCTTTTATAATCCTAATATTTTCAACTCTTTGACCCATGGCTGGGACCCTAATATAATGGTAATTTATTTTTAAGAAAATTCGAATATTAATACCTTCTTCATCCAGATGAAGACAGATCTAAAAGAAATAAACAGCGTATCTAATGATTTTTCGTTTTTTTCCCAGGGTTGCGTCTACATTAGTATTTTATCAATATACACTTAGTGTAATGGTTCATAAACTAGATTAACGTACCATTGTTATTGAGTTCTATTCTCACTGTGCGTCACATCTAAGATAAGCTTTGCAAATAATTATTAATATATTGGCGTTATGATTAGTTAGGGAAATATATATATTTTAATAAACTTTGTCTTTTGCTGACAATATCGATAGTTAATATGTGGTTTCCAATTCTAATTATGAGAATGTTTAACGTTGCTTAACTTTACTGGTCCAACAGGAACTTATGCTTTAAGCTCGTGGCTTAATTATTATCCGAGTTCCAATCCTGGACGAGATTATGTGTATTTCACGTAACGCTGATGACCTTGAGAAAGGTAAGAATGCAACTATTCCGTCCAACTATGGTAAATAGTTGGGTGGATAAGGTTGTCCAAACATGGTATGGCAACCGGTCCAGGAGAAGTCATATTCTGAATTCAAACCTCCGCTAAAATGTACGACCTTCACCTTCATGTTCCAAAGTTTCCTCAGTTCTCTGGCAAGCTCTAATTATTTTTCTATGTTTTCGCTTTCTTTCCTTCTCACTCGGTGGTCGAGCTGGGCGACAAAATCCACGTGTTAGAGTGAAATTAGAACTAAGGGCGATGAAATGGCGCTCCAGATCTCCAGAAATGGAATGTCATCATCAGATGCAGTTTAGTTTCATACCAAGGACAGCACCTTTACTTTTTTGTATGGTGTTTTTTTATCCCTCTACAGGGGATACAGTCAGCGTATCCTAAACCCCACCAACAAAGTATGACACTAATAAACTCTAATCCATTAATTATTCACGTGATATTCTATGTTATGATACACCTGGGAAATCCTAAACATCCTCATGTGTGGTCTCTGATAAGGCATTCAGCTCATCTGAAATTATGTATTTGTTCTATGTTTACCAAAACTATTTTTGATGTAATTAGAGTTGTATGTTAATTACTTTTTCTGAGAGATTACTTCATCGTTTTACTATTCGCTGGCACAACAGACATTTTAGGATGATTCTTTAAGAAGTTTGCTGCAATATAATTCATGCTTATATTACTTTATCTTAGAGTGGGTTTCGATATCTTTGGTAAAACACTACTATCATATATATTTAGGAACCTTTAAACATCAAAAATCACTCTTTGAACTTTTCTATATTCCATCGCTGGTAATTTCAGGTGATGTATTTACACAAACTCTCTGCCACTTGCAGGATCCGACAAAAGTTCACCTTTTTAAGCGGAGTACAACTGGTTTTCTTTCACTTAGTCCAGTTGCCTATACCAAGGTTAGAAATATCGGGATTCCCTACTATTCAACCATAGCTGTTATGAATTGTTGGATTCATACCTTCCGCAAGAGTAATATCACTATATGAAATGCAAGGAACCTCGTCCAGGATTTGAACTAGTGTAGCTGAGTTCATATCATTCGATATTAACCAATACGTCATGATCACTTCTAATTCCATTGATGACCTTTGTAGTTAAGATTTCTAAGGGAGACAAACATTTTAGTTGACGCTGTGCTATTTATATAGCTCGGAGAAAAAGCTAAATTGGAACTACACAAGGATTTTGAGTGCTGTTTAGAGCAAATTCTGGAAGAATCACCCTAAAAGACTGCAGCTGTACGGCCACTTATCTCTTATCACACAAATCATGCAAGAAAGACGAACAAATGCGGCGTACTTTTGTAGAAGCTAGGCCAAAATCATAAGTGACGATCATCTATGAACTACTTTACATGGACACACCAGCGTTGGCCGATCATCAAACAATTACACTGATCAGCCCTGTGAATACACTGGATGCAATCTGGATGACTTACGAACAACAATGACCAATAGGAATGTATGCCGAGAGAGAGAGGAAGGAACATGTGCTGTTGGAAAGCATTGGTGAATAATCAAATAGGATTAATGAGTCAGAAAGTATTAAAAAAGAGACATGACATCATAACCGTCGATCAGTTTTCTTCAGAAATCTGTTAAGTAATTTGTAAAGATAAGGATCACATAATTTAATTGATAAAATAAATACAGAATGAATTGAAAACATATTTATAAGAATATTTTAAAATTTTAGAGTATATTTGGGAAATTATCAATATAATAAAACATATACCTTAATGTAAAAATCTATATTAGGCGTGATAGTGATAGTCTCAGTACTAGTAGTAAAAAAAGTAAAATAGACGGAGTGGCCTATTGTCGGTATCAGCTGGACAGCGAAGAAGTCTATCACCTTTTCACTCACGCTAGTTCCGTGGAGATTGTTTTAGTGTCTTAGCTGGAGCGGCACCCCGACCAGCAGCTCCTCACTTTACCACACCCAGCTGTGTTACCCATGCTTAGAGCTATAAAAAGGCGATATCGAACCTGGAACCTTGTGGTTCCGATGCGGATACTCTACTGACTGAACTAAACTGGTAAATGTTGGTACATATTTACTCAGTCTCTCTGCCATGAAGGAAAACGCAAACAGCTTCGACAAGGTTTTGAAATCAGCTTTTCGATTCCTTTTCCTGATAACCGTTATGCTAAGCGCACCTACGTTTCTCACGCTCCGTTACTCTAAGGACGTTATTTTGTTTTAAATGATAATTTACACAATCATCATACAATTTAATCGACACAGTTACTAATTTGATCTTCGTAAATATGGACGTCTTGAAAGATTATATAACACATGAAAACAAACGATTCTATGAATTTAGAATAAATTCTCTGACGGAACCAATCGGAAATATTCATGATATTTATGGGAATGATTCTTAAAACAAAAGACATTGCCGCATAAATAGAAAGGATAATATCGGCTTCAAAAATTAGCTGGGAACAGGTCATCCGGATGAATGTAACGATGACTTGCTTTTGTCTGAACTCGATAGAAATGACGTTGTTAAAATTGAAGAATTGGCTCTGAAACTGAATTGGAGATAATTAACAATTCATCGCCATCTACAACATTTTGGAAAAAAGTGCCTAAATTTAGAAAGATGCGCCCATCCTTAAAGAAACAGTAAACATTTACGTCTTTCTGTCCTTTTGTGTAGACATCTCGACAATCGTTTTTGTTTATATTTGTGACTGGTGATAACAAAAAATTATCCTCAAACCTATAAGGAAAATACTTATAGAGTCAGCTGGTATAACAGGCTAATCATCTTGTCGGTGGGGTTTAGAATATTCCGACTGCATTTTCTAGAAAGTGGTAGTACCCTACCCTACCCTAACCCACCTAAATTAAAACTCTTAACAAACAACTAAACAAACAATATAAATGTACGATGAACGAAATTACCTAACCATAACCAATAACAATATTCATAGACGGATTGACACGCCGGTAAAACCAATCAATCATTGAATTAATGTTTTTTATAAGTGCAAAAACAGAGCATGAAAATGGCGCTATGATAGTATATTAAAGTAGGTGTCACTCCAACAAAATTATTTTAATTTGAAGTCTTTTTGGTGGACAGAAAATCCAATCCTACATTTATAATTAAATAAAATAAACTTACTGATTCTGCCTGCAAATGTAACATGAATTTGGTTTGAAAGAAATTCCTGTCTCAACTAATGAGATATAAGTCCATTATTTCATGATTGGATAAAATAAACCGAGTCAAATTTCTTGCGTATGAAACTAAACTACATCTGGTGGGGAGTTCTGAAGAGAGTGGAGTACTTCTTCATTCTATTAATTCAATTCTGATTTGGAGTGGTAGTAATTCTTAGGCTCCCAGCTCTGCGTCAAATAAATCTGACAATTATTTTTATTGGATAGGAATACTTGATAAGCGTGTGCAAATTAATCTGTTTTTAATCAAGAATACGTATTTGATGCAATAATTTATTTACTAGAGACCATTTTTATGTATTACTTGAAGCCATATCATTGCTTGAAATACATGAAAGCATATATTACGGACAAGTCACGCTCAAAGGTAAGCGACGATGAGTCTGTTTAATAAATAATTGGGTGACCATTTAAGCAACAGTATGACCTGTAAGCAATTTAATCTTTTGTCTATCAAAATGACTTCATTTGGTATTAAATGACCTAAAAATGGTTGATATGTCAATAACTAAACCAACCATGAAACCATATGACTGAGTACAAATCAATGATTATTATTATTAAATAGAAATAATTACTTAAAACCATTCATTTCTGAAAATGGGAGACAGTTGATACCACATAAATGTGTAAACAAATGATTATTAAAACAACAGTCAACATAAAGCAATTGATGAAAAAGCAATTGATGAAAAAAATAAATAATTATAATTATTATCAACATTTGTAAACAAATAGAATCTCGACATTAAATCACCTGTACCGGGTTGGTATGACCTTAAATGAACTAGACAAATCAAATCAAACTAACAGCCGATAGTAAAAGGCAAATTGAAACTCTATGAAAGAAAAATATGTAGCACTTAATTGTATTTCTCTTATCCTCTATGGAAAACATTGGTTCTCGCTGGATCACCGACGTCAAGCAGCGATGAGCCTGTTCCCTACTTAAATGGGTAGCTAATTAAGCGAATACTTTGATCTGCCTAATACCAAATGACTTAAATCGACGATAAATGACCCAAAAAGTATTGATATACCGTAAAACAAACAAAACAAACAACGATCTACTTTGTTCCTACCAGTAAAAGTTTTGATTAGAACAGACATCTGTTGTCAAAAATTAAAGCGTTTAAACATTGTTTTAACAGAGAACTTGCACAGTTTGATTAGTTGCAAAAGACCCCCTACAGCAAACGTATCAGAAAACATTGAAAACTTCGGCTGCCAATATTTTCTCAACCTTTTTATTCTCCAGATTTTATTGATTACCGGAAACAACTTGATCAACTGTACTTTAAACCCATGGATCCCTTTAAAGCCACTCAGCCAACCATAATTGACAAAGATCAAGATTCACGATAAGAAAGGCATGGGCTTCTATAAAGAGTTTATCGATTATGGAAATCTCACCGATAAGATAAAGCAAAAATTTTCCCAACTGTAGTCGTGTAAGTGCTAGTCTGGCTGTACCACATGAACTCTAACGAAACACATATAGAAAAATAGATGGCACTACACAAGAATGCTAAATGCTATCATGAACAAATCCTGGAAGCAGAGCTCATCAAAAAACGGCTGTACGGCTACTTATCTCCTATCACACAAACAATCCAAGCAAGACGAACAAGACATGATGAACACGACTGAAACTAGTACTTTAAACATATGAAAGTCTTTAAAGCCACTATTTCTACATTATTTTCTTCCAAAAAATTATTTTATAAAACCCAGTAATTTGAAGCTCGTAAAGCACGGAAAGGCTTCATTGATATTGAGAAAATCTCTGTTGACAAATAAGTTCTACAATTAAACAAAAATTGGTAAACTATTTTTCGGAACCTAAAGTCGGGCATTACTTGCGGTATGAATTGATAGGATTCATAGTCTTTACAAGTTTATATACGTTTTAACTACATGCCTCCGGTGACTGTAATGCCTTCACTATGCTGACAAGATAACTCTGCTTTTTGTGGGCATTCAAGCATGAATTACGTTCACATTAAATTCAAACACGCGCACGGGGACATATTGACGGAGAAACTCATACGTATGTATCGACTGCTGTCAATTCTTTTTTTTTTTTTTTTTTTTGTCGACTGCTGATAATTCTCGATATTATTTTTATTAGCAATCACCGTACATTTTAACCACAAGTTTATGCAAAATACAGGATAGTGCAAGTGCAGCACACGTCATTCTCAATCAACATCATCATGATCCTGATCAGGTCATGATGATAGCCACGGCTATGACTCCCTCCCTCCTCTCTCTCTCTCTCTCTCTCTCTCTCTCTCTATCTATCTATGTATTTATCTTCACGACATCTTCTGACCAGGCTCCTTTGATCAGTTGGCTGGTCACATCAAGTCCTAGCATGTATATAAGTGTTCTTATGACAAACTACAAAAGCTTTTTATCATATATGTGCTTGAAGGCGGTGGCAAGGGTCTTCGTGTCCTGGGCATGAGGTTAAACTACATCTAGTGGTAAAGTTCCAATTCTGCAGCTCCCGGGAGTGTGAAGTACCCCTTCATCGCCATTACTCCCAGGTCAACTCTGACTGAGTGGTGATGCCTATTGCAATCCCATCTATGGGTTAAATAGATTTTTTTTAAAAAGAGTTTTCAAAAATGGGTTTGAAAAAATTGAGTTTGAAAAAAAGTTGAATGCCCAGCAAGAATGAATAAAACAAAACGTCTTCGGATAAAATTACCCAACAAGGGTTGACATGCCGTAAAATCCAATCAACCAACCAACGAAAATCATTGTTATGTGTATCAACAATGGTCACAATAAACGTTAACATTTCGTTTAGGTTTATTAGGCGTATCACATTATGACCTTTTGTATTACCGCAAAATAAGTGTGATGGTGAGGTTTATTCTCAGTTTTACTAGGATCGTGTAATAATGGTTTGCAAGCTAGTCTCGCATACGCATTAACTACTAAAAAGTGAGTTCGATCTGAGTTGTATGCCCCATACTTGCGATAGTGTGTCACATCCTACCCGTGGCGAACATCGTTTGATAAATACAGTTATTAGGAAACAGTTATCCGTTAGGTCTTCCGTAGAAACGTATTTTGAAGCTACATGCATTTTATCATCGTACTTCATAATGTTAAGTTTTTAAGGGCCATCATTGGCCAGTTGATTCTAGGTAGAGAGTCCTCCGATTTGGTTCTTTGGTAATCCTCTCAGGTAGAGATTCTTATGTTCCTTCGTTGATGCTTGCGAATAGACTGAGAAAGAATCATCGCTTAAGTAATATATCAGCAACGCAGTATGACCAGCGATTGGCTAAGGGATAGACCACATGATCTCGCCTAGCCTATAAGTATAAGCGGGGAACTAGCACACACCTTATATACCGAAAATCCAACACATAAATACAATTTAGTAATATGTGGTGCTTCATTGAGGTGTAATTGTTTGCAAGCTAGTCTCGCAGATCTATTACTACTGAATAACGAATTCGACCCTCACTGGATAGCCATACATGTGATATTGTTTCACATCTATCCGGAGCGAACGAGTTGAGTAAACACCGAACAATAATAATTGGTATTTGTGTCCACTCACTAACTAATAATGAAATTCATAAATCTATAAAATTAATATTATTAAGTAGCCATTTAATACATTTATTTCCAAATGCAAATAAGAAGTTCCAGAACAAACCAACAAGAGAATCACCATTTTGAGTGTTAACATTTTTACTGATATATTTTGGAAGGGTTAAAGAAACTTGAAAAACGATGTGCCAAGTGTATTGAATTCTGGGTTTAAATATAAGGAATAGAATTTATTCATTTACTAAAATTAGGTTAACTTGGTTCAAGGGCGAAAGTTGATATTTACCCAAACTGATCGCCACGGATAGGATGTGACACAACGTCGTAAGTATGGGGTTTCTAGTGCGATTGAATTCGCTATTCAGTAGTTATGGATCTCCGAGATCAGCTTAATAACCATTACACAACGATGAGACGCCTACAAGCCGAGGAGTATGTCTTGACGATTGTCACATGAAATGTGTCGGCATATATGTGCGTGTAATAATAGAAGTCCTGGAAGACCATCAGCAAAATCAATTCACAAGTGAGTTCACACCATTTGTCAATGAAGGCCCTAGAAATGAATACTGAAGGCAGGTCAGGGGTCCCAAATCCCAAACCAAAAATAGATAACGTTGCAGAATGTTTTCTTATGAATTCTATTTAATTTTATCAATTTATTTATTTATTAATTTATCAATTTTGATTTAGGTCGTTTTGTTTTACGGCATATCAACCTTTTTCGGGCTATTTAATATCAAATCAAGTCATTTTAACATTCGTTTTTTTACAGTATCTGCTGTTTTGAATGGTCACCTACCTAAGTATTGAACAGGCTCATAACTACTGAACTTTGTTGCACTTGCGGGAGTCAGAGTTTTTAACGTGACTTGACCGTAATTATAAACAGAATTTATTTCAAAGTTTAAGTGATCCGGAAAAAAATCACAAGTCATGAATTCTGTGTAGATATACTGGAGGATTGTGCAGATGATGATGGGTTTCATTTCAACATAGGCGATTACTTCAACTAGTAATTTATATTTAAAGCAAGAGAGGTTAATGAGTCATAAGTTGTGAAGACGGGATATGAATTGCTTCTTAATTAATATTTTAGGTTTGTTGCAGTGAGTATCGCTTGCAGAAAATTAGTAGGGATCTCCAGCATATTCGACTGCTAAGATGTCTTACGAGCCCCTGGGCCATACCCTGTAAAATCTAAGTAGCTATTTATGTAAAAGAAAAAACTATCTCCTTTCATAAATACATAAATCATATACTGAGTTATAAAACGTTGCAATGTTTAACACGTAACACGAGAGGGGCGTAGATCGAATGTGGGAACTGAAGAAGATACCTTAAACTTGTTTAAGTATTTAATTAGTTTTAGATTTTTTCTATCCCACCTTTCTTTTTGCTTGATTTCTTTTGTCATTTTCTGTGTTCATCTTTACATTATTACTGCCATTACCGCCTTATTTCGACCTCTTCTTTTCTCCTTCAATTTTTTCACATGTATATTTTGATTACTTCCATAATTTTCTGTATTGTGACATAACCTTAAAAATGACTTATTTATAATAAATGCAGACAAATTGAGGGAAAAATAAATCAAAAAGTGAGTTTGGGCAAAACCTAATTTATGAAATAAATGAAGCATATCAAGATTACTTACAAGCAGTGAAAATTAAGACTGAGACGAAATTGACATTCTTTTTTCTTTTAGACATTGATCGGATTTAGAGGGTAATATGGCAGAACGAAGTATAACAGTGAATTGAAAACTTCTTAAGCAACATGGTGGGATCGTAGTTTTTGATGATTTCAATTTGAAGAATATTATATACATAGGGGCTGGGTTGGTTTTTAATCTTGCTAATTAATTTGCAACAAAAATAACATTACCAGTAATAAAATAATAACAATTATGATAGTGTATAAAATTAAATTGAAGTGCGAGTCAACGATTCCGGGGAACCAAGAGGAAATAAGACATTTGCGACAGAGAAGAGGCAATAAAATGATGGATTGATTGAAGGAAGGAAGGAAGGAAGGAAAGAAGTGAGGAAGGAAAGAAGAGAAAGAAGGAAATGAAAAGGAAAGGAGATGTAGACAACATGTATTAAAATGATTAGGCTCGTTGAAGAAATGAAAACAAGTATAACTAAAGTAATGGATTGAATAAACTGCTTTTCCAGTGTTTAAAATAAACATTATTTTTTCTTTTTTATTAAAGCTAAAACGAATTAATTACCCAATATCAAAATTACATAATTCGCAAACTAATCAATCGGGTAGTTTTTTCTGATTCTTTTATTTTCTGTTACTTTTAATTTCGAAATTTAAAACATAAATCATAGGGAAACTTAACATACAAAATTACCGTATTTAAAACTCGATTGCTTTTTTCAGCGAGATTCGTGATTTTCTTTGCTTCTTTCCCTCCATTGACTTTTTGAAAATTAATTGTTTTCAAACAAGTTTATGTAGTTTACAATATTTGCAGTATCATATGGAAAGAGTCCAACTTTTACCAAATTTGTCTATGAATCTGCAAGGCAATCTTTAAAATATTTTCTCTATCTTAAATATGATTAAATGCTGGCATAGTTACCATACCTAAAAAGTGTTGAACCTTCCTCTCCCACAAACTATATATATATATATATATATATATATATATATATATATATATACCCAGGACGTGACACAAGGCCATCTTTTCAAACGGAGATTAACAAGTTTGAATTCAGTGTTTTCCTTCTGAAGGAAGGGTTGCTATACCAAACCTATCTGCCCTGATATTTATCCATAGCTGGAGGAAGATTAGTTGTATGCATACTTTTCCCATTGGTATTAGCGCTCTAGAAAATGTAAACAGCCTCGTACAGGCTTTGGACTCGGTCACCATGTCCATTTCCTATGACGATAACCATTACACAACAAATACTTCTCTATAGAGGAAATAGGAAATATTCTACATGACACTAAATTGGCTTGATCCTTGTATATAAACCACAATGGGTTTAGAAACGGAAGATCTACTCTCGTTCAAATATTAGCACTAAGAAGGAGAGATGGCCCTTATTATTTGTGGAATTGTCTACGGCTGATAAAGATTATGAAATTAGTAGACATATAGGTATTTTATTTAACAGTAAATACACTAACAACAGATAAGATGCAACATATTTTTATTGAGTTGCTGGAACTTGTCTTCATAAGATATACCTTAAACAAACTACATTTACATTAATGGTTTAATTTTTTCCCGAGCCATGCATAAAAGAATTATACCATTAATTATAATGATTTTATCTAGTCTGTTTTAGGTATACTTTATGAAGCATGAATTTTCAGCTCTTAAAGAAAATGTTGTTTTTTAATATGTTATTAGTGTATTTTCTGTTAGATAAAATAATAAGAACCCTATATGTGACAATTTGGCAGTATTTGTTAGGAGTAGTAGAACATCCTCAGCCTGCATAAACAGAAAAACTGTATTTGTATAACAAATATACATAGACGTCTAGAAACAATCTAAGCAGTTTATTTTGATACTAGTGCTACCATCATTAGACCTGAGTGCTCAATTTTACAGCAACAGTGTTGCAAAGTGATGCACATGTTTCCATTATTCTTCATCCCTATTCTAGACTAAGCTCTTAGATTCCCATAGGTAATATGTTGGACTGCAACATTCTGCCACTTTGGCTCTATCTTGGGCTAGACGGGCGGTCGGAGAGGTCCCCTCCGATTAATCGGCTGGTCACGTCAAGCCTTAGCACCTATATGATTTTCCCAACCCTATTGCCCTTATGGCAAGCCCCTACCCTTTTTATTTATGGGTGCTAGAAGGCGGTGGCTGAGGGTTTACATGTCCTGGGAATGACGTTAAACTCTATCTGATGGTGAGGTTCCAGTTTTGGAGGTTTGGGGAATGTGGAGCACCCTTTCATCACCATTGCTCCCTGGTCCACTCTGACCCGGAGTGGTAGTACCTGTTAGGGTCCCATCTATGGGTTAAATAGAAAAATGTATTTATAAAAAAATTGTATTATCCATTAAGAATTGATTTATTTCAAAACTTTATCTGTATTAAATGACCCACTCTTACCCCTCTGCAGAGGTGCAGTCGGTGCATTCTTACGCCCCGGCCGAAAAGGCGGTGATTGGCTGGCTTTAATCCACGCACCCACGAAAAGTCTATAAGTTTTAATGGTGTGTAACAGCACATCTTATATGTCCAATTAATACAACAGACTCCATCTCAATCATTAAATGACCCGAAAATGGTTCATATGTCGTAAAACAAAATATCTAACCAAACAACAATTCCTCAGCTTCTCAAGTTAATTTGCGTGGGACAGCTTCTCTAATGGCTCTCAAATGACTATCGTGAATAGCAGAAGATGTGTTCGACTTTTAGCGTCTTCAAAGTTCTCACCTTAGTTGAAACAGTTTGGAAGTAATTTGATGGCCCCTTAATCAAATGCTCGGTTGCCTTGTTGTTGTTGTATCGCGAGGGGAAGAGATACACAGAAGAATGGTGTACTTGATACATTTACTAAGCTCCAGTATCCAGTGCCAAACGGATACATACACATCATGAACACATAAGTACAAACAATAAACAAAACAAAACTTACACAAAATAGAGGAGGGTCAATACGATATCGCCAACGCAGCAAAGTCAGTCTGAATATTATTCAGCTAGTTAATCTACTTGAATTGTAGGCTATTTTATGGCTATGAGCCAGTTCATCTGGTAGAGTGCTGAAGGGTGTTAGCTACTCTACAACAGTTGCTATATCCAATTAAAAACTCATGCAATAAAATTAGTCGATTTTGCTTCTTTCTTTTTTACCTCATTGTTTTTCTATTTTTTCATCTTTGATAGAATAAAATAAAAAAGAATAAACAGTCAAAACATAATCATACCAATTGAGCAAAAGTCTCACTTTTAAATTGTATATTACATAAACATTGTTAAATAACAGTTTACTCTCAAAATAACGAAAAACGAAATTATTTTCTACCAACATGTATAATTTGAAGCAGTGGCTAACCTGCTGTTTCGCGACATCGTAGTAATCTAGTTCAAACTCTTTTCACGCTATTACGTTCATTTTTTTTTACTAATCCCTCAACTATTGTCTTCTACAATTATACATTTGGCAACCATCGAAGATTTATATGTCATTAAACAATGAAACCAAACCAAACTAAACGAAAAGTATAATGTGCAATTGTACGGAAATATTTGTAAATACGATTGTAACTTGCGGGTTGTGCAATAATATGATTTTTAAGTATACACTTTGGACCATATGGCCTTTAGGCACCCCTTTTGCGATCTCAATTCATAAGTACTTTTTTTTTCATTTACACACTAAAAACATCCGGTTGTTTGTTAGGGGTTAAGGGTTAGGGGTTAGTCTTATAATTAAAAAAACTCTAAAAATCGTCTGTTAACAAACAGCCGGATGTTGACGGTGTAAATGAAAAAAATGTACTTATGAATCGAGATCGCAAAAGGGGTCCCTAAAGCTCATATGGTCCTACACTTTATATGTATTTATTGTTGGAATCATATCTTCTACTTTTATAATACAATAGTAACCTTGTTAAATGCCGATAGCAATATATAGTTTATAGTCGGTGGGGTGCTCTATTGTCGGTATCAGCCAGATAGCGAGGGTGACTAACCCCTCTTTATTAGCGCTAAACCACGAGATTGTTGTCATTTCTGAGGTGGAGTGCTAGACCTACCATCAGCTCCCCAGATACAAATTGTACTACCCATGCACTTATTTGGCAATAGATAGGTAAATAGTCTTCAGACGGTTGGCATAGTCCCACTTGAGGATCCGTTTTGTGAAGGACCTTGTAATGAGTGGTTATATTTCATATCTTAAAATTATTTAAGTATTCTATTACTGAAATACTGTAATATTTTATCAACACTTTTGTGTAGAGACAACTGTAATAAGTTTGCGGATTTTTCAACTTTTATATCTTATCCGTCATTTTAGATTTTATCAAACGTTGAGTTTACCAATTATACACACACACACACACACACACACATATATATATATATATATATATATATATATATATATATATATATATATATATAGAGAGAGAGAGAGAGAAAGGTCAATTAGCTGTCCATTCATTCCAACGTCCATTCATTCCACAGGTTATTATAGAGTAACTAGAATAAGTGTAAATCTACGGGGGATAACTTATACTAAATATGTAAAAGTTATCTCCCATGAATATTATTTTGTATTGTTGAATAAATGTTTTACCTCCTAATTTTACAATGCAAATCACTTACTGGATCTACATTCAGAAAATAACTTTTCGTGTTCAATAGAAAAATATACATATATATGTCTTTAAATACCCACATGCAAATTCACATACATATAGATTAGTAATTTGACCTGTGTGTATACATGTACGCCCGCTCGTGATTGTGTGTATGTGTGTGTGTGTGTGTGTGTGTGTGTGTGTGTGTGTGTGTGTGTGCAGGTAAACGCGCGTTTTTTGCGTGTATTGTATTGTTGGTTTGTCTGCGAAACATCCAGTCAATTATTCAGTATTAACAATAAAGGACAAAACAAAAATCAATGACAGTCCCTCTTGAAAATAGGCTGCAAAAATCTATTCATCTGCCTTGAGTTCTCCTTAATCTCGCGAACAGTCTTTAATATTCATCTTTTTTAATAGGATTTCACCTTTCGTAAGTCTCAAGGAAGTAAAATCGGGACTGTACATGGACGGACAAACCCGGAGTGGTGCATTGATCTTTTTGCACAAGACAAGGTCCTTTTTATTGCAATGATCTTACAGTAAACGAGCTTCTTTTAATGGCGCGTCATTGTCAACTGAGTACACCAAAGTAGATGTTATGCTCACACATACGCAGTAAGGTCCTCTCTTATTTGGTGGTAAGGCCGACCAACCGATACTCGAAATATAAAAATATGTCTTTTTACTTTGTCGAAATATCATTACTGAACATCAAGTCTTTCATTTTAATTGGTTTGATTTGGTTTGGTTTGGATTACTTTTAACGACATGTTAACTCCTCATAGGTTATTTAATGCCAAAATGTGATTCACTTGTAAATGTTTTATTGTAATCATAGTTATATTTTCAATGTTCCGTTGCATTATATAGTTTTAATAATAATTCCTATTTAATAGCAATCATTTGTTTGCACATAGTTATATGCTATCAAGTATGCCTATCTGATACTAATAATTTTCAAACAAGGATGGAAACCTCTGTCAGGGTTGATCTGGAGTAGTGGCAAGGAAAGACTGTATTCATTCTCTAGATCGTGTATCTTAGACCAGTACGTGGTTGGCTTACAGATACATCTTCTTAGATGATCGTTTGTGGCTTGACAGAGAATCAAATAAAATGTCCAAAATCGTCAGGAAAACATCCGTTTGCGAAAAAAAAAAAGATTCCCGGACGGAGCAGTTTAGTAAATAGAGTTTTATATTTATCGTAGCCAAGTTAGGAGTTACACAGTTTTGAGGTAGAGAGGTAGTGGCGAATCGTATAAAGCGGGAATCTCAAGCTAGTCTGTAATCCCCGACACCTGCTCGTGAACTAAACTGCGTGTCTCTCTTATGTTGATGTGATCGAATCGGTTCGTTCCACTTAGTTCACGTCTAGAAATTGGCGCCAAATTCCCAGACTGGAACATCACTACCGGATTTACTTTAGTGTAATACCCAGGATATCTCCGTGGGAGAACGATACTTGGTTCATTTTATCCTACATAAGGAACGTGAGAACAATTCACGATGAAGTATAACAAGAATATCTTATTTCCTGAGCAAACTTAACAGTAAAGAATACAATCACGATAGGAGAAACAAGGTAGAGGCTGGTGGATAAAAAAGATAGTTTTAGCTTTGCCGCTTCTACTTTCATAATACTGTTCACTACACAACCTTGCGCCTACTAACAGACACGATAGGTATTTACCTTTCGTATTCCCTATTTGTCGAAAGATGTAATCTTAACACGCCTGATTTTGGATGCATTTGGCATATTCTAAATGCTGATGACTGGGTTGCGATCCCATTTCGTTATGATGAGAGTAAAAGCGATTTCTTGATGTTGAGCTATATAGAGTTAATGTTTGGCCCATTTTGTTTATTAGTGTGCACAAAAATGTTATGTTGTGCAATGGTATAATGTTTGATTGTTTACTTTTTTAGTTACATTCATGGTTCTCATAAAAAATCAAAGCAAAGTATGTGGAATGACCTATTGTTGGTATCAGCCGAACAACGAGGGAGTCTATCCTCTTTTTGCTAACGCTAGTCTATGGATATTAATTTACAGAGGTGAGCGATGCACCTACTGATACATATAGATTAGATTATCCAAGCCGTGATACCGTGATTCTCTGAGTTACTGAGGACAAGTATCGAACCCGAAACTTTCCGATTCCTTGGCGAATGCTCTACCAACTGAGCTAAACCATCCACTAAAATGCTGGGTTATGGTTACTTACATATATCTCGACAAATACGATGAAAATGTTAATGCAAAATGAAATATTTTATTAAGTAGCCTGATTGTTAGGCAATAGCGATGCAGAAATTGGGATTCCCTGGCCGGCATGATGATCGCCTGGGTATATGTACATTTGGCTACCGACTGCTTGGGTTCAGAGAGTTAAAACGGAAATACCATCAAGGCTAAGCGGGGGGGGGGGGGACTGATTAAAAATATGAATAAATAAAATTAAAAATTATATCGACCCTGCACTATAAAGCACGGATATTAGTAAATGTCACTTAGTTTTGTGTATGATCAATTATTTCTACCTCTAGAAAATGTGCCATCGTAGTGTAATGATTAGGTGGCTAGGATTTCAGGTTCATTACTATTGAATAGCGAGTTCGATCCTCGTTGGATGCTCCTCACTTGCGACCTTGTATCACATCCTACCCGTGGCGTAATGGGTTGGGTTTAGTAAAAAAAATCTACTCCCGGTGGCGTTCGGATTTAATAAAAATCTACTTAAAGTATTTGCATGGGAGATAACTGTAATGTTATATTTCTTTGCTTACCTCCCTTGCAAATAATTGAAGTAGGTTTAAAGTTGGTTTACTCCATGCCTTGTACAGTTTAATAAATCACTGTTTTTTGTGTTTTTAATATTCTTTTTCGAAAACTTCATTTTTTTTTACTGTTTCACGACACATTTATTACTTGTATAATAGGTATTTGCTTTTCAGCATAATTTGATTTTGATTATTTCTCTGTCTTGAATTTATCATTTTGATTTTTCGGACTGTTATCTTCATCTTTATTAATATCAAATATGACTACAAACTAAATGTTTCGCCCGATATAATAATAACTCAGTAGCAATCTCTCTCTCTCTCTCTCTCTCTCTCTCTCTCTCTCTCTCTCTCTCTCTCTCTCTCTCTCTCTCATTATTCAAATGAGATCATCATACATTCTTCAACGTTTTATCTACATAACAGTGAAATTATTCAAAATGATTTCCCAATTTGAAACGTTACTAAATTCGGATAAGCAAAATCTTCACTTCTAACGGAACGAGAATAATCTATCTCATTGGATTACAAGAAACACCTGAAGGAAGCCGGAGGGCATATCGGCCGAAAACTTGTACATATGATTATATAACAAGAAAGATGAGGTCAACCCTCCAAATAATCAAGATATTTCATATCATCGAGCCTCATGTAAAAGATTTAGACAAATAATATATTTCTATTTTAAATGAATAACTTATTGTGGGATTATGTATGGTGTTGTAACCAATGTTCTAGCTTATTTTCTGACATTATTTTGCATAAACGTCTTTAAATATTCCACTATTTTTTATCAAATACTTTGTAGTCATATTTGATACTGGTTTTATGTAATTTACAAAATAAAGGAATGTGATATATGTATAGTCATGCTGCCGGGGTTGATACGAAAAGAGAGCATTAGACTACAGACATGGACCGCAATAAATTTATTGGTAAAATTATAATACTCTTCATGATTTTTTAATAAGCTTTGCTTACTTACAGACATTTTTTTATATTGCTGTATGTGCACACTTTCTGCACATACGTTGTTTTCAAATCGTCTTTGTTCCAATTTGTTCACTGGTTAATATAAGCCAGTAAAATTAGCTTAAGAGCTGCCCTATCAAGAGCAATTAATCTAGTTCAATCAAAAGAGTCTTGAATGAAACTTTGGTCCCAAAATCTACGTAGGTCCTTCTTTTCTATACAAACAATTTTTTTTTTTTATGGGTGACTTTTGTTGGATTTTGCTATTAATTTCAATTATTACCAAATTTATTTTCTCGTACAATAAAAAATTAAAATCGTCGCCAAAAAACACGTAAAAAATCACCGAAAACAATCGCAGTAATTGACTTTGGGAATCTAAAAATTCGGCATGGAATGATTTTAATTTCCACACAGAATCGGCCTAATTCCAAAATTGTATGAAATATTGGTCTACAGCCTAGAAAAGTAAAGTTTTAAAATGTGATACACTGACATTCATAATTCTTATTAGAGATATTTATCGCCAGGGAAAATGGCAAGATTCCGAAATGTAAATTTGCTGCGTATTTTATTATACTACCCTCTAAATGCTTCATTAATATTCTATTTCTTGAATGAACTCCATGATTGAGTCTTTTATTTCATATTCTTATTATTAAAATATCATTACCGTTACATGTTCTCACCTTGGGCTTTATGGTTATTTTCCTCTTTGTATAAATGTGGAAAAAATAAATGAAATGAGTCGAAAGGAGAATGTTCTTTTTCTTTTATTAAAATTCTTTTTAATGGCGATTTTTTGGAACTACAGAGAAACATAATAATAAAACGTGGCGTTGCACCTTTAATTTTCATAAGAATGATACACATTGATACATTGATTACTGATCAAAACAGAACAGAGTGACGTTTTAGCTGAGACCATTTTCGGCAATTTCCCTGGAATCAGTCACAGTATTATTAAAACTTTCTTGGTCCTGAAGATTGCAACTAATAGCAGCACCTCCATATTTGTTTGAAAAATACAAAATAATTTGTCCAAAGAAATCTTTTATAAACATCAAGTGTTTGATGTTAGTTCGTTTCATTTGGATTATTTCTAACGACATTAAGGATTATTTAATGCTGAAATTTGATTAATTTGTAAATGTTTTATTGTAACCATAGGTATATTTTCAATATTCATTGCATTCTCTTTAATTGCATATATCTTCACAAAGTGCTATAGAGTATCTATTCCTATTTATTATAAGTGATTTGTTTGTGCATAATCATATGCTATCAAGTATACCTTTTTGATACTAATAATTTTCAAACATATTTGATCCAATCATAGATAAAACCTTAACATGTACTACCAATTCGTATCAGGATGGATCTGGAGTAATGTCAAGGAAGGAGTATCTTCACAATCTGTTGTTATGGAATGGGTTATCTGGGGTTACACGTCGCTTTTGTGGTACTGGCTGCAAGGACTCAGCAAATGTTTACTTTAAC
>CM042140.1:119392593-119567599 GCA_023376005.1 Doryteuthis pealeii
TTTGTTAAACATTTCTATTCTGGTCTTTAGCGATCTTTATAGATGGACGTTTCTTTACTGATTGATTTTATATGTAACTTTGCGGGTTTCGTGCAAAGCTGTGACTTATTTCCCGGCGGCGAAAAAAAAAAAAGTTTGATTTCCACGTTTATTGATAGATTAAGAATTCAAGCCGGCCATCTCCATGAATTTCTAAACTGTATTTTATAGGCAGTTGGTTTTAAGGCATATCAACTCTTTGTGGGTTGTTTAATGCAGATGTTAGTCTTTTTTCAATGGCTTCAAATTACTAAGGATGATAATCATTTGTGAACAATGTATAGTTCTCCCGTGGAAGCCATAGGACATGCTAATGTGGGCCGCCCACCAAGGACCTACATTGACCAACTGCGAGGATACTGGATGCCTGGGAGAATGAATGATAGAGAAGGTTGGCAAGAGATTGTCATCGATATCCGTGCTTATTGCGCGACATTATTATTATTATTATTATTATTATTATTATTATTATTATTATTATTATTATTATTATTTATTTATTTATTATTTATTTATATGTTTCAAGAAACTATTTCAACCGAAGTTCACTTCTGATAATGTGTGACAACATGTGAAAATAGGGGTGATTAGCCTATCACTGTAGAAGATTGAATCAGCGATCCGAGTGAGAAATCTTGGATGACACTGTTTGTGTTTCCTTTTGCGCTACTGCTTCTGAAAAAAAAACATGAATCCATCCCTTATCTCCTTAGCGCTGAGTAAATATTCAGACAGACTGTGTTATTTAACCTCGGTTAGGCAACCAGTTTAGGGTAAGGAACACTCTGAATTCAAACCAGCTTTACTCCACTTGAAATTAAACCATTTGACATATCCTGCCTCTGGGTGTGGGGTGGGGGCTAAATACAAGCAGCACTTTCGGAAATACCTTATAAACTCTTGATACACTGAGAAAAATGGTGGTGAGTATTTGAAAAAATACGAGAGAAAATCAAAAATTATTCACACTTTCACCATATTCATTATTGTTACACTAAATTCTGCGGATGCTCACTTATAGTTGGCACTGTTGTGGTCACGTGATCGAAGTTTGCGCCTGGTGGCGCCATTTTGCTCGCTGTCTTTACGGTGTAAACATGGCCACTCCACAAGCAGTATGCACCAAGGAAGTGACCCGATTTTTCTGGTTGAAGGAATGTAAGAAGTGAAATTCATCGGACGCTTTCAACATGATACGGGGACTGTGCACCACTGCGAAGAAATACGTATGAGTGGAGAGAAGTTTAAAAGTTGCCGGACAAGCTTGATACATGAAGAGGGAGCAGGAACCCCGCTAACCTCCACCACTGATGACAATATTCAGCAAGCGAGATGGTATTGGCGAACTGGTGAGTCATCATTCATAAGGTAGCTTGTTCTCTGTAGATTTCTCATGGTCCTGTCATTTAAATCAAGTTACATAATTCATGCATAGTCAATGAATTATGTACGTACCTGTACTAAGAATATTTTTGAATAGGATTTGTTAGATTTAAAATCAGAGGGAGTAAAGTGGGGAATTTCCGTAACCGTTAGGGTTATGATTGGCAACTGATGACCCTGACTTAACCAACCGGAAGGCGCCATTACAGGCGTAAGAAGTTTTAGTCAGATGCGGCGTCGAATCCCGAGTGTGGATATTTTTTCAATCTAACTCGTAGTACTTTATAAAATCAAATTCTTCGAAATACAGTTTTAAATAAGTTAGAAGTCAATAATGCATATATTGCAGTCAGCATACTCTGAACGCTAATTATATCAATGGAATATAAACTATAAGTTTATAGAAAGTATTGGGTTACGGGGATCTTGAATAAAGGTGGTGCAGACGAAGACACAAAGAGGCTGGAAAATCATACACGTTGTCACAGAAAAATCCTACCTGTTTATTCACAATGTTACAACCTCCCTCTCGACCGGACACAAAAGTAGGAAGAAGTTAAATGGCATTTTCAAGTCAATCAGGAAAATAACTATTCTTTAACAAATTGTATTCCACCCCCAATTGAGCAAGTTTTGTTAGCCTCGAGATGTAGGTCATTACTTGTCGCTCTCTACTTAATCAAATATCTTACCTTATTCCAAAAATGCTCAATTCTAGTGTGTGTGACTAACTCTCGCACCTAGCGGGAGGGTTCTCGTAAATGACATTTTGTTGGGCACCAGGTTAACTGGTAGTGGAAGACGGCCACTACATTACAAAAATGCAATGACTATAAGTAAACAGTATCAAGCAAGGTTGATGCTTTCTCTTATTTAAAAATAAACATAGGACAAAACCCTAATTGCTTCTTCGTAAAATATTTCATTCAAATGTGTCGAGTACAACGAATATCTCTGCTTATAGATATATTCAATAATCATTCGAAGGACCATTTATACCATATGTAGTTGTATATAACACTAATTCCTGTATTATACGTACCTCTATCTTTCGGTTACAACATTATAAAAAAAAGTGTCTCGTATATAATACGCAATGACTTTCTGAAAATTTGTAGCAGTTAAATTTGTATTAAGTTTAACATTTGTTTAAATTTGTATCCGGTTTGTAATGACTGAAAATAAAAATTCATATAGGTTATCTAATGTTTCAAAAGACAGAATTCGCACAGTATTTAGAGTAAAGACACATTCACGCGAAATTGTCACAAATATTCACCAAATCATAAACAAACATATTCCAATGATTATTTTTGTGTCGTATAGAACAGAAGTTTTTGCTTCCCATTAATTAGTTTGGATCATAGGTAAAATTTATTTTTACCGAATATAGCGATGCATGTTGACAAAAGAAAGGGATAATATTTAGTGCTCCTAGTCTTTAGTCAAGGAGAATGCGTATTATACAATGATTACGGTACATATAGTCTTTAGTCAATGGAGAATGCGTATTATACACTAATGATTACGGTACATATAGTCTTTAGTCAAACAAAGCTGGAGAATGCGTATTATACACTAATGATTACGGTACATATAGTCTTTAGTCAAACAAAGCTGGAGAATGCGTATTACACTAATGATTACGGTACATATAGTCTTTAGTCAAACAAGCTGGAGCGTATTATACACTAATGATTACGGTACATATAGTCTTTAGTCAAACAAATCTGGAGAATGCGTATTATACACTAATGATTACGGTACATATAGTCTTTAGTCAAACAAACTGGAGAATGCGTATTATACACTAATGATTACGGTACATATAGTCTTTAGTCAAACAAAGCTGGAGAATGCGTATTATACACTAATGATTACGGTACATATAGTTTTTCTTATTGTTTTTATTTTTTTTAATTTATTAAATTTTGAATCCGTGGAAAGCAATATTTTAAATTGTTTCTCTAATCAGTGGTTTTGTAAAATCCAAATGGTAATCACTGTACTACAAGCAGGCGGTGAAATAAGTAATTTATGATAGTTTCATGAACATAAACTTCCCTTGCTTTTTCTGTTTTTTTAAATATCTTTTTAGATTCTTTTTAGGTTTTGAATGGTGTTTGTCAAGCCACAACCACAAGCGTTCTGATATTTTCTTCTATGTATAGATAACAATAGTAAAAACAATAAACTTATCAATTAAATATTTTACGTTGCAACATCGTCCCCAGTTGCTAGGTTATGCGACCAGTCTGAAGATGTCAACAACACTTTTCATTTGTAGAGTTATTGGTATGCGATGACAGGATGAACATACACAGTTCCCTCAAGCACTACTTCACTATGTTTTCTCTGCTCGTTGTAATGAGCTGTAATGTTTGCAAAGCTGTTTCTAAACTCTATTGATTCTAGGAAATACAACAAAAGAATTGGATGTGACGAACCTCAACAAGGATGTCGTTTCTAATCAACAACCCTGGCAATAAATTATACACTTACAAGATTGTTTACGCCTTGCTCTCTTACTGAACAGAATTATCTTTCGTTGATCAATCTTCGATACATTCTATTGAGAAAGATAACGGAAACCTTTAGTCTTTATTCTGGCATTCACCAAGGATGAACTCTGATTTTTGTCAGCAAGTTGTAACTTACTCGGTAAGGATTTTTTTTTCTTTCTTAAAAACAAAAGTATTCCTGATTAATATCCAAACCAATAACAACTTTAAACTTACTGGAATGTTTGATATCCTATCTTCACCAAAAACGATCCTATTGGATTTTGATAAATCATTTGGAACTCATTTGGAAATGCTCACAATCCATCTTATCATTTTAAAAATCACAATCCTGGCAATCACCAGCGTAAAGTGAATGAGAGTTTCGCCTGACTCTTGGATTATTTCATGTTTATCTGTTTGATTAAAATTCAAAACCTTCAATCGAAGAGTGAAAACATTTTATTTCAACCTTTTCACAACAACTAATCATGCATACTTACATACAGTTAGAGAATTCTTGGGACATGCATACCATTATACGCATAGATATATGCTTAAAGAATCATGTTGCTGAATATCAATAGAGATTTTCCTAAAAAAGAAATTAAAAATTGTTTTACCGATATCCTTTACTGAAGAGATATAAGCAAAAAAATAATTTTGTTTTAAGTTTTCTTTAAAAAATACAGTTTAATTGGAAAATGATCAAGAGAAGAAATTTTATCGTAGATGGATTTTCATTTATTGAATTTACGTATAGATTTTACACTTTTGTGCACTTATTTTAACCATACCAAAATTATACATAATTTAACACGGATTCGTTGAAAAGTTTGATTTTATATATTACAGTCAACGCGCGCACACACACACACACACACACACACACACATTCATTTATCGATTTATCTACAAACTCCACTGCCACAGACAGAATGCACCACAAGTTCAACTACTCTTAAATTGAGCATATTTCAATTCAGAGTTTTCTTTCTCCCACACTTGTAAACCAAAGCTAAAGAACTCATCTCTAAAATTTACCCAAAATGTTGGCAAACAGTGGGACTCTTGCCTTTCCGAAGTGCATTATCGTGAAGTGAAACGCAAACCGTCTCGTCCAGGATTTAACCCCGGGTCGCTGATTACATTTCCTACGACGATAACAGTTATTCAAGCGCCTAATATATATATATATATATATATATATATATATATATATATATATATATATATATGACGTTTCAGAAATGATGTACTGTCTTTTTTAATTCTTTTTGACCACTTGAGTATAAAGTGTTTTAAAGACCCAATTACAATGATATTTTAACTAGACATATATATTAACTTTTCAACCGACATTGGAAGTGATTTCCTTTAAATTGGATACAGATTCGGACTTGTTGTATCACACTTACAACATAGCTTGTTTAGATACTGATGCGTCCCATTGTGGTATAATGGTTAGCAAGCTAGTCACCTTGATCCACTACTACTGGAAAACTAAATCTATACTCCATACTTGCTACTTTGTGACCTATCATACCCATGACAAATTGGTTGGGTAAATACCTAACCAGTTTCGATATCGTTAACACCCAGTGTCACAAAATTTCGTCTTTGTTGACATTGCAGACTGGAATATTTTCTTATTAAATTCGTCGCTTCTCACCTTTGTTAGATTTATACGCAATATAGATTTCTTGAAAGTTATTTCCCTGAAAAAACAATACAGCTAAATCAATAGAAAGGAATAAATGCTTACATGAGGCTTGCATATGATAGAATTATTTAACTACAAAATGCTATTGTATATGAATACATTGTTATTTGTATCTCAAAATCCATATGTACAAAAAATCTACTCTTTTATCCTTAGACTTTCCACTTAATACACACACACGCGGGCGGTCACACACACACACGCACACGTACACGCACACACACACACACATATATATATATATATATATATATATATATGAGCCGATTAAAATAGATATATATTCGTTTTATTATACTGTTATATACATATTCATAAATATGGAAATATTTCTATAAATGCGCATATATATTGCATTCGGCCACATAATTAAAAGGCAAATAATTTTATATTTTCAAGTATATGAGAAATGGTTTTGCAAAAGCTCAAATTAAAACAAGTGTCATTATTTAATTGCTAATTTCAGTTGTTTAAAACTGAAAAAAAAATATATTTCAACATTTCGATTGGTAGGGTGTCCGCCTAGGAACCACAAGGTTCCGGTTCAATACTGTTCCACGCCGCCTCAGTATACGCATGCACAATAATACACACACTGACACGTACATGCGCTAGACATAGCAGGAAACATATTCACATACAAACCCATATTGACGCATGTATGCATGCACAGAAAAAATAGGGGTTCATTGTATTAACTCAATTTGTATTCAAAATAATGGTATGAATCAGTTGGAAGTCAATAATGCATATATTGCGGACCGTCACTGCCACGAACCACAAATAATATTATGGGAACATACATGAAATGCTTATAAAAGGCCATAAATACAAGGAAACTGACAAGATTAGGATTTCCTTTTATCAAAAATGAAATTAGGATGAAATATTACTTCCTAACTGCTTCTGTATAAAAAAATTTTATTCAAATTCACCTTTATTTAGAGGTGAGCCTTTAAATAAGATATAACGGAACCACTTTTAATACAAGGTTTTATACAATTAACAACCATTCAGGATTTGCTGTGTACAAAAACAAATATTACCTCTGAATATAGGTGTTCAATAAACATCCGAACAATCATCAAAATATGGTAACTAACTATGTTCCTTTCCAAATGAATTATGTACAAAGAAAGGCATAGTAAAAAAAATAACGGAAATCCCCATGAAAAAAGACTGATCAAAAAAGCCAAAACTCATGTTGAGAACTTTAATTCTCAATAAAATGCAGGGATTTGATTAACTCACACCAAAAACAATTCATATTTTAAAAAAGTGTTCATATATATTTTATGCTAGTGTATATTAAGGTTTGATTATATCGAGATATGCATATACTAGTACCTTATCAAAATATATAAAAAAATATGACTTTGAATTTGAAAAGGAATATATTTTTGTTGACAGCTTTATGTATTAAAAAAAGGTCATACAAAAAATTCCAAAAACTTCACTTTTGTGCATGGTTAATAAATTAAAAACACAGGCACAAAGGATAAACATACAAACAATTATTCTTATAAAATATAAACACACGGGAATTTGATTTTATTAGTTTACATTTTAAATATTACCAGCAATGACGGTTGGCTGAAAGAAAAAATCAAATCACAAGAAAAAAGAAAAAAGAAAAAGAAAACCATGGAAAGGATATCAGGCTTGTTTTTCAAACAGATAACTACAGAAATACCGTTAGTTCTATCCAGTGAAAAAGCACACGATGACTACCAAGGAATGAGGCAAATAAACAAAAATTTATGGATGTACTTCGGGAGCATCGTACTCCTTTTGGGCTTTGTGGGAAACATTCTTTGTTTGTGTGTGTTATGTCGTCGACGCATGCGCAAATTGATTATCGGCACTTATCTGATTACGCTTACCACATCGGATCTTGTTGCATCGGTCACTGCGGTTTTCCGAACGTGGTTGTATTTCTTTGGGGACGTGGATTACTTTGCTGCCTCAGCTCCTCTTTGTAAACCGCTAATCTTTCTACAGAACTTCTCTAAGCTCTGTTCATCGTGGATGGTCGTTATTATCACTGTTGAAAGAACAATTTTAATCTGCAGACCTTTAATAACGGTCACACAAAGACCGTGCTTTTTAACTCCTGGCGCCATATTATTTGTTACCTGTGTAGTTCTGACACTGGTTGTCTCCCCTGTTTTATACTATGTACAGGTCAGAGACAAGGTCTGCACTGCAGCTCAAAGTTCCTTCGATGGAGACAAACATAGGGAAATACTCGAAGCTCTCCACTACACATTCTACAGTTTTTTACCATCACTTATAATAATTCCCTGTAGCCTGATCATGGTTCTTAAACTTCACTACAACCAGTGGGGATATTTAGCGCGAAAAAAGCATTTGTGGACCCCAACAAGAATATTGCCACTACCCATGATATCAGTCGTGTCTGCGGGGTTACCACCATCCTTTCTGGCGCGAATAGCGTCATCCCTAGATCACACATCTCCTGCTCCGTTTCCGCTTTTGGATGACATTTCACAGAATATGACTCAAAACGCTACACTTCCGCGGCGACCATCACCTTTAGTGTCCAACTTCCGGTACACGAATTCACGTGCTAATATTTCTCGTCATCATGTATGCCGGTTACGCCACAATATAAGAATTGTGTTGATTATCAACGTCATATTTCTGGTGACTACGACGCCGCTATGCGTCCTACAGTTCATGCTTCTCTTTACAAAGACCAGCAATCAGTCGTCCAGGCACGTTCTGTTTTATGCTTCTCAGATCGCCACACTTTTCTCTGACATGAACCTTGTTATCGACCTCGTCTTGTTCATTGCTAGCGGGAAAGCATTTCGTAATGAACTGAAGAATTGGAATCGAAAAAGTTCCGAGGAAAATTACCCTTTCAGCAGAGTATCATCACCTGCGCAAAATACAGTGGCGAGAACTATTATGAGATAATATTCACTAGTGATAGAATTAAACTATCTGCTCATTTTCACTAACCTGGAAAAAACTGATTTTGAATGAGAAGGAAAAAAAAAAAAAAAAAAACACCCACACACTTAAATGGAGGAAACATATAACATGAAAACCAACATTTATTATCACATACATTTCGTTTGTAAAATCTTACGATAAGAAAGTGGAAGAGTCCAAACTACCTAAACAACAGAAATCTGGTAGAATACTGTGAAGAGTTCTGAAGACCTAAGGAGACATACCGTCGCTCAGACTCCGGTGGGAGTACCAGCTATCACTGGTAGGGAAAATAAAACTGGCAATAATATATATATATATATATATATATATATATATATATATATATATATATATATATATAAAAGCTAAAAGTAACTCAGGGATATGAGAGCCTTACCCTCATAGAATCCGAATCGAGGAAGACATTCTGACCATACACCACATCGGACATTCTCAACTAATACACTTTTAACAAGAACATCCCAATGAACATGGGGAGAAACGTTCAAAATCAAACACATACCCATAGAATGCAACAAATTAAAACAGCTAAGGAAAATACCTTAATCGAAGTAATTTGAGTGAACTTTTCAGAACAACAATTACCAGCAACATCATAAACTTCCTAACGAAAGCAAACATCTACAAAACTTATAGAACACAAATAATAAAGACTATCCATCACAAACAAGGGCAATCTAAAATCATCACCAAACCCTCCAGCTATCAATCAGTAGAATCTCTATAAAAAGTCTCAGACACAATTAATAACTGTTTTATAATCACACAAGTAAAAAAAGGAAAACTAGTAAAGACTTCGGAATAGTTTTGACTCCAAGCTCAGTTGCGACATCTTGTTCGACACCAAGAGAAGCCGTATAAACAAATTAAATACTAAATCCTTGTCTGACATTCACAATAAAAAAATATTCAATCAAAATAATCTGATTCCACTATATATATATATATATATAATCTTATGTTTGAAAAGGGTCAAAAAGGTACCCAAAACACGTGTAGCACATCGAAATAAATAGAAGAAAAAATTTTGGTCTGAAAATGACTAGTGTTATTACAATGTCGTTTAAAATTGTTTTCATTTTAACTTTAAAATGAAAACAATTGAATTACAATTTATAAAACTCATAGAGTTGAAAAAGGCTCATGTCAGCACAATATTTACTATTGTTTATATATATATATATATATATATATATATATATATATATATATATATTTTTCAAACCGGGAATGCATTCGGGATTTTTAAAAATTCGTTTATGATGTAATATATTTCGAATGTTTTTCTTGTATTATTCGTTATTAAAAAAACAAAACGTTCTCTCCTGAAAATTATTACAGTTTGCATGCTTATTTTTTGTACTGTTTTATATCTAAAATAATTTTAAATAGAATATTGTGTGCATGTAATTGAAATTTGATCGAAACACGTGTCGACAATTTACAGTAATAAATGTAATACATACCAAGCTACATATTTTTCTTCTAATCATTTTTTCAAACACACACACGCACACACACAGACACACACATTCACACACACACACGTATATATATTTCTTTTTATGTCATACCGATTCTGTAACAATGGTATTTTGCTATAATCTAATCTTTTCAGAGTTTTGATGCATAAATAAATTGTGTTTTCTGGATTATTGTACTTATACAATAAAGAAATGTTTTTATAATTTTATGTGAATGGTTTTAAATCTTATACTCACGTAATGATACCAATGCACATGATTTACACAACCACCCACACGCACTCACTCATATACACAAGCATACGACACACACACACAACCATATATATATATATATATATATATATATATATATATATATCATCATCATCATCATCATGTCGCGCAATTTGCACGGATATCCATAACTATCTCTCGCCAACCTTCCCTATCATTCATCGACTCTGGTAGCTCCTCTGCGCAGCGGCCAGCATCCATACATAGTTGGTCAATGTAGGTATTTGCTGGGCGGCCCACATTATCATGCCCATGTGCTGGCTTCCACAGTAGTACGTCGCTTACGAGCTCGTCCTTGCTTCTCCAGCAGTGCCCCGCATGCCTAGCCCGTCTTACTCGTATGGTTTGTGAGATAATGGGCAGGTGGCCATACAGTTGCTTTTTTGTGGGGTGCTGCTTCCACGACTTATTCAGGACCGCTCGCAGCATTCTGGTGCAGCGCCCATCTAGCTTATTTTCAAGGCACTTTGTTTGGGTCCAGATGGTACAGCCATATAGCAGTACCGACACAACCACAGCCTGGAAGAAACGTCTCTTTAGTTTGTCGGGGAGATCGGATTTCCATATGACTGATAATTTGTTGGTGGCCAACCATGCCAATATATATATATATATATATATATATATATATATATATATATATATATATATATATACGCGGGTAATCCAAAAAGTAAAGGGATTGAAAGTGTTGCGCTCGCAGGAAATCAGTTCCTGTGGCTATATGGCAATTTTTTTGTGTTTTTTATGCATGCGCCTTTGGTTGCCTCTGCTCGCACTTCACTGGCATACATAGTTTTGAATTGGCAATCGTTTCTGATGGAGCTCCAGATTGATGCAATCACCCAGTTTGAAATTCGCGCGGTTATTCGGCTTTTGAAAGCAACATGCATTAGACCCTTTAAAATTAATTTTCAATTAACTAAAGTGTATGGCGATTCGTGCATGGATGTCAAAAACGCTCCCAAATGTTGTAGAGAGTTTGTAACGACGACGAGATTCAACACTTCCTCAACGATATGGCAACCACCTAGTATGACTTGGGCATACACCAACTTCCACACCGGCTACAAAAATGCATCAACCCAGTTGGTGATTATGTTGATACGTCTTCAAACTTTAACATTTATTGACATTAAACAATAGACGTTTCTGTGAATTCTAAATATTTTTAGAGGTGCCTTTGGAATTACCCTCTTATATATATATGTATGAAGAGAAATGGAAGTGATTCCGACGGTATGTAGTATCGTGAGAAATTTGAAAAAACACAGGTTTAAAAAATGAGTGGGAAGCTTATTAGCCGACCCTGCAGTGTTTCTATCTGTTAAGTAGATCTTCTTCAGGGCTTTTGTTGTTGTAAGGAAGAGTAAAAATTAAAAAATTATCACAGAATAATGAGGAAGAATGTGATAGTCATTGTTTATCAATCTGTTCAAAATTTGAAATTTGAAGGGAAACGCTGGAAAGATAGACGGTTTGAAATATGACGTCAAATATTCTTCTTTTATGGAGTGTGTGTGAGTGTGTGTGTGTGTGTGTGTGTGAGAGAGAGAGAGAGAGAGTGTGTGTGCGTATGTATCGAAAAACAACATTGATCATTTTTCTAGGTGTTTTGTGTGTGTGTGTGTGCGCGCGCGTGTGTGTATATATTTTACGATAAACGACATCGAAACAACCCTTGTGTGTGTGTGGGTGTGTGTGTGTGTGTATGTGCGCGCGAGCGTGAATGAATATTCATTAAGAAGAATGTTTGTTACAAGTAAGTGGCGAGAAAATATTCTTTTAACTTTTGCTACTTAACAGATCGAAACACTGCAGCGTCGGCTAATAAACTTACCACTCATTTTTTAAACCTGTGTTTTTTTCAAATTTCTCACTATATATAATATATATATATATATATATATATATATATATATAAGTAAAAGTAAATTCGTCGGGGCGGCCTAAAGTCGGTATCAGCCAGTCAGTGAGGGAGTCTATCCCCTTTTCAATGGCGCTAGACCAAGGAGATTGTTTTTAGCATCTGAGGTGGAGCGCCACACCTTCCATCAGCTCCTTACTTTACCGCACAGATCCCTGTGCTACTCATACGCTGAGTTGGCGGGGACCGGTATCGAACTAGGAACCTTGTGGTTTCTAGCCGAACGCTCTAGCGACTGAGCTAACCCAATATATTAATATTTTGAAGGCCAATACAACGCGTATGAAAAATATAAACAAAAAGATGTTCATACGCATTGTATTGGCCTTCAAAATATTAATATATTATAACATACTTAACAATGCTTCAAGCAAATTACCAATTGCTTTTATATATATATATATATATATATAATATATATATATATATATTATAGGTCACCAACAGACACGTGTTTCAGCGTTTCACGCCTCTTCAGTGTGGCTAGATACAGCTATCCTTGGCTAGGGTCGAACTCCGGCTGACTGTTTACCAGCCTGCATTCTTATCCCCTCGGCCACTGACAGCTGATTTAGCGGGGCTGGCATTTAAACTATTAAATACATAGTTTTGTTTATATATTTTACGATCACAGAGAGATCTAGTTTTTGAGCAAACGATCATTGCTTATATGCGAAGTAGTGAAAGTTAATATAAATCACCCCGTAGAGAACTCATACCAAAGTTATGGGAGCATATCTATTAATAATGGAGATTGAATGTATTTCTGTCTGTAACAATAACTACGTCACAATATTCTTGTGTTATATACACTTAACATTTGAGTAAGCAATTTAAAAAAATAAAATTTCAGTAACAAGAAATTAACTAAAAAGTATACAAATAAAAAAAATAACTACGATTTTGTGTAAAATTCATGTGCAAAATATTCAAAATAATCGTTTGATTATTAATTAATAAATGCAAGCAACATTTTATTTGGGGGGACAGAACTAAGTTTCTATTTCAAATTGTTTTATTTTTTAATAAATTTGATGATTTTGCTTACTTATGATACAAACCCTCTGACATTGAATTTTCAAATCCCACCCGCTCAGGCAATACCTTTCAAAAATTAATTTTTATACCGCCCGGAGGATGTTTTTGTTGCTAGTATTAATAAGTCATCCACAGACTCGTGTTTCGGCGTTTCACGCCTCTTCAGTGTGGCTAGACACAACTATCCTTGGCTCGGGTCGAACTTCGACTGACGGTTTGATGATTGTTGCAAGCATTACAGTAATCAAAACTTTTAAGAGATGTTTTCGGCAAAATACGTGAAAAATATATTTTATATTTTGATGTTTTTAATTTATATATGTGGTAATACTATATATAAATATGCATGCGCGCGGCAGCAATAACATTTTTTCTATAATGAATATTTTTTTAAATATTTTCATGTGTCACATATTCAAATTTAATGGTCGTAAATATAGTTGAACATTCTTAAAATATATATATTTATTTACAATATGTATGTATAATTTCTGTGAAATGTTTTCATTCCATTCAAACAAATATTCATCACCATCTGAATTATTAATTTTTCGGTTATTTCCTATAAGCCTCAAAGGGGAACCACTCTTGACTGATAAATCATTTATTTATTTTCCCATTAAACTAACCCGAAAACCTAAACCCTGAACCTAACCCTAACCTTAACCCGTCTTCTTTTTTCCTAGTAGATCAATAAATAAATAAATAATTTATCAGTCAAGAGTGGTTCCCCTTTATTTATGTTAGACTAATAGGAAATAACCAACTTTTCTATGTCGTTATTTATTCACTTGTTTCATTGTCTGTCTTTTCTGATCTACATTCACATCAATAGAAATATTTAAAAAGATTTTTAATGGTGCTTGATGTAAGGGAGATAACTATATCCGTATTTGCCTCCCTTGAGTGATCATCGAAATTCTGCTACAGGTTTTTCATATACGAATGTATCTCACTCGTCCTGTAAATATTTGTATGTTCATTAACAAATTATTGAATTGAAGCGTATTTTCGACTAATGCCAATAATTGATATATGAGATTGATTTTCAAGGGCCTGATCACATGGAGATTTGGAACAGTATAATATACCTGTATACATTGTTGGGAACTTTCCAAGGCTTATCATCTACGTTGATATGATGAATGAATTGTTTCATAAGGGCTTTTCCTATTTTGTTAAACTTTTTAGTTTAATGACATAACATACATGCTAAAACATTCCTTAATTCTGGGATGGAGTTATGTTTGATAAAAATTCCATTTTAATTGTGTCTAATTCGTCGTAATTTGCAAGTAGTCAAAAACTGACCCATATCGTACACACATTCTGCCTGTCACTTACCCCTCTCTAAATATATCTAGTTGATTAACTAACTAAGGTTAATTTCTCCGTGAGATTAAAGAGAGATTGGAGAGTGTGAGAGGGATATTGAGCTTCCATAAATCAGGTCCATTTAAATTTAAATTTAAATATAGACAAACGTTATGTTTCATAGAAATCTTATAAAATAATTTTAATGATTCTTTTTGTGTTAATTCTCCGGCTGTATTTCTTTTCTTTTTAAAAAAAATTTAATTCTCTTTGAAATTTCTCTTTTTTCCTTATCACAATTATTATAATTACCCAGCCCTTAATAGATGACCCAACTGGTCACATTTTTGTTTAGTCTATATATATATATATATATATATATATATATATATATATATATAATTCAGCCCAAAAACATTACGTCATAGTGATTTTTTTAATAAAATAATAATTTCTCATAAAAGAAATTTCTCATTAAGTTTGCCATTGAATGAATATTTTGTTGGGTCCACGTTCTTGATAAACGTCATTTTTAATGATCTGAATATTTGATATTACAGTGATTACCTCCATTCTAAATAGAGCCTCCGGTATCAAAATGGACTTCTGTTACAACATGAATCCAAGTAGCTCACGGTTTATCTCATTCGCACTATTTGATCTCATCTAATTTTCACAACTTCACTTATTGGTTTAGTTTGGTTCGTTTTCTTTGTTCAATAGCATATTAACCTTCATGTGTATTTAATCCCAAATGTATCCTTGCAGAAGAACAGTAGTGGTACTATTTGACCCATAACTGGAGAAAGAGGGTGGACATACCTTTCCTTAAAGGTATTAGTCTGAATGTGAACTTCAATAAGACAACAGGAGTTTTTGAATCGCTTACTACGATGATGAATCCTGCTTCCTTTATTGGTGGCTTTCTCTGAAGATCAAGTGACAGCAGGTCATCTCAATAATCCATCATTCTCCTCAGTATTTAATCTGGTTTGAACAGCTCTGTCATTCTGATGGTTTTTCACTGCTTTCGAATTTTTCAGATTTCTTTGAACTGTAACAATCTATCTTCCTTTCTGTTTTCATTTCTTGTGAATCTATCTAGTTATTTTCTGGGTATTCAGTTTTTTTCAATCTTAACCTTTCATTTGTTGAAATAGCTAACTCCACTGTGTAATTTTTTCTTCTTTATTACTACTCTCAGAACTAGTTTATAATTTAATTAATTTGCATTACGGAATTTCTGAAAATTCTCTCCTTTTATATTCTGATATTGTGATCTGGCGATATAAGATAAGAAACATATCAGTTCTTGTGGCCCTCCACGCGTGTCTTATTTTTGTAATTTCTCCAAGAGATTGGTGTATATCATTACGGTACTTTGTTGAGTTCTACATCGGCAATAATTGGACGGATATATTGAAGATCTTGGTATAAAAAGTCTCCCCAATATTTCATGGATTTTACCTGTATGTATGCTGTTATTATAAGGTCGTTGTTTGGATGGTCTCGATTTTTCCTCAGCCGATCGAGAAGAAAATCGATACATTTTATTTAAAAAATCACAATTTTACTTGAGAAAATTACAATGCAGTGGTTATATGAGAGAATATAATGTAAAAAAAAAGTGATACAAATATATGGATTATATTAAACAGCAGATCATAAATCGCAATTTTTAACCAACTGCCGTTACAAGATACTTTCATACTCAATCATATACTATAATTGTCCCCTTTCGTTACACTCTTCTGCATCGTTTCCAGTGCTCCAGCAATGATGGGTACACTTGTCACCTTTCCGTCTTTTTATCATGTTTTTTGGCGATATTCAGATTCTTATATCGATTTATACTTTCATTTAGTTTTATTTTGCGGTTCGTTGGATCACGTTTTTCTGCTAGTTCTCGACAATTATATCAAGTCTTCGGATATGGATCAGGATATCCTTTTCAGTCCTATGATTATGACGCGTGTGTTTGTGTGCTTGTGTGTGCGCATGCGTGTGAGTGTGCTTGTACCATTGTTTTGAATAGTTAAATCTAAATTGTTTGCATAGTTCACAGTGGATCAACTTTTCATTCAATCATGTCTATTTTTAGACTATTTATCAGCCCAATTGATATATTTACTTACATTTTTCTCTGATCCATCTTCCCAACGTCACCATTTGACGTTCTCTTATGTCTAGGGTATAATGGCAATTTTCTTGTCTTCCATTATTCACTTCCTTTCTTTTTTTTTTTTTTTTTTCGTTTTCATATTTACTTTTTGCTAATGTCATTCAAAAATCTGCATATTTTTGTCTCCGTTTTAGATTGTTCTTTTTTTTGATTGTCAATTTCTCCGTTTGTTCTCTTATTAGGTCCGATACAAATTCCAATTCTTATAATTATTGCATCTCGTATAATGTAATGAGTAGCAAGTTCGCCTGACAAACAAGTCTAACCGGATTCCCTATACTTCTGTTTCTTATTATCATTGCTGTTGCTGTTAGAAAAATTCGTACCAAAAAACAGTATTTGAGGTATTTCTTTATTTTTGTATTGTATTTCATTCTACTGTAAGTCGTTAAACTGAATCTGATGTGAAATTTCAATCCGAGATCTCTATGAAGTGTAGAATACCCATTCATCACCATTACTCCCAGCCCCACTCTGACCCGGAGTTGTATTATCTATTGGTTAAAAAATAAATTTTTGAAATTGTTTAAAAATGAGTTAAAATAAGAATTTTGAATACCCATAAAGAATGAATAAAACAATACGTCTTCGGTATAAAATAACCCAACAAAGCTTGACATGCCGTAAAACCCAACCAACCTACCAACCTACTGTAAACATTATGAGACTGTGTTGAAAACTTCTCGCCGCAACAAACAAAGAAAAGACCTAGAGCAATATGACATTCCGCATCTCGTCTTCGCATTTCAATGCCATGAACATGTCGTTACTAATATAGAATTAATAGACATTGAATTAAACAAAAACATTGCTTTCTTTTTTGGTCCGATAACGTTTCAGCAAGCACTTGTACATTTTAAAATGTCCACTGTGTCTACGTGGATTAGAATACACTGATTCTCTCCCCTGTCAAGGGGTAAGGCACAATTCCCTCTCAGACAAAGGAGTGCCCTGGGTATAACACTAAAGTGCATCTGACAGTGAGTCTGCAGTTCTGGATATCTGGGAAGTGTAACATAAATCTTAATTGCCAATATTCTTTGGTTAACTCTTACTTGAAGTGGTAATACCTGTTAGGGTCCCATCTCTGGGTCGAATAAACGTGTTAAATTCAATCGATCATGTTTGTTTTTAAATGTCTACATTATTGATATTTACTTATTATATCTTACATATTATGATGTAATTGTAATGGTAATAATAGTATCATCAACTTGTAAAATAGTATAATGCTATTTACATACTTTTGATCCGTACATTATAAAAAGGAACACGTCCTCCTTGAAATGGCTGTTCTTTTGTTAAACCTGATATTTTAATAGATTATAGTAGAGCTATTTTGTTTATTGATTGATCGTGAACAAGAAAAAGTTATTCTACATGAAAAACAAACAACAAACAAACAAAACAAAAAAACAACAACAAATTTATTTTATAAAAGGATACCGTAATTCAAATTGAGGAAATTGATATACACTGGTTATATAACTTAAAATATACAATAAACGAGATTAGAAAATAAATGCTAATGTTAGACAGCCAATAATAAATCATTATTTTAAACAAATTGCCGGCACCAAAGACTTTAATATTTACTCATATCCTGTTAATTTCTAAGGACATTTTTATTGTTATTATTATCGCTGCTTCAAATACATTACTTTATTGAGCAATTCTGTTTTAATGCCTAATATACAGAGATTTATTTTTTGTTTAAAATTGTGAACAACCGAATTTGAGCCAATCTTATCAAACAATATTATCCTGTTAAATATAGGATCGAATCCGATTTAAATTTAATATTTAGGACTGTGTTTAAGACAAACGAAATGACAGTATCAGTGCTAATCTCACAGAAGGAGATATATATATATATATATATATATATATATATATATATATATATATATATGTGTGTGTGTGTGTGGTGTGTGTACTAACCTCCAAAAAAGTAACTCTGAGAATCCCATGTGGTTCTATATATGCATGTTGCGCTGCAGGCCACTTATAGGTTAATGAACCTGCTCGTTCGGACTTACTGTGCCCATGTTGTTTTGTTTGACTCAGAGGACAGTTGAAGAAGATCTGGTTCGGGCTTTCTCGGTTCGGACTGGGTCTGAAGATGACCAAATTTACTAATGCTGTCATCTGGTCAACAATGGCAATAACTTCAAAATGATTATTAACAAATGTAAATAACGATACATTTATTCATCATAGAGTGACCGAAATCATGTACAACAACAAAGAGGTGTCGATGTCGAAGTCGGAGTTTGTGAGTTTACTGGCAATATACAACTGATTACTTCTGGCTGAAATGGTAAAGTTCAGGACTTTGAGTGGCCAGGTAGCGGGAAGAAGCGGTGAAGTGTCAGCAAGGGCTCTGGGTCTCGTAGCTATGGAACCAGTTTTCGATCTGATCTGTTCCCTTTGCGGGGTCTTCTTTTATTGGGACCATACCCATGCATCTGGATATTTTTGTCAATTAAGTTCTGGATCTGACCAACATAATCGGTTTGAATGAGTTTTCCAAGCTGTTGTACTTTTGTAATAACAATTTGACTCATCCAACTCTTATCGAATCCTATGTACTGTCCTCAGATTGACTTTGAACCACTCTGAAATCTTTGCATTGGAGATTTTGGTGTTAATGTAAATCAGTAGAGGAGGTCGTTTTCAAATTACATGTGGAGTAAATTGCGTAGCGGTGATGCTTTTCTCAGAAATAGTGCCCACCTACCTCTAGTTTGTTGTACGGTAGACAAAAAAGACCGTTAGTAAAAACAGAACGCTGCTAGTCAAACGTTTGACTAGCAGCGTTCTGTTTTTACTAACGGTCTTTTTTCCCGTCTTATTTTTGTTGATGACCGACCCACGTGCGGTTGATACATTATAATGCAATAGGCTCCTCATATTAGTTGAGGATGGGCCGGGTGTTGCTTTTTAAACCGTCAAGAGAATGGGCCCCGAAACGGTTTGCACACTTTCTCTTCTGATGAGCCTATTTCAGTTGTAAACATCGTTTGTTTTTTCATTATATCTTATTCATATATATATATATATATATATATATATATATATGTGTGTGTGTGTGTGTGTGAATTACTGTGCGTTTATTGATGCAAAATTGTGTCAGCCACAAAAATTGGCTGGATATATACTAACGTAGGCAGGAATCTTCCACATGTCATATATACACTTTTACGAATACCGTTTCTCAAAATAACATTATACGTAGATGTGAGTTTCGCTGTACACTGAGAAAATGAAACCTGTAACCAAAATCATAAACAGGAACCGATATGTGTTCCTGAACAAATCCGCCCTTAATGTGCTTATTTTATTTTAATTCGAGTTTCTTTCTAAGCGCAAGCCAAAATGATTGATTTTCCTATCGAAGGATTAAGCCGTATATTGAAGAATTTATTTAAAATCCTGAAGGCAATATCTAAAATTGTGTATCTTATAATTAGAGTCGGTATTAGATGTCATCCTTTTATTTATATCATATTCTTTCTGAGGTGCAGTAATTGAGTAGCAGGAAACGATTCATTTATTTATTTATTTATTCATTTGTCATTTATCTATTTATTTATTTATCTAATAGATTTTCCCTGCACCTTTCTGATCAAATTGGAGCAGTTTAAAAGTTCTATCCACCATGCACAAATATTTTAGGTACAGGCTCAGCCGATTACACAATGCAAACGGTCACTTCATGAATTTATATATGAAAATATATGGGCATTTTACCTAGTAGGGTGGTAGAGATTCTGAATTTATAATTGCTGAATCATGATCAAACTTCGTCTAGTACTGTCTGAGTCATTTGTATATAAATCATTCAACAGGTAGGTAAAGGTCTTAGGTGTCCAAACAATACGGTACCGGACAATTGTGCACTAGACCATTTGGTACCGAACAATTTGGTACGGAAAATTCGGTACTCTTTTGAATGAGGCTCACTGTTGAAAATTGATCTTTTCATGCAACAAACGTTGTTTAGGGAGGTTATTCCATATTTCAAGATATATAATTGTTAAGGTATACGGCATTTTCCATTACTGAATTGTCCGGTAGGTTAGGATTAGTATTACGATTAGGGTTAGGAAACATGAAGAGAGACTCAAATTGATTTCGTCAATTTATTTCATCAAATATGACATTTCTGTACACTAAAATCTAGATATATTCTGTTAGTGTTTTGATAAATTAATTTTTCTTAATCTCATTTTCTTATCATTTACTATCAAAAAGATTCTTCTTTTTTATTTAGACATATGAATACGTTTGCGAAAACATCAGATACTCTTTTAATCTGTACATGAAGTAAGCTTTGGAGTAAAGTTCTGTGAAAAACCAAAATACTTTTGATAAACTCAATTAATCTTTTCAAGAGTAAAGCCCTCTTTATTTGAAAGTGTTATATTGAATCGACTTTTACTATCTACAAGATTGCCTAAAGGAATAATTATCTGTATTGATTATCTTTTCTACTTTTGGCCAGTGTTTCTCAAACTATACACCGCTATGTATTGGTAGATATAGATCAAAGAGTAACGCCGAAATCAGTTTATTTCATCAGGTTGGAAAGCAAATAGAAAACGTCCGAACAATTTCAGCTTTATTAAAAAATAATTTACTTGAAGTTGAGGAAGATGTTCTGTGCCAATTCCTAAGGAGAAAAGTTTTTTTTGAAATGCACACATTTCTTGATGTAATACTCGCCCAGACAAAATTATGGAATTAGCACACTGAGGTTGTTCGTTTTTTTTTTGTTTTTTGTTTTTTTTTAATTATTTTGCAGTAAGTAAACTAATAACAGATAAGGCACAACAAACTTTTATTTAATAGCTGAAGAGTGTAGCTTCATAGAATATTCCTTAAACAACTAGATTAAATTATTTGAATTCATGGGACGCATAGCCACACAGAGGAAAATATTGAATAACTCGATGTTAATAAAATGAGATTCGTTGAAAAAACATTTACCTCTTCTTGATCTTTTATGACAGACGTATTTCTTTTCGGTATATATTTAAAGAAATATTGTCTATCAAAGTTATTCCAGCTTTATGAAATAAATGCATTTGCACTTTTCACTCGCTCTTCTGTGTGGGGGTGGGGGTCTTTAGCCACCGGACCAGGGCTACAATTAACTGCGTGATCCCAGGGGGCATTTATTCAGACAACACCTGCCCCCTTAATTTAAAGACAAGGGCTGGGTTTAGATCCCAGTGCCTGGGGTGCCCCCTTGAGGGGAATGCCGATGTGATGCACGCATTTTTTGTTACCGCCATCCCATGATCTTCGGTTAGTGGGTCCCACATTAAACGACCTTGTGTCATACCCGCATAAGTGGGATGCGACTTAAATACCTTTATATAAAAATGTTCGTCTTTTTTCTGTTTTTATTTTAATTACTTCTAAAAAAATTAAAAGAAAAACAATAACCAGACCTCCTCTAAGTTTGCTAATTTCATGATATCTTTCAGGACTTGCATTAAATCTTTAAATGTACGCATTATATTTTTTACTGCTTAATAAAAATTCAGAGTGAACCTCTACTCAGTTTGCTAGTTCCATAATTTTTGGCTGGAGTAGCTGTGTCTGCTCAAATGCAACAATAAAACATACGGTTTTAACATTAATTTTTAATATTATTTTTATTCTATTTGCAACAAATTATTTTCTTCATCATTCAAACAATGTTTAAACCTTTTCAATTTGTTGACACTCTCTCTCGGTCTTGGCGCTGATGGCTGCGTAATCCCTAACGATAACTAAGCAAAGTCGTTAGCGCAGAAAAACAGTCTCACAATTAATCGAAAGTAACTCGAAAGATCGACGCCTAATTTAGCCAAATAAGATTTTCTGTTTTGTTGTCATAAGTGTCAGTCATCTCAGACATTATTATTACTACGTATGGCACAATTGAGAAGAAAGAATACTATAAATGGCTTTAACATCAAACTAAACACTAATTTGAAATAAAACGCACAAATAATTGCCACATAAACATATTAATAAATACTAACGTTTAACATAGATGTTCAATTTAAAAAGCTAATCTGAGAGGCATCCCTGACCACGCCTCAAGAATTGCCTAAAATAAGTACCTCTGTGCTTCAGGTGGTCACGGTACAGAGATTAAAAAATAATTATCATCAGGTGCCGGTTGACAGCCGGTATTCCCATGACACAATCACACACACTCTCTCTTTCTCCTTGTGTTTCTTTGTCTTTCTCTTTCTTTCCCGTCCCTATTAGTCATATCTCCTGGCAGTTTCCATAATGTATTGTTCGTCTTCCTTGGGTGGTCTGTGTGATAGAAGGTAAGTGGGCATACACCTGGTTTTTTGTAAAGTGTTGCTTCCAAGATTTTTCTAGACGCCACACAGTATATATATATATATATATATATATATATATATATAAAGAGAGAGAGAGAGAGAGAGAGAGAGAGAGAGAGAGAGAGAGAGAGAGAGAGAGAGAGAGAGAGATAAATTGATATAATTACGATAAACTCGGCGAGGAGACTGAACAGTTATTCAACGTATATTAGGTCTCATCAGCAGTGTATACCGTGATCTCCCCCCGACAAAGATCCAACCGGGGCCCACAGAACACAGAGCTAGAGCTCTACCTCTAAGCCACCGGCACATGCCACACACGAAATTTTCAGTGATAAATGCGCCATAAATGGTTGTATATATATATATATATATATATATATATATATATATATATAGGTTGTGTATAAAAATTATGTCACTATAAAAAATATTTTTCCTAAGTGCACACAGACTTTGGGATCACTATATATATATATATATATATATATATATATGTGTGTGTGTGTGTGTGTGTGTGTGTGTGTGTATGTGTGTGTACAACCGTTTATGGTGTCATGGTTAATAAATATCAATCAATACTAGTTACGCCAATCTTCACTATGTATCTCATGGTTGCGGTTTTGTGATGAATCTAAGATAAGCTCAGATAACTATAAATAAATCAGCAAAAACACGTTCATTTTTAAAATACTCTAAAGATTCTCAAATGGTGTTAACGAGAAACGTTTTCTCGCGTAGAGACAGTTTAGAGACAGCGTACACATGTTCATATACATTTCCATACAGATCAACACATTTTCGGCCAATTACACACAGCGCCAGATGAACAGAAAATGGAAGAAAACAAAACAAAACGCAAAAAGCCTTTCAAAAGAAGACACCTTATCCTCAAAGGCGTATTCACAAAAGATTTTACCTCTACCTAAAAGACGATACGAACTAAAGCAAATCAATTTAATATTAATTGGCAAAAGAACAGAAGCGGCAAAGAAAAACAGATTTCTTCGCCAAACCGACTTGAACGTAGATAAGGAAAGGACAACGAACCAGATTTACACAGAGAAGCAAACGAAAATGTAAAGAAATTTGTTTATAACAGATATGAACGTACATTATTGGTGCCTTTGGAAAACAACAACAACAAAAAAAAAACAACAAAAAAGAACAAACAAATTCTCCATATCTCAGAACCGACGAATTCCACATCGTTTGTCAGAAGGAAAATAAAATCAAAATATGCGTCTTGAACATTGGACTTTCCTTCTAATGTCATTTGCTCAAGAAATATCGTTGACATTTTCGTCGCTACGATATCTACAGTGTTACTCAACAAGTAACATATTTGCAAGACTGTCACCTTCATAAATAATCAATGTTTGACTCCAGCTTGATGCAAAAGTTTTCCATAAGCAATTAAATCGTCAGGGCACCATGCTGAATAATTTCGCTCGGGGCAGTGTAGTTAATTGGCGTTGTGCAATGATTATCGTCAAAGGAAATGGAATCGGTGACCTGAGTTCAAATACTATTGATTGATTTTAACGACATGTCAATCCGGCTGCAGTTATTTTCTGTTTAGAGGTAAGGGAATTCCGAATATTGTACAGTTATATTTACATTTTTGTTGTATAATTTCTTTCTTTCTTTTCTTTTTTTTTTTTGCCCATAGTTGTATGATATTTGTTATTCCTAACTACTGCAACTAACTTGCGAACATATCTATTTGAGTTCAACATGGATCTGGGAGTAATGGTAATGAAGGTGTACACAATACTGCCCAGATCTCCAGAAATGGAACCTCACCTGAAGATGTTGTTTAATGTCATGAACAGGAAGCCCCACCTACAAGGCGATCCATATCCTTGAGGAAGCTGTTCGTGTTTCACTACCTTGAAAAAGGTATCAATCCAACTGTTCCCCCTCTAACTATGTGTAAATAACACAGCTGGATATTACCTTTTAAAGCAACCAGTCTAAAATAAGAAAAACTTTGAAGTCAAACCAGCTGTATTCCGTTTAATGATCGACCAATAGTCATATCCTGGTCATAGCGCAGGTTTGGTAAATACAAATTTGGCGTTGTCCATCGCCTTTCTAAATAAGATGCTACAGGTTGTACTGGTTTACATGGTACAAAGAGGGTTCTGTTTAGGTCAGTCGATAAAGCATCCATCTCAGAACAATAAGGTTCTGAGTTCGATACCAGCCTTCGCCAACTTAGTGCATGAGTGACAATAAACCCAAAGGCATTGCAAACCATTTCCATCACCAAGTGGAGAGTAGATAACGGAAAACGCGTTCTACTTAAATAACTGTATATCCGGCTAAACTTCGCGCTACGCATATCAACGGACTAATAAAATTCCCCGCCACTCCTCCTCCTCGTGCCCTTAAAGGACCAAACCACAACGTTATAACTCAACCACTGAACCAATTTCCCACTTGGGAAGATCGCTTAGTCGGAAAAATTTCAGTAACAAAGTGTCGTTTACTCCATATCGAGGCTACCTTAATATATATATATATATATATATATATATATATATATATATATATATATATATATATATATATATATATATATGTATATATATATACCTTAATATATATATATATATATATATATATTATATATATATATTATATGAATGAATGATTTGTTTAACTTCATGGGTATTGATAAATTGTGAGAAATAATTTTCATGTAGTTTATATGTATTAATAAATTGGTAGAATATTATTTATGTTTGATTTATCATTAACATCCTATGTATCAGTTAATAGAAATAATGTTTATGCAATTGATTTTTATTGTAAATATGATTGGTAAGCGAAGGGTTTGTTGATAATTTTTGTTTGGTTTTATAAACTATTACTAATAATTTCATTATACTCAATGTGTATCAATATATTAGTAGACTTTTCTTTATGTTAGATTTTCCACTAACTTAATGTGTATAAACACATTGGTAGAAATAATTAAACGTATCAATAAATTAAAAGAAATAAAAAATATAGAACGCTTCACGAATTTGCGGGTAATGCTTGCATGCTAATATTCTCTGTATCATACCAGTTTTAGTATATGTACCGACGAAGCTAGTACTCATTATGAACCGGAGTAGTAGTACCTGTTAGACTTCCATGTACGGATCAAAAAGATCTGCTTTCAAATTATTTGTATAAGATAAGAATAAGATAAGAATATTTGGTATGATATAAGTATTCCCCCCCAAAAAAAAAAAAGAAACAACTACACAAAAATATAAATATGCATACAAATATAAATATGTACACAGTTCTCTATCATCAAGGTATAAAATAACCCAAGTCAGGTTGACAGGCCGTTAAGATTAATCATTCAATCAGAGTGAAGTTTCCTGTTCATATTTGTAATAAAAGCCAAGTTATTTCATTATTTTAATAACCACTCCATCTGTTATTGGCGTATTGGCGCAATACAATGTTTCTTGCATTCTTTCAATGAACAGTATTTTGCCAATCTGTAAAATTGCAGCAAGATATTGATGCACATATCTATGCACATATTGATGCACATATCTGCAAAACATTTTTGAACAATGAACAATCTAGCTTGTATGGTGATAAACGGGAATATTATCGCATTGATGTCGACGCATTCGTGGCTTTTATGTTTTGCCAAATATTTCATATTGATAGAATACTTGTTCACTTCTTTTGTATTGCTTCAGAGAGAATAATTCCTCACACGATATTTTTCAAGCTTCACTTAGCAGTCAGACACAAAATGACTCTTTTTACAAACTCTGACAATAGGAAAACTTGTGTTGACCATTTGTGTGATTCTAGTTTAATGACAAGGTGATAAATAGTCGTTTTCTATGATTCTATTTTTGGTTAACTTAGTTGACGTTCTATCAGACAAACTAGTTTTACTGCAACACAATTCTTACTTAATCGATTAAGGCTAATTTCTTCTTGCTTGCTTTTCGGAAGAAAAAGCGATCACATGTTTAAGAAAAGAACAAAACTATGTAATAATGATATCTATCTAAAGATGCTTACAGGAAAGCTATATACTTAATCTCAAACCCTCTTTCATGAGGTCCATGCAAAACCGTTTCTTTTGGGGGAGTATATGCTAGAAGTATTTTCTCCGCCATTCATTTGTGTATAAAGAATTATTTTTGCCTGTAAGACTCCATCTTGTTGGAATTATATAACCTCAATTTTACCTGAGTTCCCCTCGAGGCCAATGCCTTTTTGCTGTCTGCACAAGGCTATGTAGCAGAGAGCTGACTTTTGGTTTGGTCTCCGTAGCTGATTTTGAACATTTTGATCAGAGTTACTACCTCAGCAGAAATTGGCCCTTGTTGAGCCTCGTGATTTGAATTTTAGTCTCTCTCTCTCTCTCTCTCTCTCTCTCTCTCTCTCCCTCTCCCCTCTCTCTCTCTCCCCCCCACACACACAAACTCTCCTCTCTCTCTCTCTCTTTCTCTCTCCCTCTTTCTCTTCCTTCCTCTCTCTCATTCTCTCTCTCTCTCTCTACAGAGAAGAGAGACAGCGGAGAGAGGAGAGAGAGAGAGAGAGACTAAAATTGAAATCACGTGTTTCTGTCTTTCAGTTAGTCATTCAGTCTCTCTCTCTCTCTCTCTCTCTCTCCCTCTCCCCTCTCCCCCTCTCTCCTCTCCCCCTCCCTCTCCCCAACAACACAACTCTCTCTCTCTCTCTTTCTCTCCCCTCTTTCCTCCTTCCTCTCTCTCATTCTCTCTCTCTTTCTCTACACAAGAGGATGAGAGAGAGGATTAGAGAGAGAGAGAGAGAGAGAGAGAGGGGGGGGAGAGAGAGGGGGGGAGAGAGAGGAGAGAGAGAGAGAGAGACTGAATGACTAACTGAAAGACAGAAACACGAAGAGAAAGAAACAAGAAAGATACAGTCGGATAGACAGATTATACAATGTGTAAGCAGCATTTTCATATGTGTGCAGTATCTATCTAGAGAGAGAGAGAGAGAGGGGAGAGGGAGGAATAGAAACAGAGAGAGATTAACTGACTGAATGACAGACAGAAACACGAAGACATTGATAGAGAGAAACAAACAGGAAAGAGTCAGACAGATGGGGATAGCCGATATTCCAATATATATAGTCACCACCTTCATATCTGAGCAGTTTCTGATTTTGTCTCAACATTCATGCGTAAGAGCTCATTGGTGACTGTTCACCAACAATGAACGTCTTATTATAGTTTTCATTTTTTGTTTTGTTTTCACCACACACACATTTGTTTTCACACACACACACACACAGACACACACGACACACACACACACACATACATATATATATATATATATATATATATATATATATTAACCGAGGTAGTAATATCTCATCCACAGAGAGAGATGTTAAACACGAATAGCAAAGGCATGGTCGGCCACAAACAAATTGTCAGTCATATGGAGGTCTGATCTCCCTGACAAGCTGAAGCGACAGTTCTTCCAGGCTGTGGTTATATCGGTGCTGCTATATGGCTGCACCACTTGGACCCTAACGAAGCGTCTTGAAAATAAGCTAGATGGAAGCTGCACAAGAATGCTACGTGCAGTCTTGAACAAATCGTGGAAGCAGCACCCCACGAAGAGACAGCTGTACGGTCACCTGCCCCCCATCTCTCAAACTATCCGAGTGAGACGGACAAGGCATGCAGGACACAGCTGGAGAAGCAAGGACGAGCTCATAAGCGACGTTCTCCTGTGGAAGCCAACACATGGACATGCAAGTGTGGGGCGCCCAGCAAGGACCTACATTGACCAGCTATGCGAGGATGCTATATGCTCAGCAGAAGACCTCCCAGGTGCAATGAGTGATAGGGAGGGTTGGCGAGAGATTGTCATGGATATCCGTGCTGCAAGCGCGACATGATGATGATGATATAACCGAAATATACCGCTAAAACCATTTCAACCCGGTGGTCTATACATAAAGGTGAAGAGGAACAGGATATTTTAAATATAGAATAAAATAAAACTAGCTAAAGACACACGACTCTGATTTCAAGTACCTAATTTGTTCTTCAGACGTATTGATACGTCTGTAGCGTTAGTTTCGTATTTGCCTGGGAGAGTTGTCTGCCCGGCTTAGTTTGCTGGTGCCCGATAGGGGAATTAGTATTTAAGCGGCTGGTTCAAAAGGCTTCTCTCTCTTTTCCTGTGCTGTAACCACGAGAATCATGGGCTAGACATGGTCTATCCCTTCTCGTTGGGGCTTTTGGCCCCACTTACATTACTGTAAGTTCTTCACACAGCATGGACTATCCCTAGTCTCATGTCTGTACATTTATATGTTATCTTGTACCATTCATGAATGTGTCTTCGTCTTTATGTATGTACTCCTTGTTTATGTACCCTTTTACCTATGTACTTTGTATCTCGTCATATCCATGTGCTGTTATATATTAAATGTTGTATCTGTTAACCTTCGTCGGAGTTTTGTATGCAAAGTATATATAACTTTGAACATTAGTTACACGTCCATTATTTAGCCGTATCTATACAATCCTACCTCATATATATATATATATATATATATATATATATATATACATATTTTCCAGCATCTTCTCACGAGTAGGATATGACACAAGTGGATTTTAATTTTATCTTATCCTAGCCGACTACTTACCAATAGCACGAGGGAGAATAGTTGGATAGCGTATTGCGCTATGTGAAATGGAAACAGCCATATCCAGGATTTGAACTCGTCTCGTCGGGTCCATTTCCTACGATGATAAATATTACACGACGCATCTCCACACATACACACACGCACACAGATATATATATATATATATATATATATATATATATATATAATATTATTTACTTTCTACCTTACATTTTTACAAATCTTATTATAATGGAGATTGTGTGTTTTTCTGTCTGTAACCGAAACTATATTCCTACTCAAGTCACAATTGTCTTAGTTATTGACATCATTCTCCATGATTTTATTTTCATTTAAACCTCAATTATTAATAAAATTACCTTATATTATTAATACTGTTAACTATGTCTACATACTGACAACATGCAATTATATTTATATATACAACAAAATAGCGGTTTACAGTTTGAACGGGAAGGCTAATTTGCATATTAATATTAAAAAATCGAATTTAATAAATATGTGCTTAGTATTATTGATTTCTAACTGTTTGGTTTTATTTTAATGATATAAGCAAAAATCTCTTCAATAAATCTTAAATGAAATCCATTAACAAGATAAAATAACTGTCATTTTATTCTTTACTTCCTATTTTAACTAAATACTTAAATTAGAAAAAATAACAATGAAAGACGAGAGTGATGGAAGAGTAAATTTCAATTGTTCTATTTTATCGATTATACTCCCTCTGTTTCAAATCTTTTTATCTGTATTCTTATTTAGTTTCATTAGCCTTTCTAATTTAATACAATATTTTATTACATTAAAACTTAAATACTTGCGCCCGGAGGGTGCATATATTTGCTAGTTCTATTAATTTCCATTAAGGTACACATTATGATTAATGATAATTACCAGACTAAAAACCAAAATTCATATATGTTTAAATAATAGCTAATGTATGCATTTAACCAACCCTACCTCCACGAACAGAATGTGTCACAAGGTCGATTTTTTGGTGGAATACAACTGGTTTCGATTAGTACTCTGAAATAAAAACAGTTTTGTCGAGGTCTTGAACTCGGTTCAGCGGGTCAATTTCTAACGATGATAACCGTCCCACCATTAGCACCTCCTCATAACAATCGATAATGCATTAGCAGTTTGGTTGGAGAAGTAAAGGAGTAAAAATATTTTAATTCCCCAATTCAGAAAGACAGTAAAACGATCAATATGTTATTATTTTTATTTTATTTAAAAAAAAAAAGGAATCTTCATTCGTTGAAGAATGAGTATTCTTGTTATGTATTGACTGGCTCGATTTTCTTGAAAGATCACTTTGTGTTATTCTATATTTCCCAAATTTGGTGCAATGCGCATTATTTTATCAATCGTGATTGTAATAAATCAAATGATCCTCTGCAGAGCCCGTTAAATAAAAGTAATTAAAAATCACAGATTAAATATCTTAGCATAATCTTATAATCACAAAAACGCTGATTCAACACCTACACCAATTTCCTGATCAATTAGGTCAGTTGGCCGTGGATGGTACTAAACTGATGATCGGATCTATATGATCATTTAGAACTTTCAACACAATAGACAATTAATGCTCACAGAAAATAAACTTCTGACAGAAATAATTAAAGAAGATATTTCCAAAAAAATTCTTAAAGTCGAGCACTAGATATTAACAGCCAGAAGTGAATTAAATAAATACTATAAATAAATACTATAAATAAATAAATACTATAAATAAATACAATAAATAAATAAATATTATGAATAAATAAATATTATAAATAAATACTATAAATAAATACAATAAATAAAATAATACTATAAATAAATGCAATAAATAAATACTATAAATAAATACAATAAATAAATTACTGAATGAATAATACAATAATACTATAAATATACTATAAATAAAATAAAATACTATAAATAAATACTATAAATAATACTATAAAATAAATACAATAAATAAATACAATAATAAATAAATACAATAGATAAATACTATAAAGAGATAAATAAAAAAATACTATAAATAAATACTATAAATAATACTAATGAATAAAATAAACACTATAAATAAATACATAAATAACTATAAAATAATAAATACAATAGAATAAATACTATATAATATAAATAATATAAAATACTATAAATAAATAAATAAATAAATAAATACTATAAATAAAATAATGACTAAAAATAAACTATGCCAAAGTGGCTCTCCGGAGGTATCCACAAAATTCCCTTTAAAAATGCATAAATGATCATGTTACATCATACAAACTTTTTCAAAAACGTCCTCAAGTTGCGTAGGGAGTTTGCCACGACAATGAGTTTCAATGCTTTGGAGGCGAGCAAGTATGACATGGGCATACAAAATCTTACAACAATGCATCGACCAAAATAGCGATTAAACAAAAAAAAAATAGTTACATCATCAAACTATAAGCGTTTCTATAATTTCTAAATACTTTTGAAACCATACCGTTAAGATTCACCTCATATATATATATATATATATATATATAATATATATATATATGGAATTTGATAATTTGCTTTTTGAAGCATTGTTATGTAAAGTATATTATTATTTATATTTTTGAAGGCAATTACAATGCGCATATCGTATAAAATTCGATAATTATTGAAAATAATCATGACAAGCAAACCCGGCGAATAACGTGCGCCACGTGGAACACTGTACAGCTGTTTCAACTTTATTAAGTCTCATCAGCGGTGTTTACCTACGATTTCCCTCGGTCGGAAACCGAAACCGGGAACCCAGCACGCCGAGTCAGAAACTCATCTCTCTCTCTCTCTCTCTCTCTATATATATATATATATATATATATATATATATGTGTGTGTGTGTGTGTGTGTGTGTGTGTGTGTGTGTGTGTCTGCTGAAGTCCCGGTTTCGATTTCTGTCGGAGGGAAGTCGTTAGTATATATCGCTGATGAGACTTAATAAATTCGAAACAGTCTGTACGATATTCTACACACCGAGCGATCCTTTGCTGGGATTGCAAATTACGAATATTTAGAACCAAATGAAATGGAATTTTTTCCAAACATAAATTATATTATGGGATGTGTTTTGTGTCTTTAACCTATTTAGGAAAAAAACCTTTAGGTAGCAAAAGTTGATTCGCTCAGTTGATTCGTCTTTAACCTATTTAGGAAAAAAACCTTTAGGTAGCAAAAGTTGATTCGCTCAGCTTTAGTATAATAATAATAATAATAATAATAATAATAATAATAATAATAATAATCTCGCTCGAGAATAAGTGATAACGCAGTCAATAAGATTATTCACCGCAAAAACATATATAAATCATTTAATTGGACGTTTCTTATTTTAGATATCCCCTCGGCAAGATTCTTCACATTCATGTAGATCCCCGGTGAGTAATATCGTACAAACAAACATCACCTTTTGATTATGAAAACATACTAGAAAACAGAAAAAATGCGTAGAGAATGTATGTTAACTTTGACAAATGACTTGTTTTTATAATAAATGCTTACTTCCTTTCGTGTTGTTGAAATCTTTACCACTTTTTCTCTACACACACTTACACAAAGACATAACCCATGCATATTTGAGTGTGTTATGCATGTATCTATATACCAATCGTGACACACGGGCAGGATGTGACTCTAGATCAATTTTTAGCCGGTTTGAATTCAGAGTTTTTCCTTATTTTAACCTGCTTGCAGGGCCAATGTTAAAGATCTTAGTCTGACCTACTCTTTAGGGATTGCTGGAGAGAGAAAAGTCGGCAAAAAGCATACTTTTCTCAAAGTTATTAACGCTGTGTGTATGCAAACAAGCTCATCCAGGACTTGGACTTGGGTTTCCGTGTCCATATCCTGCGCCGATAACCATTACATTACGAGCGTATGTAATGCATATAGATTATATACATATGCATGTTGGTATCTATCCGTTTGAATATATATATATATATATATATATATATATATATATATATATATATATTTTACAAAGTTTTCACAGATCAATGTTCATTATAAACAGCGACACAGGTTTCATGCCAAGGGGCAATCATCAGGTTGTTGAGCAAGATCCCATGGTGTTTGTTGAAGTTCTTTACTCAATGTCACATTTCGGACCGCAAATAACGTCGGTTAGTTCCGCAGACGCTATTATTAATTTGTTTTTACATATACCTATATATATATATATATATATATATATATATATATAATATATATTATATATATATATATTATAATATTATAATCTATTATTTATTATTGTTTTACTTATTATTATTATTATCTATTATTTATTATTATTATTATTATTATTATTATTTATTATTTATTATTCATTATTATTTATTATTTGAATATATATATATATATATATATATATATATATATTAAAATTTGAAGGTAATACAATGCGTATAAAAAAAAATACTAAAAGAAGTTTTTTTTGTCTTATCAATTTCAAAAACTTTATCATCAGAGACGAAAATCAGAAATGGACGTGCTTAAGTTTTTTTTTGTTTTTTTTGCTTGGTGATACTTCCTTTTTTTTTCTTCTTTTTTCCCTCTTCTTCTTTTTCTACTTTCCCCTCCCTTCCCTTCTTTATGTTATGAATGAAATGGGCGAATAACTGCAATTTCTCATTTTTTTTTCTAAATATTTTTTTTGAGAACGAATGTTTAAGATCCTACCTTGTATATGTATCCAATATTGTCTGTTCATCATCCGGTCAAAATTGCGACAATGTATTGTGGCAAACATGGCGACAATGTATCCATTCAATTCAAAATAAAAAGTCGGTTATAGAAGATTCTTATGCTTAGCTTTCATTTTCTTTTCTTTCTCTTTCTTTCTTTTTGTTTTGATTCTTTCTCTTTCTTTCCCTTCTCTAATTTTCTATTCTATTTATTTATTTATTTATTCTTATTTTCAGTTGTAAAAATAAATAAATAAATAAATAAAAATAAAATGTATTAACTCAACTACATAGACCAGCAAATAAGTGAATAAAAGATTATCTTTAATTATATATTATTAGGATTGGAGGAAGATTTAAGAAAAATATGTATAATGAGTATAATATTATTTTATTATTTTTTATTTTCTATTTGGATTTTAAATAGATTAAGTACTATATATTAATTATATATTAAAATATTGTATAATAATTAAATATTAAGATTGATGCAAAATTTGAGAAAATTATGTATTATGAGTATTTTCTTTCTAAATTTCAAATATATATATATATATATATATATATATATATAGAGAGAGAGAGAGAGAGAGAGATAGATAGATAGATAGATAGATAGATCATATACATATTCATGCTGGTATCTATCCGTTTGAATATATATATATATATATAATAGGCCGAAATGTACATACAGAGATTGATTTTTCTCGATTTGTTTAGCCATACATTTAATAGGTATTCCCGCCTAATTCATTATTAATTAATTAATTTTCAAAATTAGGTACGACTCCAATTAAAACACTTATTCTCCAAAAAATTATCGGCAAAAAGCCATTCTAAACAAACCTTGTTACAACTTACCACATCGTCGTGTAATAAAAGTCACTAGAAGAGGAATGTTAACCTACTCTAAACAAATCATAAAATCTAAGAAGTTCGTTTGGTGTTGGGGTTATGGGATCGGCCTGTCAGCTTAGCAGTCCGGTTTCAAATCACGCAAAGGGCGGTCTTCCGATCTATAGCTCTGCTGATGAGGCCTAATAGGCCGAAATGTACATACAGAGATTGATTTTTCTCGATTTGTTTAGCCATACATTTAATAGGTATTCCCGCCTAATTCATTATTAATTAATTAATTTTCAAAATTAGGTACGACTCCAATTAAAACACTTATTCTCCAAAAAATTATCGGCAAAAAGCCATTCTAAACAAACCTTGTATATATTATATATATATATATATATATATAATATATATATATATATATATATATATTGTATGTGTGTGTCTGTGTCTGTGTCTGTGTGTGTCTGTGTCTGTGTCTGTGTGACTATGATATTTAATGGGATGGCTTCTTGCTGTAATATTCATAAATTTGGTGTCCACTCAGTGAATTCCTTATATTTTAAAATAACTTAAATTTCTTGAGAAAATTCAAATTTCCCCATTGTCAAATATTAAGAATCCAATAACACGGAATTGGATAAGACAGTACAACTGCATTTGATGAATGGGCTCCAATCATAGAACTAAGGGAGTACCCCTTCATTGACCTTGCTTCCAGATCTATTCAGTCCTGAAATGTTAGTATATTCTAGGGTCCTATCTAGGGCTCAAATGGATAACTTTTCTTTCGTATTTGCCAAGAATGTGTACAAAAAAAACTTTTAAAAAAACGAAACAATTAATAATTAGAACGTATAAAGAACGTAATTCCCTAACGTTTAGGTGCACAATAACCCTACATTTGTTGACATGTTATTTAAATCAGCCAAAAAATCTATCATTCGATACATGTATGGACGATAACACAATATATAACACGCCACACGCAACAAAGAAACATCTGTAATTGCAAAAATAAATACGAAAGCTCTTTAAACAAAAATTGTCCCCAAACTAATGTAATGTAGCAAGCCACTGTAAGGTCTATAAGGAAACACAGACAAAATATATATTAGTGTAACAGCAGGCACCTGGAAACACAGAGTCTACGCAGAAGAGACATCATTTAACAATAAAAGACAGCCTGACACTATCCACACACATTTAGGAAATGGAAAATTCAAACCGAAATACATCGGAAATCACCTTGAAAATAAGGAAAAGAGCATCAGCATATAATAACATATCTAGATACTTCAAAATTTGCCTAGAAAAATAGTGATAATAACATTTTCCAAGAAAAGAGAACTAAGATATAAACAATTAGAACTCATTTCAAAATGTAGACACGAAAATAAATACTGTGGATTTATATGTATATTTCTTTAAGGATTCCAGAACCTTCTAGCTTCAGTCATTAGTTACCAACATCCTAGGCTCGGTCAATTGTTTTTATTCAGCAGTTAATTTTGGCAGGTGGTTCCTTGTATGCTAGTTAAAAACTGTTTATTTCATTAAATTCTCATTTCTAGGTAAACTTTCGATATTTCATATTAATGGAAGAAGTTCTTTTATGGGTGTAAATAGATCTATAACTGCGAATATAACTGATATTTAGGCTTTTTCTTTAATATATATATATATATATATATATATATATATATATATATATATATATGTGTGTGTGTGTGTGTGTGTGTGTATTAAAGAAAAGATATATATATATATATATATATATATATATATATATATATAATATATATATATATATATATATTATATATATATATATATATATATATATATATATATATACCGGCGGCCGAACGGATATGGTCCCTGATTATGCCTGCTGAGGTCCCGGTTTAGATTCCTGTCGGAGGGGAGTCGTTAGTATACATCGCTGATGAGACTTAATAAAGTCGAAACAGTCTGTACGGTGTTCTGCATAGCGAGCCATCCTTTGCCGGGATTCACTTGTCAAGATTATTTTCCATAATTATCGAATTTTATGCGATACATGCATTATAATTGCCTTCAAGCAAAATATGAATAATAATCTATTCAACAATGCTTCTATAAAAAACAAACATCCAAAAATCATATATATATATATATATATATATATATATATATATATATATATATATATATATATATATATTGAGAGAGAGTGAGATGAATCTGTGGGGTATTTTTTAATGTTATAGAGTACTGTGACTAACATACTAATGAGGATATGTTAATAAACCAACATTTTATGCTTAAAAGTTTTTCTGTTGTTCATTGATTTATTAGAGGTCACGTTAAAGATGGATTTTTTGTGAGATGGGCCTCTTAAGACTTTATCCCTCCAGTACTGCCTGATTTACCGAGCGGTCATTCCGCCTCTGCCATAAAGATAAAAAAGAGAATATATCAGCAGCAAATTGCACTGAATCGAAACATGAACAAAACACAGCGTTGCTAACTGCATATGAATTGTTTAAACAAAGATAATGGCCAATAGTCGAAAGAATAAAATATATGTTCTCGTACACTAGTTCTTACCTATCATTTATGTTCAGACGAAATTTCCCTACATTAATATTTTGTTTCTCCCCGATCCTCATCAGATTCATTTTTGTTTTCTTCAAATTCAGAGGAGATATTTTTGTCGTAGGCGAAAATCAATTTCTTGGACCAAGGCAAATAAGATTTTGTAGAGTTGATTAATAAATTGGCAATCTTTTCCTATAACGTACATCAGGATTCAAAAACTGTTATTTGGAACAAACTTATATATATATAGCATTTTTATTTAAAAACCAAATTTTTATTGTCCCTTGGCTATATATATATATATATAATATATATATATATATATATATATATATAATATATAGTATCGCCCTTAAATAGTTACACATTTTTCATGAAATATCAATTTTTTCTGTACGAAATATTCAAGGATTTTATTGTTTCTTCGTGGACAATTATGCAACCACGATGGACATTATTAGGGGTTATTTATTACCAAGATTTTTGAACAGCTGTTACTAAAACTATAAATACGCAACAGTTTTAAAACAAAACACGACACATATCTTTTGTATTTTAATTTTTGGTTACGAATTTGTTGTAATTTTATTTTTGGTTACATCATTTCAATGCAGTAGAGTTTGGTAATACCTAATACTATTCGTTTTGATGTATAATGTTCCACAAGAAATTATGAAATCCTGTTATCTTTTGTCATAAAATATTAATGGGGTATTTATTTATTTATTCATAGGCGATAAGGTAAATGGATAGGGTACACATTTTCAATCTTCTTCGAGATTATTTCAACAAATATATATCCACCTCGACGCCCTGGATATCAATAAGTACAATATCGCACATAAATAAGTACACACCTAGCATTTCCTAGGAACATAGCAGATGATATCATGTTGTCAGTCGGGAGACTTTGTCCCTGCGGGTACAACAGGATTCCAAAGCTGTTGTTAAGTAACACATTGGTGTGAAAATTTGATTGTCCCTGGGGAATATCTCTCTTGGAAATAGACGATTCTCTTGTTAATAACAATGTTGGGTTGTCATGTTAACTTGGGGAGGAATTAAGTGTTATTGACACTTAGCTGCTGATAAACACCTGAAAAGCCAACGGGAGTTTCTATGGAAAATGATAATTTCTTGTAATCTCACAATCCGAGATAATTTCATAATTTCCTTATTAATGTTGACCGAGTCAAAAGAACAGTCAAGTTTAATGTTTTCATTAAAGTAAATCTATTTTCCACAATAAATTCTAAATGAGTAATATATATATATATATATATATATATATATATATATATATATATATATATAGAGAGAGAGAGAGAGAGAGAGAGCGATGAAATAGAGAACTATATGTAACAAAACAATATAGACATAAGTCTTTATTTTGAAATATTTAAAATGTGATCGATGTAGCCAATCCCAAATTAAAGGTTTCAATTATTTTAAAATCTATCATTATTAAAATGTCTTTCTCTAGCTTATTTTATTTTAGTTTTGCAGGTGCTTTGCCGTCTTAGTCAAATATATTTCATAATGGAGCTGCTGCACCTTCTGTGCCATCGATTGGGCTTACGATATATTGTAAATTATCTTACAGCCTGAAATAACGGTAGCGATATTGCAATCATCATGTTCGCTAAAATCTAAATATAATAAATGGGAACGATTTTTAATTAAAAAAAAAATACATTTTCAAATAGTATCTCAATTTCTTGGTAAAATCTTTCTGTCACATGTAATATACATGGTGTGCCAAAATAGTATCGAGATCTTTTGTACTTTTTGACACACCTTGTATTCTAAAAAAACCTTCCATTCATTGTTCATTTCTACAACTTCTATTCATTTCTACAGCTTCGAACTAGGCACTTATCGGACACACCTTGTATTCTGAAAAAAAATAACGTTCCATTCATTGTTCATTTCTATCTTGGTAAATACAGCTTCAAACTCGGCACTTTTATGACACACCTTGTATTCTGAAAAAATTAACGTTCCATTCATTGTTCATTTCTATCTTGGTAAATACAGCTTCAAACTCGGCACTTTTATGACACACCTTGTATTCTGAAAAAAAATAACGTTCCATTCATTGTTCATTTCTATCTCGGTAAATACAGCTTCAATCTCGATACTTTTATGACACACCTTGTGTGTATTTCGCTATTATCAGCGGATTTCGCCATTTGCTTTGATACTTGAAATATATTTACCGCCGATAACGAGGCTCAGTTTATATTAGATACGGTGTTGTTTTCATGGTAATTCATAACTAGATGATTTTAGGTGAGTATCATGATGAATCAGCTGATAATACAAAAGAAACCCTTTTCCTGCTCTGACTTACTATTGGCGTTAAAAATTTATCATGATCTTTTAATTGATACCATTAAAATTTGTTTTCTCTTACCAAGAGACTTGTGTGGTTTTAAACAGGTAACAATACCTGGCTGAAGAAGAGAGAAATATTAGTTTGGCTTATGGAGACTAAACTCCTTACGATCATGTACTTTCTCTGACCACTAATCTACCCCGTTACTGAGAGTATAGAATACAACGACTGTCCCCAGCAGATACTAAGACTCATTAAAAATGGCATCCTGTGTATGAAATTTAACTGCATCTACTAGTGACCCCAGTTCCGGAGCTTTAGGTAATGTGGAGATTTCATTCATTGGGATTACTCCCTGGTCAACTGTTAGTACATTTTAGAGTACCATATATATATATATATATATATATATATATATATATATATATATATATATATATAGATAGATAGATAGATAGATAGATATACTAGCAAAATAATAAAAAAACCTTCCGGGCGATGTAAGAATAAATTTTTGAAAGATATTGCTTGTGGAGGTGGAAGTTAAAATTAAATGTCGGAGAGTTTGAACCATAAATCATGAAATAATCAAATTTATAAAAGGAGTAAAAAAAATAAAACAATTTGAAATCGAAACTAAGTTCTATTAACTTTGAATATCTATTAAAATAAAACTATATATAAATATATGATACTGGGGATGTATCTATTAAAACTTGTTTTAAAAAACAATGAGGACTGTCTAATGTTGCATGCTCAAATTTTGAGTGTGTTTATTCTATGTTATGACGATTTACGACGGGTATAGTGACGTAAGCAGTGACGTAGTTTTTGTTACAGACAAAAACCTGAAGCGAATCTCCATTATTAATACTAGCAAAATAAAAAGACACCCTCCGGGCGATGTAAAAATATTTTTTTAAAGATATTGCCTGAGGGGATGGGAGCTGAAAATTCAATGTCATAGAGTGTGTACCATAAGTATGTAAAATCGTCAAATTTATTAAAGGATTAAAAAAAAGAAATTTTGAAATGGAAACAGTTTCGATAACTTTGAATATTATATTAGAATAAAACAATCTATATATAAATATATAACGCTGGGCATCTATTTATTGAAACAATGAGGATTGCCTAACGTTGCCTGCTCACATTTTGAGTATATTTATTCTATGTTATGACGTTGGATTATGTGTTGGGTAATGTGACGTAAGCAGTGACGCAGTTTTTGTTACAGACAAAAACCGGAAGCGAATCTCCATTATTAATAAGATATATATCATAGAGATCCGCTGGAAAATCATTAGTATTGAATACGAATGCGTAAAACTATATAACTGTGTACAAACAAATTATGATTAAATAGAAATGTTATTGTGTCGTGGAAATCAAGTGAGGTTGACACACATGTAGATACAAGAAGGTTTATTTTCTGATAAAAATATGGTACACGGTTACTACGACCAGTTGTAGTAGTTATGCCAAATCCTACCCCCCCCCCCGTAGCTTGCCAATAAATAGTTCTAAGACTAGTTCATCTTGAGCGGATAGTTTGTCTACTCCACAAATGATAGTTGTATTAGATAGTTATACTTGAAACTATATAACTCTGTGCAAATGATCTAAATTAGATAGGAATGCCTGATATCCTGTATTGTGTGCAAATGGGCACCTCACGTGCTATAATGGCTTGCAAGCTAAATCTGCAGACCATTGTTAATGAGTTCGATTCTCAGTGGGCGTCCCGTACTTCTGGCTTTGTGTCACATCTAAACTAATATATCTTATTATAATGGAGATTGTGTGTTTTTCTGTCTGTAACCGAAACTATATTACTATACAAGTCACAATTCCCTTTGTTATTTACATCACATTCTCCATGACTTTATTTTTATTCAAACCTCAATTATTAACAAAATTGTTTTACATCATTAAGACTGTTTACCATATCTACAAGTTAATAACACGCAGTTGTACTTATATATACAACAAAATAGCGGTTTACAGTGTGAATGGGAAGGCTAATTTGCATATTGATATTAAAAATTTGATTTTAATAAATATGTGCTTAGTATTATTGATTTCTAATTGTTTAGTTTTATCTTAATGAATATGAGAAAAAATCTCGGGGATAAATCTTAAAAGAAATCCATTAACAAGAAGAAATAACTGTACTATTATTCTTTACTTCCTAATTTAACTAAATAGTTCAATAAGGAAAATTTACCAATGAAAGACGGGAGTAATGGAAAACGATGGAAGAGTTAGTTTCAAAGTTGTTCTATTTTTCAATCATACCCCCTCTGTTCCAAATCGTTTTATCTGCATTTTTATCCAGTTTTATTAGCTTTTCTAATTTAATATCATATTTTATTATATTAAAAGTTAAATGCTTGCACCCGGAGTGTGCATATATTTGCTAGTGTAAATAACTATATTGTGTGCAAACAAATAATTATAGATGAATAAAGGAATGTAATGAAGCATCCGAAATAATTATGATAATATTGAGAAATACCTCATCATAACGTATAATCTCATCCAATAACTAGTTTGCAAGGAATCATTTACAATAAGTTCCTTAAAATGTTCCAGTTTGGGTTTTGCAACTCTTGACGGGTCTTCTTATGGATTTCAGTACACACACGATAACCAACACCGAAACGCCTATTCTTCGAATGCTAACTTACCAAGACTTTTATCTTTACACAAATAAACTTTTGTTTCACATAGGTTGTCCCATTTTTTTCATTTTGTATTGATGAAAAGTCATACATTTATCTCATCTCTCCCAAGTTTTTGAGTAAATAGAAGGGTAAACTGATGACTAGCCTTAGTATGACAACCAGACTGGAAGAAAAAGTACTCTAAATTCAAACGAGCTGAACTCTACTTAGAAATTGACCATTTGTCGCATCCTGTTGATTGCGAAGAGTTAGATACATGCATACATATGTTACAGAGGATACTCATCAACGTATACTTATCTTGTATAGGTCTTTTCTATTTCTTAGGCTAGTTGTAAGGTTAAGTAAGTAAAGTCGTCGGGACGGCCCGATGTCGGTATCGGCCAGACAGCGAGGGAGTCTATCCCCTTCTCACTAGCGCTAGACTAAGGAGATTATTTTAGCATCTGGGGTGGAGCGCCACAACTACCATCAGCTCTTCACTTTACCGCACAGATCCCTGTGCTACTGATTCGCTGAGTTGGCGAGGGCCGGTATCGAACCAATAATCTTGTGATTCCTAGCCGAACACTCTACCGACTGAGCTAAACCGGCCCTGGCATCTTATCTCTTCTTCTGGATCTTCTTGTTGGGTATTTCATTTCTTGCGTTTTCCATCTTATTCTTGTCACGATTCGTTGGTTATTTTTAGCGCCTAGCCAAAAACTGATTTTCTAAACTAACTTTCTCACGTCAGCTCTGTCCAATGAGAGCCAAGGTCAATAGATGGTCAAAATCTGTCAATCAACTAACTCCGTATTTTTCCATGAAGTCCTTATTTTAATTTTTACTACACTAAATTGCATAATTGATAGAGGGCTCATCAATTATGTAACACTTGTACCAGTCGTGAATGAATCCGACTAATCAACAGTGATTTCTTGAAATGCGTTCTAAAATACCGTTGCCCAAAATTACAGCATCCCTTTTGTTTAATTTAACACAGAAAATGATATCTCAACAAAAACAATTTGTAGTACCCTTACTGACAAAGGGGCAACTGATACTGTCTTTTTCTTTTATAGACATCCTGTATGTTTGTGGGAGTTGTATTGTTTTAATGAAGTTTTAGAAGCAATAGAGCTGATTGATTTTACTCTCTCTCTCTCTCTCTCTCTCTCCCCTGCCCTCCTCTCTCTCTCTCTCTCTCTCTCTCTCTCTCTCTCTCTCTCTATATATATATATATATATATATATATATATATATATATATGTACGATGAAAAATAATGCATTAATGATTGAATGGCTAATTATCTGATCGGCGAAGATAGCAAATATATTTTGACTATGCGCATAATAGATAAAAGTACACGACCGCATGCATGAAGCACACATAACTACGTTCACATATGGAATATGTCAGAGGAAATTATAATTCAATGTGTTTAGCTTCATCTGACCCAGGACCCAGTTGTGTTGAACAGGAAAATATGATTGTAAACAGATAAAAGAAGAATAAAATTAGGATTTTTTCTATTTGATAGATTGATACAACATCACCCACTGAATAAGGAGAGGCTGAATTTATTTTTACAAAAGGTTGATTTCGTTCTAAATCAAAGCCATAAGGATGTTACTATTTTTAGAGGAATACAATGAAAACGGATATTATCAGTTTATAGGTATTGACAAACCATAGAGTATCGAATTGTAATAGAATATTAAACATTGATAAAAATAAAATGGTAATTTCATGTATATATATATATATATATATATATATATATATATATATTATATATATATCATAAATCAAGATCAGGCTGATTCTACACCCACATGTATATATATATATATATATATATATATATATATATACACACCCACACACACACGCACACACACACACACACACACACACACACACATATATATATATATATATATATTCTTTGGTGGGGTACCAAGTTTCTTGGTATTAGGATGATTCTAAGCTGGTGCTTTTCTCCAACAGTAGGTTGCTGCAGAGTTCAGGTCCCGTTTGAGAGCTCAATGTTTAATTTTAATAAACAGAGCAAAGTAATTTGTAAAGAAAAAGATACCTTGGATATAGTGATTATGGTCCATTGCTGATGCCCACGGTTGGAAATGGACCTTAATCACTATATCCAAGGTATTTAAGGCTTTTTTTCTTTACATACATATATATATATATATATATATATATATATATATATATATATATATATATATATATATATGCCAACAAACAATAGGTATGAAATATACTTCTAAAAAGTTGTTTACTTGGTTGCTTGGCTTTACGGCATATCAACTCTTTTCGGTTCATTTAATGCTCAATCATTCTTTTCGATTGTTTACTTACGGTACACCTCTTTTGCTCAAGTGGTCATCCATCTAAGTATTGAACACTTCTAAACAGATGATAATTAAAAGATGCTATGTCCTCGCAATATGATGGTTGAAACATCTATTTTCAGCCGATTTCTTGGTTATTCATTCAGTATAGTACTGTGCGTTATCATAATGAATAATTCTCTTTTTTCTCTTGGCTAAAAATCGGCTTTTTTGTCCACAGCTTCTTGTAACCGCCATATGTGTTATTAGTAATTTTAGCCAGGATTGTTTCATTATTCTCTTACAGCAGTTCGTAATAAATGATTCGTAACGTATAGCACAATACACTCAGAAGAAGCTTCCTTTGATACAGGCTCGCTCTGGTTTGCTGAGCAGGCATTCCATTAAGAATAAGCCACTGACGCCTTCGTTTAATATGCCACAGTGCACAAATATCAACATGTTACTTGCTATTCTCAGTTGACAGGTCATGTGAAACTCACGATCCAGCTCTTGACACTTTCCAATGCCTTTTGCTTTCTCGATGGACAATCAATTGGCTTATTTTGAAGTAGCTGCTTGATTCCCTAACTGATATGGTAGGGTTAAATTTAATGCAACCAGTGTCTCAGAATGAATATTTTGTTTTCACTTTTGTTTTTATCGCTTTATTGAATTGTGCATTAGATCCTATGTTTCTATTTCTGCCTGTTTGAGATCGAATGAATTGTTTTTCTAAAAAACAAGTTTTATATTTTTATAAAAACATTTTTTTATATTCTCTTTCTGCCTTATTAAGTACTCAGCTTTTGAATTTACTTACAATCTGCTGTATACTGATACTGGTACTTATTTAAAGAAATATAAATGAAGGCACTCCCAATGTAACGGTTATCGTCGTAGGAAACAAAGTGACCCGAGTTCAAATATTGAATGAGGCTATTTAAATTGCACATAGCACTAATAATCTTGGAAAAGGTATGGATCTAATTATTGACTCACCAGCCATGGGTGAATAGTCGGGCAAGCTAGAAAACACACACATATGTGTGTATGCATGTGTATGTCTATAAATATCTATCTACACACACACACATATATATATGCATATACACACATATACATATATATATGTGTGTGTGTGTGTGTGTGTGTGTGTGCGTGTGTGTGCGTGCGTGTGTGAAAGTGAAAAAAAATGGGAAAAATTCCAAAAGATATGTTGAAAAATTATTGGAAGAAAAATATATATACATTGGAAATTATATATACATTGGAAAATATATATACATAGGAAATGTTATTGCTTTTATTTGGTCAACACGTGTGTCAATCAGGCTTTGTCCACATGCACTGAATATTCTATTTAAAATTATTTTGATATAAAAAATAAAAACAAAATATCAGGTAGGCAAAATATAGATCTTCAGGACACAGAGTTGTCAATTTAAAAACAAACAACAAGTAGTACAAGAAAAACAGTGGAAATTAATTACGTCATAAACGAATTTTTAAAACTCTCAAACCATTTGCTGGTTTAAAATTATGGAAAATTCTTGCTTTAGCAACCAGTCTACGAGAAAGAAAACTGAATACAAGTCTGTTTAACTCCGCTGAAAAACTGACCTCGTGTCGCATCCCGCTCATAGTAGAGCGGTTGGGTAGATACATATTTATTTAATGATTATCGATTAGTTTGATGAAGTGTTAAATCACTGTTTGGTTTCCAGCAGGATTTGTATTTCTCACTTTCGATGCAATTTTCCCTTCACTATAATTTCAGAATAAATTCCATGTTTCTTAAAAGCTTTATGCATTTCTTTCTAATGATGTATGTTCTGCCAATAGGATTTGAAATAACCATCAACCCATCATCTCTGTATAGAGCAACATGGTTTTTACAAGTTCATTGGTACATTTGTAAAAGTAAACAAATTCCAACCAACTCTCATCCCTCAGTCTCATTATAGCTACCTATTGAGACACCGTGATTGTTATTTTGATTTATTTTCATCCATATTACTTCTTCGTGGAAGGGGATGTATTTTCTGTAGTGTCTGATTATATCTCTGTGTTTGTCAGTTATATTGATGCGTAATTTAGCCATGTTCAAAATCTCATTTGCGATTGAGGGGGTAGCAATTTTTGATAATGAAATGTATGAATGCACATTTATTTTTCTTTAATTATTTTAAACTAATCGATACTAGTGTAAGATTCAAAGTTAATTAATGAACATACAATTCCGACACGTTGTGAGACAAAATATTTAATATACATAACAGCACATGGAAACGATAAAATACATAATGTACAGGAGAATAGAACATGTAAATACATATACAATATTTAGGTATAAACAAGATACCCAAATGTAAATAAGATATAAATGTTAGAGACATGGAACTAAAGGATAGTCCATGCTGTATAAAGGACTTACAGTAATGTAAGCGGGGGGCAAAAGCCCTACCGAGAAGGGGGTAGATAGACTCTAGCCCATAGCGGTTCATGAGAAGATCCAGCTAAAAAGAGGAAGACAAGTTCCAATGAACGCGCTTAACTACCAGAGGTCCCCTAGTGGGAACAAACAGCAACGCAGCGTGAAGATAACTCTTCTGGCAAAGGGAAGATAATCCCCTACGCTAGCACTACCGCTAGTTTTCCCATACAAGTATCACATATACTGTCTGTTATATTTTTACTGTTTTTCCCCAATATTTAGGGTTTGATAGTATGCATTCAAGTTTTCTTATAACATTATAAGGTGTTATTTTGGGGGTATACAGTTCCCTCTATAATTCATCTTAAGTGTAGTTGTTATTATTTGTTATTTTTGTTATTATTTTCGCCTTCATAATAATAATGCTCTTCTAAAAATATAATGTAGTTTTATCGGTGTTTCTTGTTTTTTGTCTTTTTTATTTTTGTAAATCATTTTGCCTTCTCGATGAGTAACTTGTTATGTTCAATCGGTTCCAATTTTTTCTTGATTTAGAAGCTAATACAAATGTCTTTTAATTAACTACAATTCGGTTTAGCACCCATCGGCCCCAGAACCACAAGGTTTCGGATTCAATACCAGCCCTTGCGTACTTAGTACATGACTAACAGAGCTTGGATATGTGTGGTAATGTGTGCACCTATGGTAGGCATGGCACTCTAAGTTAGACACAAAAACAATCTCCTTTGTCTAGCGCTAGTGAAAAGAAAGATTCCCTCGCTGTCCGGAAATAAAGAGAGATAAAAGAAAGAATGAAAGCAATAGAAAGAAAGAAGGGATAAGGGAAAAGGAAAGAGAGAAAGATAGTAAGGAAGGTGAAAAAAAGCAAGAACAAGGGAAAGTGAAAGAAATACAGAAAGAAAGGAAGAAAGAAAGAGCGATAACAGAAAGAAAGAATGAAAGAAAGAAAAAAGAAAGAAAAGAAAAAGAAAGAAAGAGAAATAAAAGAAAGACAGAAAGAAAAAAGAAGGAAGGGATAACGGAAGAGAAAATAGGTGATTCCACCTACTTTATTATTTCTTCATTTAATTTTTGTTTCAATATTTTATTCACACTTTAATCCTGATTTCTTTTATTAGTTTCAAGATCCCTTTTTTTTAAATTTGCATAATATTTTTTTTAATATTACCTTCATATAATTCCATCTAAGTAGTATTGAATATTTTCTTAGTTTTACTGAGGTGGTCTTACCACATAATCATGTATAAAACGGGAAGTGACTTTAAAAAAAATTAAATAAGCATTTTTCACTAACTAAAGAAAGTTATGAAAAATTTAAGCAAAACACCGTTAAATTGAGCTAAAGTCAGTTTCATCAGCAGAATCATCATGGATGAATTGATTAAGAATTAAAAAGGCGAAGATCAGCCATTCAAATGTAGGAAAAAATGGTGAGGTCTCTTGATGGTAAATGCCAGAGTGAATACATGCTGATTGGCAAAATAATAATAAAAAAACATATTTAGGCTCTACTCAAGGTACTTTCAAAAATGAGTTTACAATCATAAAACCAGTTTTGTATATAGGAAATACATACATTGTACCGTACTTTCTAAATATGTTTGATATAGACCCGATTCTATCCGATTAAATGAGAAATCTGAGATATTGAACTGATGTAAGCACAAAAATAAATGGTTTCTCAATCGTTTTGTTTCCCTTGCATTTATGCAAATGTTTCGGATATCTTTTATATATGCATCCCCTTGTCCCAATCACATCATGCCAAAGTTTTCCTGAATATCGTTTTCGGAGAAACCTGGATAGTTAACTTTTGCTATTGATTAAGTTCTCTAAACTGGCTCAACGTACATATTGAGCACCTTTTCTATATTTGTTCTTATTGCGACATGGCATAATGTTTAGACCGTAGTAAATGGACTCGTCGACCCGAGTTCAAATCCTGGAAAAGGATGTTTGTATTTCACATCTGTTAAACAATTAAGAAATTTCACATTGTGTCGCATCCTGCTCGTTCGGAGGGTTGGAATATATATATATATATATATATATATATATATATATATATATATAGAGAGAGAGAGAGAGAGAGAGAGGAGGGGGAGAGAGAGATAACAACACTAGAATCAGGTGTAATTATAATTGTGGATGCAGTGTTAATTTAAAACAATCATTTTTCAATAATCAAAATTCGTTTCCGACGGTTTAAAAATTAGGCAGTATATCAAAAATTGTGCCGAAATATTCAAGAGTATAGAATTTTTTTTAATTCAAGAAGTTATACGAAGAGTGTTCAAAAAGCATCTTGACACAAGCAGTACTTCCGAAGAAGACGATAAGAATTAAAATGTATGTTCTTGAAAATATTCAGCATGGCATTCAACTCACTTATTCCAGCCGCCAGTTTTTCATTGGTATGATCCCCTCTTAAATACCTCTTTTTTATAATATATAAACTTGTGCCTTGGTATTTCTTTTAATATCTTCTGTAACGAGATAGTGAAGGTCCTGAGTTTTGCGAGGACTACTATTAGAAAAGAGAGGAAGAAGAAATAAGAGGGAGTAAAGGTTTTAAAAAAAGTGATGAACATAAAACGGTTTGTCGTGAATTTGACCGGGGCGTCACCCCCCGAATGGAGAATCGAAAGCCAACCGGAAGTTTCGGGTGTTGACCGGAACCGGAAGTCACGTGGTGACATGGAACGACGAAGAAAAATACGGGCCTCTTTTTGCTTCCCGAGGCGTAGGGTACGGACCGGCCTCTGGTCTCTAGTGTGGGATTACAGTAATTTAACAGTGTCCCCTCTCTCTCTTTCTCGCTGCCTTTCCTCCTCCTCCGATACAACCCACGAGACGAAATAAAAGCTAAGCAGCTTGTGACGATATATTTCTCGCGTTGTACTTTTTTATCGACAAGATGACCGCCACGTGCCGAACACCTTTTTAGTGTCGTGAATTTGGAGGCACGTTGACAAGACCCGCTATACAACATATATCGCTATTAGAACGTTACACATATCCGTTTTGGTAACGTGACCATATACCATTACGTTACACTTCCTCGTCCCCAGATCTTATCCATAACAGCAATTTTCATTTTAGAAATGAGAAAATCTCGCATGGAAGAGTGTGGAGTATATGAACGTTCATACACTTCCACAAACCTGTGTTTCGCAAAATAATGCTTCTAAAGCATACAAAGGCTGCTATTCAGAATGAATCGAAACTGGTCATCAAAACATTAAGAATTAACATTTGTTCGACTACACAAGATCTAGACGTCTATGTATCCTCACTTTATTATATAGGTTGCTTTGATGCATTGATGTGTGTATGGGGGATACAAAGTTATATGGGTATATAACATATATAAGACGCGTGTAGATTATTTAAAAACAGTTTTCACACTGTATTAACAAATAGGAGGCTGGTAAGATTTGTGAAAATCTAATATTTATACTTAAGTTTTCTTTGTAGATATCTTTTAGCAAAAATTCCAGCTTATTTTTGTATCTATAATATATGATATATTTGATCTTATCAGTACGTGAGTTTACATTTATATGTGTACATTTGTGCCTGTGTATATGTCTGTATCTGGTTGCATGTGTATAAGGGTTAATGGAAAAGATGTATATGCATGGGTGACCCAGTCATAATTAAAAACTAGATATACAAGAACAGTTCTAAAACAGAGATTAGTAGACCTAGAATATGCATTAGCGAATAGAGATTGTTTAATCGCATCCTATATATTGTAAAAGAGGACTGATTCGCCGCCTAGCACATTATAGGTAAGGGTCCTCTTTGCTTCAATATATTGGACATCCGACTATCACACACTTATTAACAATATTGCTACTGCACCTCCAATGAAACCATACTAAATTTTCAGATAAATAGATAAAGACAATGAATGTAAAAGAAATAATGAAAGAAATAAGGAACAAAGGAAAGTAAAATAAAGAATAAAGAATGAAAGAATGAAAGAGAGAAAAAAGAAAGTAAAAGACAAAAAGACAGAAAGAAAGAAAGAAAGAAAGAACACAGAAAAGTAAATGACAGAAAGCAAGTAAGAACGGTGATAAAAGTAAAAATGAACAAGAGATAGTAAAAAAAGAAAGAGCGAAAGAAGAAGAAAGAAAAGAAAGAAAGAAAGAAAGAGAAGAGCGATAAAAGAAAGAAAGAAGGGATAAGGAAAAGAAAAGTAAGGAAGGTGAAAAAAAAAGAAAGTGAAAGAAAGAAGGAAAGGAAGAGAAAGAATAACAGAAAGAAAGAAACAACGAAAAAAAAGAAAGAAAGAAAGAAAGAAAGAAAGAAAGAAAGAAAGACAGAAAGAAAAAAGAAAGAAGGGATAAGGGAAGAGAAAAGACAGAAAGATAGTATAGAAGGTGAAAAAAAGCAAGAAACAGGGGAAAGTGAAAGAAATACAGAAAGAAAGGAAGAAAGAAAGAGCGATAAAAGAAGGAAAGAAAGAAAGAAAGAAAAAGAAAAAAGAAAAAAGAAAGAAAAGAAAGAAAGAGAGATAAAAGAAAGACAGAAAGAAGGGATAAGGGAAAAGAAAAGACAGAAAGATACTAAGAAAGGTGAAAAAAAAAAGCAAGAAGCAAGGGAAAGTGAAAGAAAGAAAGAAAGAAAGAAAGAAGAAAGAAAAATAACAAAGTGTAAATGAAGAAAGAACCATCAGAAGGAGATAGAATTCGTAAACTTTGCATCTAATTTCCAAGCAGGAAAATCTGTGTAAGTGTGTTGGTTTCAAAATTATTTCCCCCCAGATAACCAGGCTAATTTTCTGAGACAAACATTCAACCAAAGATTTAACTGGAATTTAATGTTATGTGTGATCAATCGAAAAACCATATAATAAACTCCATCTATTTTGTTGCAGTTATTTTTGTCATCATTTTTTACATTCTTCGATAAACACGGTTCTACCATCCCGTGTATTTATCTTTGCATTGACTTTCCAATGCTGTTCTTTTCACCCAGCCAAGGTACGAACCGCACTCACACATATATTAGCAAATAGTTTTCCGCAATGCGACCATTCCCGTAAAAGATACCGATGACGTAATTCACCTTTGTCATTAGGAGGCTGGCTTCTTATGATATCAAAAATTTATACATCATAATTGCCTTAACTTGATGTGCCAAGTTTTAGTATAAAGATTTATATGCTCAACTATCGAATCTCGTCATTATACATCCACAGTGTGGCTGCTGGGTTATCGGAGTGAATAAGTGAATCAACACCCAGGACTTATAGTGAAGTTACCCTTAGCACACCGGTTCCGGCTAAATCACCAAAGTTAAGTAGCTACTGAGATTTCTCACAACATTGATGGGTAACTACTTAGAAAAAGTAAACAATCCGAGGTCCGTGTGCAAGGCTTAGTAAATTCTAACTTAATTGATGCACAGGTTAGATTTGTATTTTAAAATAGACAAGTAATATTGCAATTAAAAGATTATTATTATTATTATTATTATTATTATTATTATTATTATTATTATTATTATTATTTCACTCATTGAAAGTTTTTCACACACGCCTTAGCTGGTGGTTCACTGAGATGAGTGATCGCAAGTCTCTTCCGAGTATTTTAGCTGACGTGTTGTTTCGATGGTCTCGATTCTTCCTCTGATTTGCAATTCATCCAGACTCTTCCAAACCCTTGGGTTCTTTCCCAAGATTCCAATTACAACTGGCACAGCCTTTAATTCAATGTTCCACGATGTTTTTTTTAGTTCTCAGACTAGGTCCAAGCATTTGTCTATCTTACCGCTTTCTTTCATTTTCACACTGTAATCCACTGGGACGGCAAAATCCACGAGATACCAATTCCTGTTATTCTTTTTAATCAATACTAGGTCTTGTCCCATAGCTGGGATTAGGTGATCCGCCTGTATCTCAAAGTCTCAGCGGATTTTTTTCGTTTCATTCTCTAAAACAGATTCCAGATTTTACATATGCCATTTATTATTATTATTATTATTATTATTATTATTATTATTATTATTATTATTGAAACAATTTACGCGTAAAATACTTTTGTTGGGTCTGTTTTTTAACGTCATATCAACTCCTTTTAGCTTATTTAATGCTGAAATCTGATTCATAAGAAAAGCTTTGATTGTAGGTATTTACACAACCTGTTCGCCACCGCTAAATGTGACACAAGGTCTGAAGTATGGATCATACAGCGAGGATCGAATTCACTGTTCAGTTATAATGGTTCTGCGAGACTAACGTGCTAACCATTATGCCACAATGGGGCGTCTCAAAATAATGTTTGAATGTAATCATAACTATATTCAATATGCAATTTCAGTTTTTTAATTTAAATTTTGTTTCTTTATAATCATTTCCTTGCACTCAGTTATAGGATCTTAGTATGTCTATCTTATAAAAATCATTTGCACATAGTTATTGATTCTCATTTTCACACATTCCTATGGTTTCTATATCCACCAATATAAACACCAATAATTTAAAACCTATTTTATGGTTACAAATAAGTAATAATAATCTTTAGAAGACAATCATAGCCTCAAGTAACAATACTTTATACAAACAATTTGCACACAGTCATATGTTTCTATGTATTCCTATCCAGTAATAATAATCTTTAAATATATATCTTTTAGCCATAGATAGGACCCTAACACGTACTACCACTTGGTGTCAGAGTGAACTTATGTCTAAGAAGGGATACTTCACACTTCACAGAGCTCAAGATTGGAACCTCAACATATGATGCAGTTTTAATGTTATATACAAGACACTCCTTTTGATGATAGAGGGGTCTTACCCCTCTGCAGAAGCCTATTCTAAACCCTTCCAACAAGGCGACGCTCTACTAGTAATAATGAGAAGGATAGTGGCATATAGCGGCCAGAAGTTTGGGGCCTCAAATGAGAGTCAAACCCACTAATAATGGTCTGCTAGCGTAGCTCACAAAGCCTTATGCAACGTGAGGCGTCTGAGAGTCGATCTGATGATGCTGTTATGTCAGTGATTTATCATTATTAGTTTAATACTGTTATTTGATCTCCCAATTTTATCACTTGTGATCATTATAATAGGATATGTATTAGTTACAATTTATTAAAATTCTTTCAAGTGAATAAAATATTCCGATGTGTTTAAATAAATGTCACTTTCACTTAACCTTTTTTAAACAGATCGGCCAGATCAACTCGACCAAACGTGTGCGTTTGTTTATAACTGAATCGCCTAATACCAATTGTTCACAGAAGGGTAGGTATTTACCCAACCCGTTTGCCACGGATAGAATGCGACACAAAGTCGCAATTATGGGACATGCAATGACGATCGTTCATAGAGAGTTTCATAGACTTGTTTTCAGATTTGTTTCAAATAAAAATTGGATTTATTTTAAAACTTGAAAATCTTAAAACTATAAGTGTCATTTGGATTTCTGAAAGTTCTTCAAGCTTTTGTGGCTAAGCTGACAAAGTAACTTGTATGAAGTACCAGACTTCATCAGGAGCTAAACCAACAACCAATCAACCAACCAACAGACAATTAACTTCATACAATTAAGATTATCAGATACTTTAAGCGAAACAATATTTTTTCAAATTGTTGGAAGTTTTTATTTGAAAAAAAATATTTTTTGTTGTCATTTTTCAATTCAATGATCTTTTAAAAACAAATACAAGAATTTATAGGAAAAAGAAGATATTTCCACTTTTAATTCTATCATTTTGATTTTTAGCATAAGTGTAGTATAACGGTGCAGTCATAGTACCAAAGTGTACTTGTGGAAAACTCCGGAACGATATAGGTAGTATGGGCCAACTCAAGTTTTAGTAGTAGTCGTCGTTAGTAGAGAAACAATGCACGGAGTTGTATAGTCATGAGTATTTATTCCCAGGTTGTGGACTCTTCCTCAGAGAGAGAAGGAAATTCAGAGAGAGGGAGATGGAGAGAGAGAGAGGGAGAGAAAGAGAGAGAGAGAGGGGGTAGAGAGAGAGAGAGAGGGGGGTACGGTTAAATTTTTGGTCGTAAATCATATCCACTCCTTCTGATCCCTGCTACGGCCGAAAGAAAAAGAGGACGATCTTCTTCTTGCTCGTTACTCGTCACTACGTCACTTTCGCTTCCGGTTAACACCCGGAACTTCCGTTTTTACTTTCAATTCCCCTTTCGGGGTCATTCCTCGGTCAAGTTACTGGCACCCCGTTGTGTGCATACTGCTCCAAACTGCAACCTTTGTTTGCTACTATTTCTTTTTCCTCTCTCTTTCAATGCACGTAGACCACAATAATTACGCTACAATAAGACAATTTAACTAAGTTCTTTTTTTCTAACTATATGAGGTATGTTCAAATAACCGAGGGCAATCGGTTGACAACCGCTAAACTAAACATCATCTAATGTCTGCACAGAATTGATGAATATAAGTTTTTAGCTGGTCTGTCAATACTGATGTGTCCATGTGTAGGAATCTCTAGGAGAACATATTTTATGAATTCGTCTTTACTTTCCGGCAATGTTCAGGGTTTCTTTATTCGTCTTGCTATGATAATCTGTGAGCTCGGAGGTAAGTGGCAGTACAGCTGCTGATTTGGTGGGATGCACATTTCCAGGATTTATTCAAAACAGTTCGAAGCATCCTTGTTTAGTTCCCATCAATCTTTTTTTCAATTAAAGTCCAGAGGCGCAACCATACTGACCCAGCTACAACTGGGAAGAGTTTCTGTTTTATTTTATCAGAAATATCTTATTTCTATATAGTTGAGCTGTGAACAGTCCATGTTTTATCTATCCGAGTGTTGACATCGCTACCTGTTGAAGAGATATTGCTACCAAGATATATGAACTGGTCTACTAATTTTAGAGGTCTGCTATTTAATAAAGCGATGGCACTATCTTGATTAAAATACACGATTCTCTTTTTGATCTGAGTTCACGTTGAGAGCAATGACTCTTGCTGCTTGTTCTAGATTATACACCATATGAGCGCCATATTAATTTTGTAGATGGGATTAGTTTTGTAGGATATAGTTTCTTCTAGCCTTTTTTTTCGTCTGATACCATTGTTTTTTATTAGTTTTTATAGCCTTCGTAATATATCAGTATTCCAGTAAATCGTAGTGAAATTGATAATAAGTTTAAAATATCTAGACAAAACCAGATAACTGAATTAAATTCCAGAATAGGAAGAGGCTATGATATCCATAAGTGTGGCAACGTCTATATAGTCCTGATAAGCGATGCAAGAGATGAAAGAATTGATTATGCGAATTTGAAATTAGGTATATGATTATTAATAAAATCAGCTAACGTAAGAAGTGGTTTTTGCAATAATTAAAAGAACTTGTTGGCACTTGAGTTATACTAGAAGCCACTGGGTTAGGCTGGTGTGAAATTACAATGTTCACAAAACAACAATCAATGTAACTTTATACTAACGTTTTGTTTTATTACTTTCTTTCTTCTTGCTTCCATTGTTCCCAATTGTCCGATGGATATTAGAAATACTCAAGTTACACTTTTTTGCTTTACAACTGCAGCTCTTTTTTCAGCTTTCACTCTCTCTTCACTGTATCTCATATTTCTCAGCCAAGTTCTTTTTTCTTTCTTTTTCATACAATTCTACTCGTAAGTTTTCCAGCCATCCAATGAAAACATACCATAATCGTTAGTAGTTATCATCGAACAACCTTAGCTTATTTTGGTATAAGAACACAAGCACAATGCTTTCAATGAGATCTATTCTCAGTAGAAATGATCTGTAAGCCCAGCTGAATAACCATTATAATTTTTATCTGGTTTGATATCTTTTAAGTTGCAACTCTTGTATGATTTTAATTGTTTCATGTACGACAATATTAAGAAGAAGATACCTAGTTAACTGCATCTATTCATCAAATCCTTCCGTTACTGACAGGATGCGACACAAGGTCAATCTTTAAGCGGAGTACACCTGGTTTGAATTCAGTTTTTCTTGTTCTATGCTGGTGGCCTAACCAAGGGTAAAGGGTCTAACATACTCTACTATTTACAATATTCACGGATGGGGTCAGATGGATTTATCCCTTTTCCTCGGACATTAGCCCGAAAAGAAACGCAAACACCCTCGTCCATCATTTCCAACGATGATAACCATTACGTCAAACGCTTAGTGTCAAGAGAAATTGCTAAGCAGTATTTACTATTATCTCGATCAGTAAAGCATTCGCTTAGGAATTGCAAGGTTCCAGGTTCGATACCGCTCCTCACCAACTCAGCACATGAGTAGCAGGGCTTATGTAATGTGGTCTGTACGGTAAGGTGAGGAGCTGACGGTAGGTATCGCGCCACAAAGCAAAACAATCTCCCTGGTTTAGCGCTATCGAAAATGGGATAGACGTCCTCGTTGTCCAGATTGTACCGACGTTAGGACTCTCTGCTCAGTATACTAATATTATTATCAATAATGGGCCCGTCAAACAGTTGGATTCTCTATGTAACGACAATTCCTGATTATAGCAAGATATACTTGGTACTTGGGAAGGAGTGCTGGAGTCTAATTATCATTAAAAATTGACGTACACTGAGAATAAAATAATATGATTCAGTTGCAATTGGACTGAGGATTGCATTATTCTTGCTCTGATGCGATGTTTTATTAAGTTATGTTTACATACGTACATATATATTTACACACACACACACACACACACACACACACACACACACACACACATGCAACTCCCTCACATATATATAATACAGACATGCAAACAATGAAAACTGTATTGTTATCTGATAGATGAGCCGTTCTTGCCATAGCTGCTGCTGTTGTTGTTGTTGTTGACTGTGTAGTTATATGCTTTTCAAAATGATTTTAGTAATCTACTTCTACAGTTGAATTACCCATTTCTCTCATTCATATTTCTTCTCTCAACCGATGTTTAATATATTAAATCTACAGAAAACATTCATGTAATTATCAAACACATTGCGAGATCTTCTCGACAATTTTAACTGGTGGTTTGTCACTGGAGTCTGAGTGAGAGCAAATCTTCTCAGGTTTCCTAGACATTTCGAACAATCTAACTGATTGTAACAATGTTGTGGTAAGGACGGTCTTGAATCCTTCCCAGATCTCCACTTCTACAAGTCCTTTCAAAACCTATGGAGACCGTTACAAGTGCACCAATTACAATTAGTATCACTGTCACCCTAAACTTTTTTTCAGTTCTTTGGCCAGATTCATGTATTTGTCAGCCTTTACCCTTTCTTTTATTATGACTCTATGGTCCACTGTAACGGCCAGATATACAAGATGACAAGCCCTTTTTAATCGTTAACACTGTCTGGTATTTTGGTCCAGATTGGATGCGCCGTGTGTATCTCAAAGCTCCAGATAAATGTTTGCGTCTCATTTTCTATGACACATTTTAGTTTGTGAATATACACTTTGTCATCCTAGCCACACTTTAGTCTCTTACACACTTCCCAGTTAGTTACTTTTCCCACTCAATCATGACTAATGTTGTATTCTTTTTCGGTTAGTTTGTGTGTTTGCTTATTACGCCATTAAGTGTGTCATCTCCGTTATCAGATAGCCTACACTTTTTTACACGCTATTCTTCTGTGTATTACCATGTATTTGCTTCAGCATAATTAGTTATTATGTCATTTTATGTCATTAAAAAAAGGTTCAGTTTCTCTTTTCAGGTTCCCGCTTCTGAACCATGTTTAGCAAATCTAGTGTGCAATTTCCCTAGTTTGTTGCTTGAAGTATTCATACAATTATTTTTCTTCCAAATTATATGTTCTTGTTGGTTTTCTGTTTGTCCCTAATTTGTAATATTGATGTTACTGGTTGATTTAATCGGTTTAAATTGCTATTTAATTGTGATCACATTTTCAACAGTCAGTAATCATGAAGTCGAGTTACATCTTATTTCTATATCTCATAACTATATTGTAGAACATTATAACCAGGATTTAAAAGTTATCCCTGTTGAGAAATGAAAATGATCGGGGTAAGCGGGAACACAGAGAAATTACTATAACTATCATTATTAAGTTGCAAATTGAACTAAAATTGTTTTATTTTTTAGTTAAATTTTTTTACACTCTTACAGTTGCTACGTTTTACCATTCTAAATAAAAGCAGTGTTTTAAGAAAAAATATCGAGTTTGAAACGAATTACCAAGACATGAATAAAAAATGAATTAAACTTTTTTCTACATACGAGGGATAGTCAAAACGTAATGCCATTTTGTTTAGGACTGGTATATTACCAAGACAGGAACGTGTATCATACATCAAAACCAAGTTGGTTCTCTGTGGAACACATTCCTATTTCTCCACATAGTCACCCTTTCTCTCAAGAGCAATGTCCCCCCTTCCAATGAGAGTATGATTCCCTGCACCGTAAAATTATGTTGACTGTTCTTTGAACCACTTCTTTACTACGTATTTCACTTCCTCGTCACTGGAATAATGTGTGCCTCTAAAACCTACTTTCATAGGGCTATGAGGATGATAGTCTGAAGACGCTAAATCTGGTGAGTATGGAGGAAGCGGTAAAGTTGTCGCACCGAATTAGGAGATTTTCTCCTTTGTCCAAATACTTGTGTGGGGTCGAGCATTGTCCTGCAGAAGGAGGACATTATCGATTGGTAAGTTGGGTCTTACTCGTTGGATTCTTGCTCTGAGCCTCGTTAGGGTCTCAATGTCAGCCTTAGTTTTTAAAAAATATTCACATTGAATAAAGAAAATGGCATTAATTTTTGACTCACCCTCGTAGCATTCTCACACATTGCGTGGAGCTGTGCCGTTATATTTCTATACACATATACTTAAATCTTACCCATGAAATTACTTTTCGGTATAGAAAACAATAAAATGTCATCCGATGTTATGTCTGGTTTTACCAAGTATGGTGAACATGTTATACCAAAAGATTGCTGATCATAAATTATCGAGAATATCTAGACTGCTGTAAAGACACTAAGAAATCGTCACTTTATTATATAAGTAGCTCAAATGAGCCCACGTCTTCATTTAAATTTGAATTTTGGATTTAAAATTTCGAAAATAATTTTTTTATGACATTTAGTATGTAAACTACTTCATATTAACATTTAATTCCATAAGGAAGCAATTTAATGTAGTTATTTGAATTTTGACTACATAAACTGAATCTATTTTATTCATACAGTCAGTTGTTTGTTTTTAAGAAAATAGAACACTATTATTAAACAGCGCAAGAGAATAAGGAGATCGATATTTTAAACACGTGCGTATCTCAAATTCAGTGAATACATTATTGTACAACGTGATAGTGGAGAAGCTAGAAGGTAGGTGAATAACTAATTTCCTTAGAGTTTGTTATTTGACAATTACGAAATCAATACTAAGAGTTCAGTTTTCAATCAGTCACGGAATATAATTAGAGAGGTTGTTGAAATTCGGAGAGACAGACAGACAGACAGAGAGGCCATCTGAATCTCCTATTCTTTTATATGGCCGACATTTTTCTTTTCTCATTTTTTTTTCACATCCTCATATCTTATAATAATTAATGTCTATAGAGTAGATTATTGTCGGTATAAACCGGACGGCGAGAGCGTCTATCCCCTTTTCACTAGCGCTAAACCAGAGATGTTATTTTTGAGTCATCTATCAACACCTTCCATCTTTGCCACCCATATCCTAATATGCTACTCAAGCGCTAAGTTAGCGCGAGCTGGTATCGAACCACTAACCTTGTGGTTTCTCGGCTGATTCTCTACCGACTGAGCTAAACCGTCTAGCTCCGATTTGAGAAAAAATTGCAGATATAAATCCGGTGTTAATGGAGTGTGTTGCGCTTTCTTAACATTGCCTTTCACCAAAACATTCCGTACAAATGTATCCTTACTGTCGATGAAAAAGCTCGGCTTAGCTCAGTCGGTAGAGCGTTCGGCTAGAAACCACAAGGTTCCTAGTTCGATACCGGTCCTTGCCAACTCAGCGTGTGAGTAGCACAGGGATCTGTGCGGTAAAGTAAGGAGCTGATGGTAGGTGTGGCACTCCACCTCAGATGCTAAAACAATCTCCTTCATCTAGCGCTATTGAAAAGAGGATAGATTCCCTCGCTGTCTGGCTGATACCGACTTTAGGCCGCCCCGTCGACTTTACTTTTTTTTTAGTCAAGTCGACTTGACAGTAAATATAAACAATGTAATAAATAATGAATAGAAGAAATGCAGCATTTTTTTTAATAGAACGTCTTATTAGATTGATCAATGTTATCATGTCGATCTTTCTAGGGTTATTCTTTACTAGCGGTTAATAAATTGTGTTCATTGTACGTTCATATATACATTTGTTGTGTAGTTGTTTCCTAAGAGTTTTTCTTCTTTTACTTTACTCACGGTCAAATCAAATCATTTTTAAACATCTATTTGACCCATTGATGGGACCCTAACAGGTACTACAACTCCGGGTTAGAGTGTACCTGGTGTAATAGCAAGATTGGTTGTCCACACTTCCCTGAGCCCCAGAACTGGAACCTCACAATAAGATGCAGTTTAGTGTCATACCAAGGACACTTCTCTTAGCACTCCATATTTTTTTAACGCAATGTTTCGTCCGACCCATTCTTTAATCACCGTCAGGATTATAAAATACAAGAAAAATGTATCATTTTTTATTAAGAAAAATACATGGTATTTGAGTACATTTCTGGGGTTGTAGTATGTAACACCTGATCAATTTAATAAGGGAACTTATTATTGTACACGTGAGCAAATTCAAAAATAGTAGCTAAAAGCAAGTAAAACATAGTATTTAAGTACATGGACAGCTTAACGTATACATGGGTGAGCCCAAAATTATGCATTTCCGAAGTGATAAGTTTTACGAAGACTGCAAAAAAAAAAAGTAAAAATGCGGTGGCTCGGAAAAACATGGTTATAAATACACCAAATGGACGAATCCAATATCACAACACTAAAAAACTAATTTTCTTTTGGAATTTTTACGCCAGGCGTAAGCTTAAGAGTAGGTCGGCCGGAACAGCATGTTACCACTTACGTTTAAGTCAGGCCAAACGCACCAGTTCCAGCTAGATTACCAAATTTAAGGCGCAATAAACCTGTACAATACTTATATGGGTGACCATTTAAAGCAACAACAGGTACTGTAATTAACTTGATGCATGTGCCATATTTAAACAAAGCTTAGTAAGTAACAAACTTTATAATATCCACGCTGTGTTACCAAGATCAAGAATGCCCAGAGGACATACGGTCAAATCACATTTAAAACACCTTCTCTCGCCAGATCACTGAAATTAAGCATCGATGAGCCTGTTAAATATTAGTTTGATGTCCATCTAATAGTAACAACAACAACTTGATTGATTGATTTTAAACACAGGTCAACCTGTGTAGGGTAATTTAATGCTTAGAAGTTATGTAATAGCGTTCATATTTACATTTACGTGTAGTTATTTCTTAATTTTTAGGCACACATTCTAATCGGATACGACTAATTCTTATACAGATCTTTTTGGCCTATAGATGGGACGTTAACAGGTTCTGACACTTACCCAATTTCCTAAACTCCAGAACCATTAGACACAATTTTAGTGTGATACCCTTGGTTCCTCTTTTGTATCCTCTGCAGAGTATACAATCCGAATATTCTAAGCCTCGTTGGCAGGGCGTAACAGCAATCTGAGGTAAGTGTGCCAGACTAAGTAAACTTTACTAAATAAAAAGCAGAGGTTTATTTTTTGGAAGAATTTTCGGAAGAATTTCCGGTATGTCAGTAACCTTTCTGAAAGTTACCGATAGCATTAGCAACAGAAGATTTCGTATTGATTTTGGTGCGTCGATGGTTCCAGTATTATTTCGGAATTAATGAACGAAAAAAAAACCCCGCGCAATTCGTATTCATAACCACACACAAATAAATCAAACCAAATCTGTCCCCCAAACCCGCCCAGAAAAATACTCGAAGAACAATTCCTTAAATTACGCAGTTAGCAACTTAGCTGACAGTACCGGTAATAAATCCTTTTCTTTTCGTATTTAAATTCACTCAAGACTTGCCTTGAAATTTCGATTTTTTTTTTTTTGGCAGGCCTCTCACATCTCAGGGTAATTGAAGATATTCTCTCTTTTAGTTCTCTTGTTGTTAAATTAGCAGATAACAAAATCAATAGTAAACGCAGTGTGACCAGGAGTAACTTAACATTTAAAAGTGTGAAATTACCTATATGTTAGTACGATTGTTTGTAACTACGTACCAATCTATAAATCATATGTGTATGTAACACATTCCCTTATAAATATACTAGCAGGAGTACCCGGTCCATGACTGGAGTAAAATGATTTTAAGAACACCAGTGAGTGGGAGAGAAAAGAGGAAGGGAAGAGTAAGAGAGGAAATAATTCAGCAAATTCTCATCAAATAAAAAAAAAATTGCTAAGTCATATATGGCATTGTTTTTTTTTTTTAGGAATTTTTTTTTTTACCATTCAAAATAGTAGATGCGTCCCATCGTGGTGTAAGTGTCAGCAAGCTAGTTTTACACATCCAATTACTAATGAATAGCGATGCCCCAGACAGCGAACTTTTGTCACATCCTACCCGTGGTGAATGATTCGGGTAAATAAGGAATACATCCCATTGCCGTTTACGATCAGCAAGCTAGTCTGACAGATCTATTACTACTTCATTCGCTCCACGTTGCATGCCGCATACCCGTGATCTTGTGTCACATCCTACTTCTAGTGAACATGTTGGGTAAACAATGATGGTATCTCGTCATGGGGTAATGTTTTTTTTCGCTTTATATCCATATTTGCGACCTTGTGTCACATCCTACATGTGACGAACGGGTTTAAAAAGAGCATCTTATTGGGCTGTAAAAGTTGAGCAAGTAGTCTCACCGATCCATTACTACTGAATATAGAATTTAATCATCGCTGGATTCCCCATACTTGCGACCTTATGTCACATCCTACGCGTGGCCAACGGATCACGTGAAGAATAAAGGCGTCCCATCATGGAGTAATTGTAAGCAAGCTTGTCTCGCAAATGCATTACTACTGAATAATGAGGGGAGATTCCTAGCTGGATGCTTATACTTGCGACTATGTGTCATATCCTACCCGTAGCAAACGGGTCAGGTAAAAAACCTACATTTACGATATTATTTAAAAAATCTTACCCTGAACCCATAAGAGATTTGAACCAATTTTATTTTTCGTATTGTCTTACATTGTTAGAAAATGTATTAGTAGGCTGAGTCGAGCTGGATATTGACGTGTATGCGATATTTCAAATCTGAATGACATCTCTTTCTGAGTTATAAGATAAAACGCACGTACCACGACATTCCTTTATATATATATATATATATATATATATATATATATATATATATATGGAAGAGGGTTGAAAGATAGTGAGAGAGAATAGATGACAGAGGAATAAAGAGGGAGAGAGAGAGAGGGAGAGAGAGAGAGAGAGAGAGAGAGAAGAGAGAGAGTCGTCTTAAATATGACAGCATGGTTTGGAAGGGATAGATAAATTAAGATAAGTAAAATGTAAACCATCTACACATACTAACTCATGTACTCTTTTATTACGCGGTGGACACGGGTAAACTGATCTTTATATATCTTTATAAAAGAGGAATGAAAAAAAAAGGGTCATTATCCTGCCTTCGTGCAATCGTAATCTACGACATAGTTAATGATAAATCTAATATAAAAATTATTTCTTCGAAAATATTTTAGTATACATTGAGTTAACGAAAATTATTTCTGCTGGCCCATAAAACCAAACCAAATAAAAATATTTACCTACAAATTATTTTCTTACTTATGCACACAAAAACAAGATTTGTCATTAAATGGCCCAGAAGGGTTGATGTGCCATTTACCAACAAACTAATCATTATATCAAAAATATATTTTTAATCATAAACTCATGAATAAGGAAAATACAGACTTACGATTGCCCCAACATACGAGTTTTCCTAGTTACGAGCTGGCACTTGTTCGATTTTTCGCTTTGCATCGTGAGCTAAATTTGAGGTCCGAGCGAAATTTAAACACGCTTATGTTAATAAGTTATCTAAGAATATTTAGGTTTCCAATTTTATTACGCAAAAAATATTATGTATAAAAAAGTAAACCTTAAGCCATATTAGAGCACATAATTCATCAAATTCTATTTTATCATGTTTTTATACAATACTGAGCGATTTTTCGTATGAAAAAATGTAACAAAAATATTTAGGTGTTAGTTGGAGTTGGAACGGATTAACGTCATTTAAGTTTATTTCAATGGAGGGGGGGAATTGATTTGACATACGACAAAATTAAGTTACGCGCGGAACGTATCACACTCATAAGTCAAGGTACGGCTGCATTTTTTTCAGCCGTTTCATTTATTTGTTTTATTTGTTTTATTTATTGTTTTATAGTGTATTTGTATAAATAAGTAACGATTATAACATTTCGAGATGAATATGGAAGAAGAAGCTTTATTTGTTCTTCTTTTTTTATTCAATATCAAAATTCTAATAAACACGTATCAAGAGCCGAACAATCTTATCATAATTGAGATTTTGTGTCTGCTGTCTGTAACCGAAAGTATTGATAAAAAAAAACAGGAAAACTATTCCAAATGATTATTATAAATACAGATTAAAAAATTGATTAAGATTATAAATTAAAATGCGCGTATATATATATATATATATATATGTTATAAAATAATAAAATTCGAAGGCAATACAATGCGTAAAAAATAAAGACAAAAATATGTTTTATATGTCAATCGATTTCAAAGCTAGAGCTTCATCCCAGAGTTTATTTTCAGAAATGACTATTTGTGTGGTTATAATTTCTCTTCTTATTTCCTTTTCCTCTCCTTTTTTCCTCTCTTTCTTCTTCTCCTCCTTTATGAATGAAATGGGCGAATAACTGTAATTTCTTATTTCTCTCTTATTTTTTATTTTTTTTAAAGTTTGTTGAGAACAAGGCTGACATCCGGTAAAATGTTGCAATATGTTGCGACCGTGTGGAGATGTCAAAATTTTAAAAACAAAAATGAACAAATAAATAAAAACCGTTAACAGAAAAATTTACATTCGCTTTCACCTTTCCTTTCTTATTCTTTCTCCCTCTCTTTCTTTTTTTGGTGTTATTCGCCCATTTCATTCATAAAGGAGGAGAAGAAGAAAGAGAGGAAAAAAGGAGAGGAAAAGGAAATAAGAAGAGAAATTATAACCACACAAATAAAAAAACATAAGCACGTCATTTCTGAAAATAAATACTGAGGATGAAGCTCTAGCTTTGAAATCGATTAGACATATAAAACATCTTTTTGTCTTTATTTTTTACGCATTGTATTGCCTTCGAATTTTATTATTTAATAACATACTTAACAATGCTTCAAGCAAATTACCAATTACTTTTATATATATATATATATATATATATATATATATATATATATATATATGTGTGTGTGTGTGTGTGTGTGTGTGTGTGTGTGTGTGTGTATGTGTGTGTGTGTGTGTGTGTGTGTGTTCATATTTATGAAATGTAATCTTCTTTTAATTTTATTTGGAAATTATTTTCTTTTTCCTTATTACGGTTTTCTCCTTGGTACTTTGACCCCATCGTTATTGAACTAATATGTTTTACTGCTCTTGAAACAATTCTAACAAGTTTATTTTATCAGGATTCTATGTCAAGAGAAAGTGTGGATTGCAACATAATTTAGTGTAAACGTTGGTTCAAGCTGATTCGTGTTACTAATTGCGACGACACCCCAGGAATCAAGGTGATAATTAGTAAACAAAAGTGTCTTGATTACATACTTTAGTCTGTGTTACACATTACTCTGTGAGCAATAGTATTGTATATTTTTTTACCAATGTCTGATAATTTTTCTGCCTCACACTCAAACCTTTCACAGACACAATGAACGCATCCGCATAAAGAGATGCCGCTTTTGTGAATGTATTTAAAACTTTATCCACAACAAGACAAAAATAGGTGAATAAACACGACAATCTGTATCTCTAATCCACACACACACACACACACACACACACACACACACACACACATATATATATATATATATATATATATATATATATATATATATATATATATATATACAAAAGGTGTGTCAAAAGATTTTTGTACTTTTTGAAACACCTTGTATTCTGAAAAAAAATAACATTCCATTCATTTTTCATTTATCTTGGTAAATACAGCTTTAAACTTGGTACTTTTTTTACACACCTTGTATTCTGAAAATATTTAATGAATTGAATGCTATTATTTTTTCAGATTAAAAGGTGTGCAAAAAGTTTTAAAAAATAACGATACTTGTTTGACACACATTCTCTCTCTCTCTATCTCTCTCTCTCTCTCTCTCTCTCTCTATATATATATATATATATATATATATATATATATATATATATATATATATATATATATATATATATATAAAACAAAAAAGAACTCTCTCCAAAATGCACTCAACACAACCATAAACAAAGACACACATAAATAGGAACACACACACAAACACACTAAATTGAACTTAACCACACACGCACATAAACACACATATATACACACACAACAATAACAACAACTTCCTACAAAAACCATGTGAACTACACAATAAAATACACAGATTATGTAATATAAAATATAAATGTGTATCTATGTATGTATATATGTATACGTATACATGTGTTATATGTACATATGTGTATGTGCAAAATGTGTATATGCAAACTATGTAATGGTAATGTGATAGAAACACATAAATTTTATTTTTTGTTTTTTATTACTTTTTTTTTTTTATGTATATAGATACACATACACCCAACATAACAATGAACATAGACACATATACATAAACATACACACACACACATATATACACACATGCACACACACACACACACACACACACACACACACACAAGCACAAACATACACAAAAAGTATACTACAAACACACACACAAATTCTTTAGAACAAAAAGTAAATTACAAACACAAACACACACGATCTATCAAATATCAGAGATTTAACAAACAATATCAATGGAACAGGTTTAATCATTAATATAAACAAATAGACAACCATAAAAACTGAAGACCTTAAAATTAAAATATATGATCCACCAAACAAAAAACATCTGCTAAAACTCAGATGTGAAAAATGGAATTTTTTCTACACTCCCATCAAACAGGAAAGAATGGGTTAAATACTTGTATATATATATATATGTAAATATTCTGACAGAATATGGTTAATTAATGCCCGAAGAAGATATCAGAATATCTGACACACGTCTCGCAAATGTAAAATAATAATCATAATGAATTTAATAAAAAACATAATCTATTTTGCAGACCTTCTTTTTATATATAATATATATATATATATATATATATATATATATATATATATATATATATATATATATATATACAGATGTAGAGAAGAGAGACTTTTAAAATATATATTACTACATATGTGAAGGGGTGGGTGGGGGGCGTAACGGTTATTGATGTAAACCGAGTTCAGATCCCGATGAATGAACATATTGCAACGGTGGTGTAAAACACCACCGTTGCAATATGTTCATTCATCGGAGTCTGAGTGACAATAAAACTCCTCATGTCTCCATGAGTTTTCTGAGTATTTTAGTCGATCTTAACAGTTGTATAACCATGTCTAAGAACCTAGTTTGCTCTACAACTTACCCATAGCTGGGGGAGAACACATGGATTCATACTTTTCCCAAGGGTATTAGCACGAATGTAAAAGGAATCAGACTCTTTCAGGATTTCAACTCGTGTCACCAATTTCCTTTAATGGGTGATCGAAAAAGAACAGAACCCAAATTCTGTTTTTTGGGCCACCCTGTATATATAATATTACCTATGCAGACTACCAGCACAAAAAAGTAGAACCCAAATTCTGTGGGTTTTTTTAGGGGGTGGGGGCAGCCTGTATATATACTATTACTTATGCAGACTACCAGCACAAAAAACAACAACAAAACTGAACACAGATTCTGTTTTATTTGTGTCACCCTGTACAACGAGGATAAGCGTTACGTTGAATCAGAGTATGTGAGCTTTATTCAACCCAAGGATTGAACTCACGAACGCAAGATAATTAGAAACACTTTAAACATAACATTTAAGCACTTGGCACTGAGTATTTTCTACATTTATTTTTCTCGCAATATATACAAAGTATTTTTTATCGCATCAAAGGTCAATTGCTCCTCTTTCAGCTTTGATATTTCGTAATTCCCCAGTGATAATTATTATTTCTCTTCTTACAAATAATGTGAGCATATTTAAAGAATATATACGCCTTCATGATTGATATAAACCAATCGTGAACGCGTAGATATTTTTTATAAAGACTCGTAGATATTGGTAGGAATTTTGACATCAAGTGATTTTTATTCCCTCCCGTCGTCACTGAACATTTTAGCATCAATTGTGTCCACTGTAGGTCGCGTGTAGACATGTATGTACAAGCACGCAATTACGTACAATGAGATTTTCCTGGTTTATTTTGAAGGCAGCACGCAAGTATACTGCCGTATTGAAAGTGAAATACACATAGTCACTTCTTTTATTCGCTTTTTGTTCAGTAACCCTTATCTTCACGACACCATATTTGTTTTTTACTCATCAACTCATCGTAACTAGACGAGCGCATATATTCACATAGTCACAAATATATATATATATATACGTGCAGTGCAACGATTTTACAATAACACATATTGTAGAAGTACGACGCTCGTGTTTACAATATTGAAATATAAGAATATATGTTCATATTGTTTAGATTTTGTACGATGTATATTTTTATTCATAAATATCTGTGCGCTGAGATGTATATTCGTCGAGTATACAAACACATACTTATATGATACGGATATACACACGCAGTGGAAATTATGAAATTTTTTATTCATCTTCTCACAACGAAATTTGGTCAAATATATCAGGTAACACACAAACACACACATACACAGACACACACACACACACACACACACACACACATATACACACACACACAAACAGACACTCACATACACACACACATACACACATACACGCGCATGCGCAAATGTTATGTTAGCATTCTCCTTCATAATCACGCTGAGACCATTGATTCCCCTGACTCTCTCTTCTATACCCTCCTCCTCTCTCCCCCTCTCTCTCTCTCTTTCTCTTTCTCTCTCTCTCTCTCTCTCTCTCTCTCTCTCTCTCTCTCTCTCTCTCTCTCCACTATTGGTCATCGCCCCTTCTCACGACATTCAGTATCCCCAGAAAGCTGATCAATGTAAATTTTTCCTAGTCGGCCCACTCTGGTGTGTCCATGTGTTGGTGACCACATGAGAATGCCACTTATGATTTCGTCCTTACTTCTCCAGCAGTGTCCAGCGTGCCTTGTGCAACTTATTTTGTTGGTTTGTGTGACAGGGTGTAATTGGCCAAGTTTCTTTATGTGAAATGCTGCAACCAGGATTTGTTTAGAACAGAATGCAGCATACTTGTATTTCCCATCTGACTTTCCAAGCGTTTGATTAGAGCCCAAGTGGTGCAGCCATATAGTAGCATTGATACGGATACAGCTTGAAAGTTTTATCGCTTTAGCATATCAAAGATACTAGATTTCCATACGATCGACAGTTGTCTATATAAGTCTAAGCCTTTCTTATGCGTATATTGACATCACTTTCCTAGGTATGTGAAGGTGTCTTCTAATTTCCGTGTTTTGTCATCTAGTGTGATTAGCATTAGTATAACTATGATTTACTAACAATGAATAATTAATGTATACATATTTTGCATGCAAGTAGAATTGACAAGTATACACAAACGTATCCCTGCATATAAAATATGCACATATTGTTCTATTAACAAACAGTATATGAAAAGGCTGCAAGGGCAAAATATGACTTAATAGTGGAGAGTGAAATGACTATAGCAGGAACAAAAGACGTCTTTACTGTTCAAAGAACAGAAGCAAAAGAGAGTGGGAATGTCTTTCTCGAGAGTATCATACGACAGTCTATAATCCACCTAACGGACACACCAATTCTCCAAGAGAGACATTTATTCTCTTCCTACACTCTAATTAAATATTCAAATACATAAAAAACAGACCCCCAAATAATTGAGACCTATTAATCCTATTTGAGTATAACCTGTGAAGGAATATACTCCGATCAGATTTTATAATTTTTCTTTATTTCAAAACTAGAGATATCCTGATTTTCTTATTTCTAGAGAAATATCTACAATCGTTGGAATTACACTGTGGAAAAATATAATGGCTCTCTGACGGAAAAATGAGGATATCTGCACCAAGATTCCTATAACGAATCACACGTCTCATTTATGGATTGTTATTAATATCTTGTAAGCATATAACTGCTTGACATAGTTGAAATCATATAATTAAGTACAAATGATTAGTATCATATGGGAATACTTGAAAACATGTATATTTACCACCCCTCCACATCAATAGGATGTGGCTGGAGGTCAATTACTTTTGCGGAGTTTAACAGGTTTGATTTCAGAGTTTTCCTTCTCCGAGAAAGGTTGGCAATACCATGGTTAAAACCCAGTCTGCCCTACGATTTACGCATAGTTGGGTGGAGAATAGTTGGCTGCATACCTTTCCCAAGGGTGAAATGGGAAATGCAATACAGTCTCATCCACAATTAGAACTTTGGTATCTGTATGAAAACATTGAAACCATATTCGTGCAAACATTATCAGTAATATCCAAATAGAATATTTTCTTTAAAACATAGAATTGCATATATATATATATATATATATATATATATATATATATATATATATATATATAGCATTAAGAATAGTTACTTGAAACTATTATTGTTTATATGATTATTACTATTAGTTCCCGCTTGAAAGTATTAAATAACATGGGTTGTCATGTCATGAAATCAACAGATCAATCAACTAAACCAAACTGAACCAATTCTTATTATAAAACCGATAATTTTCTTCTAAATAAAAGATATCATGATTTTTTAATTTCTGGAAGATTATACAATAAAAACGGATATTATTACGTATCAATTATTACCAAATTCTAAAACATTGAAACTTGGTAACCGAAAGCAAAATTAAAACACAATCGTAATAAAGTTTCATAGGCTCATATATAATGAGCTTCGTTATTTTTTGACTGCTGCATATCCCTCTATTTAATACTGTTGATTTTTGTAATAATACCTGACACTATCCCGGCTTTTTCGTTGGGCTCAGAATAGGCTGACTGTATCCCATACGGAGAGGTAAGACATCCTCTTAAAAAGTGGTGTCCTAGATAAGACACAGTTCTGGTGGCCTAGGGAGTGTGGAGGAAAACATCATAGCCATTACCCCTAGGCCCACTCTGGCCTGTATTTGTAGATGATGTTAGTCCCTTTTTGGATCAAATAAAACTGTTTAAAAATTATTAGTAGGAGATAGAATATTTCATGCCATTAACCGGAAATTATTTAGATTAAGATTAGTTAGTTGAATCTATAATTGTATACTAAGGATTATTATTATTATCATTATTATTATTATTATTATTATTATTATTATTATTATTATTATTATTGATTACTTGAAAGCATGTAACTGTGTGTACATTATGTGTATCAGATAGAAGTACTTGATATCACATAACTCTGTGCTCTCCCCAAAAGGTACAGCTACATAAAAAATGTAAACATGAACTGGATTCCCTAACCTCTTGGCATACAATAACCATACATAAGTTTTCATGTCGTTAAAAGCAATCAGTCTGAATGGGCTCTTTAGCCTTGGTCGGCATCCCATCAACTCAAGAAGTCCGACACAGAACCTCTGTTGCCTTCAAGGAAAGGCTAAGGGAGTAAACTCCGAAAATAAATCAGGAGCTGGAGTCCCTTAGGTGGAGTGATGCTGAAATCCAGTGCTACCACTCAACTCCTGCGACACTACCGTTGCCAAACTGCATTAGTACCTTACTTTTCCTTTGGATCACATCGGCAGTGTGGAGAGGGGGAATTTGCTGCACGGGAAACAGCCCATCCTCCACATGAACCCGCCCAGGCTATGCAGTTCAAGTTAACAAAAACCTTGACACTACTCCATCGTCTCTCGTAGACACAAGGATGCCAACAACAACAACAATCTAATGATATCAGTTTTTATTGTGCAATGGTCCACTATTTAAAAGAAAATTGACTTTTCATAAAATATTGATTGGGATGTACATACTTAGGTACAATACTGTACTTAAAACTTATATTAAAAGACGGCATTATTAAAAATCAATATATATCACTTATATTACTTATATCAAAGAGTTACACAGCGTTAAACTTTATCACATATTGCAATTGTCGTTTTTTGTTCAGAAAATAACTTATTAATGGTAATTTTCTAATGTTGTGTATTTATATTTTCGTTCAAAATGTAAGTTATGTACCGTTTTCTCATAATTTTGACTGACATTTATGGTTCTGCCGGTGATTGGATTTTAAGCGGTCGTCTTTTCCCAGCAGCAAACGTATTAAGATACACGAGTCTCCAACTAATCGATTAAAAAATTGCATGGAATTAACTTTAGTTGTTGAATCACAAAATTACAACACTGAAAAACAAGTAAAATCAAATAAAAGAATCTTTTTCCCGTCTTTTTAATTAATAATGCTGGTTAGCAAAGCGCTAGATATACGAGAGTCAGAAACTAAAAGCATTCAATTGTGGTTAATTCAATCATGTCTTCATACGCACATATAGACCACCAGTGTCTGTATGCATACAGGTTAACATTCCTTTTCTTTGTAGGTTTATATATGAGATACAATGCGTGTGAGAGAGACGTGTTTTATTCTCTAAAAGAAAGTGTGTGTGTGTATGTGTGTGTGAGATAGAGAGATAGATAGATAGAGAGAGAGAGAGTGAGAGAGAGAGAGTGAGAGAGAGAGAGAGAGAGAGAGAGAGAGAGCGTAAAGAACACGTAACAAAAAGACGATTCGTTTGGATTTTAATTTTAAAGCTTGCTCCGCGCATCCTAGACAACAAAATTTACTTTTTTTCTGCTAGACAAAACTGCAAAATGATTCAGTTTACACCAATTCTAAATATTTACGTTGTATTTCCACCTCAGATTTTGGGGATAAGCACATAATTCTACATTAATAGTATGCGAGGTGTTTAAAATGCTGAGATTAAAGCTGTATTTATAAAGGCAGGAAATGAACAATGAATTAAATGTTTATTTTCTTTTAAAAAAACATTCAACACTCTTATTTAAACGATATGGTCATTAGTAGGTATAATTTTACAAGCGGTAGTCGTATCAGTACAACTGTATGGTTGCACCACTAGGGCTTTAAAGAAAGTTTAAGGATGCTGCGTGTTGTTTCGAACGATTCCTGAAAGCAGCACCAAACAAAACCGTAGTTGTATGGCCTCTTACCTTCCATTTCACATATCCTGAAAGTAAGATATAAAAGGCATGCTGTGAAAAAGAACATAAGCGACGTTATCCTCTGGATTCCTTTATCTGAACACACCAGTGATGGCTGATCAGCTCAGTGCAGGCACTGGATGCCATAGGGAGGACTTACCAAAAGCGATTATTGATGATGATGATGATGATGATGATGATGATGATGATGGAGAGGAGGAGGAGAAGAAGGAGGAGGATGGCCAACATAAAAACTTCTCTTTTGATATGGAGCGAAGCTGCGCTGTGGTTTTAACTTCTAATGTCCACCGCGTCGTCAAATCTTACCTAAGTGGTACTATGTATTTATGCATCAGCCATTTACAGGATATATACAAGGTCAATTTAAATTTAATCTTTTTACTAGACTGGTTGCCAAACCTAGGCTATAGAAACTAGTCTGCCCTAATATTTACCCGTAGATGGGGGAGAACTGATGCATTTGTGCTTTTCCCTGGAGCATTAGCGCAAAGTGAAACTCAAACAGTATTTGAATTCCCATCACCAATTCCATGTCCTACGACGACATCAATTACGCTGAGTGTGTCTCCCATAATTATAGTAGCAGCAGTTCTTGGTGTAGTAGTAGTAGTAGTAGTAGTAGTAGTAGTAGTAGTAAACAAGATATTTAAAAAATCTATATGAGGATTAAAACGTAATTTTCAATCAATTATACAATGCCCCATATGAAGTTATTATCTGCATTACTGTTAAGTATGCATAAATTTGAATTTAATATCCCCTCACTTTGTATTTACAGTTTTTGAGTAAAATAGGAGTTTTTATTAAAAAGTCTTAACCCTTTCTAAATTAAAAGTATTCCGAAATTTCATCAGTTCTCAGGTAATTGAAAGTTAAATTTGAAATATTTGTTAAAAGAATATAACGTACACTCATCTAGGAAGCTCGGATGGTGTAACAGTTATATTTAGCGTTTTAATTCACACTAATATTCTTGGAAAGTACCTGGATTCTTCTTTTTTCTCTCCCCAGTTATGTGTAAATAGTAGGACATAGTGAACTATTTAACTTAGATAAGGCAACCAACCTAGTAGAAGAAAAACTGAATTCAAAACCAATGTGATTGAAGCAAGCAACTTGACCAAATAAAACCCTACTTACGACTGCAGCGCCATCACAGAACTGATGCAGCTGTTGTCCTATACACCCCGATGACCCTTCAATGTTTTAGCATACATCTCTTCCGCCAATTGTTATAATTTGGTTCAGTTAAAAACGAACGTAATTGTCCAACTGAAAAGTCCGTCTGAAAAGTGTTTACTTACACATTTCTTATTATCATGCAGTTGTCACGCAACCAGCTAACCAAGCTGTCAATAGTAATTTCAAATCCACTTGGTTGTTCAGCAAAATGTTGCATTGAAGTGAAATAGTTTGGTTAAAGGCATTAAACCTTTTCTTCTTCTATCTATGGGCAAAAAAGTGAGGCAGACGGGACTCTAGCCTTGGTACGGCAACCGGCCAAGGAGAACAAGCCGGAATTCAAAGCACCAGTACTCCACTGAAAAAATGACCTTGGCGGATACTACCGGTAGCGGAGAAACTAGATAAATATATGTGTGATTTTTTTCTATCGTAGTTTTATCGTCTCTGTAGACGAATTGATTTACAAGTGGTAAAATTATTGTTTCCTTCTCTCTCTGGAGTCTTTGAAGAGATGGAATGATTTTATTCATGGTCTTTTTTTTCCTTCAACAATGCTAGAGATTAACCCCTCTCTCTTGCAACCACTCCCTTGGCGCAGCCTGGCACAAATTGACTTCCATCTACAATGCTACTTCTGATTGATTCTATTCAACAATATATCTCCATATATATTTACACACACACACACACACACACACACACACGTATATATATATGTGTATATATATATATATATATATATATATATATATATATATATATAGTTAAGGTTGGAGTCAATAGGGCCTGGTTACTGACAGTTTCTTGTCTATGCGATATTTAGACCAAAAAATAAAAAGATCGCCTCGGTGAGAAACCATCTGTAACTAGGCATCGTTGACTCAATGTCCATGCTACGTTAACTTAAATATAAATGCTCTGTCAATGATATTGACCACCCCTTAGTTGTAAATATAGCACCCGTAATATCTATATTATATATATATATATATATGTATATGTATATATATATATATATATGTGTGTGTATATATATATATATATATATATATATATTATATATATATATGCGTGTGTGTGTTTATGTGTGTGTATGTGTGTGTGTGTGCATATTATGACATACCTTGACTAATCCCTCATCATCAGAAATATATTTATGCTTTCAGCTTCCCAACTTCAACAAATATACATCGAATGACCGTGCAAACATTCAAGGTAACGAGAAAACCCCTGCCCATTACATTACGAAAATATAACCTTCAGTCAAAGAATATTTTTCCAAAATTTCGACGTCAAAATTTTTTATTGAATGGCTTATGTCTGAGAGTCACGTTCAAACTCTTTATCAATTAGTGTAATATTTATTTATAAGGATGCGAGCTTAGCGTAACATTTATCATCGTTTGAAATGGACTCGTTGACGCGAGTACAAATCCTGGAAGCGGCCTTTTTGTATTTCACCTCGTGCCAATGCCCCAATGCCCTTGAGGAAGGTGATTTTATGTTCTCTCTCCACTTATGGGTTAATAGTAGCAGATACTGGGTTCTTAGCCTTGTCCCGGTAACCAGTTCAGGAGAAGGAAAACTATACATTCCCACCAGTTTCTCATTATTTAAAAATTGACCTGTTGTCACATTCTGCTCATAGCAGAGTGTTGTGTTAATACATACACTCACTTATAAGATATAAATCCAAACTGGTGCTCTGTTAAATCCACCCTGAGTGATTATTTTATGCTGTATATCAATTATTGTTAGGCTTTTGAAAAATGGACCGGAAAAACAGCATACTTATTTCCTGAATCTCTTTGTCTTTTCTGTGGGGCTTAGCATACACTGACCAATGCAAAGGGACGTAACCCTCATAATTATTGTTTTGGGTATGACACTAAACTTAATCTGGTGGTGAGGCTCAATTTCTGGAGTTCTAGATAGTTTGGAGTGGTCTTTCGTTGCTATTACTTCCGGATACACTCTGACTTACATAGAGTGTTAGTACATGTTAGGTTCAATCTATCGATGGAAATTATTTGAACTAGATAGGAATACTAGATGTGCTATTAGCATGTGCAAAAAACAAAAACAAACTTAAGAAACTGTAAATATAAACGTATAATGTACGCAATTCCTAACCCCAAGGACGACGGATTGACATGCCATTAAAATCATTTATTAAAAAAATCAAAATTACCTATATTAACTATAACCCCTATGTTAAAAGAAAATTATAATTTATAGCAAGGACAATTTGTCCTTCGTATAAATCCATAAGACTATTCACGACTTTTAACACTACACCAGTTGTTATCGTAAACAAAATATCTTACATCCACTCACTTAAATGAGTGGCTTTTCATTGCATATTGCATTATGTACAGCACACTCGATTCTTAAAATAACAACTACTGTGGTAATACAATAATTACTAACCAGAACTATGTTATTATGACCGAACATATCTTGGCTCGTACGAATTACAATAAATATATCAGCTACTGCAATCAACATTAGCAACCGACTTCTCTGCTACGGCTACGGGATTTTATTTGCAGTTCAGCTCCAAATTCAAAACCTGTAGTATCAACATTGCTCAACCAGGAATCGATAATCGTCTCAATTGAGGTGACTTGAAATTTCTGTACCGAACTAGCCACGTGCGGTGTAGTATGATCTGATAAAGTACGACCATCCAGGACAGTGGGAGGTGGAGTATCGGTATGATAACCCCCGACCATTATTCTCAGCATGGTAAAAATCATAAATATTGCCACTTGGGCCAAAAGTGGCCCGTATGGGATATCTTACGGTCGCTGGTTTAAATTTAGAAGGTGACCTGTTGAAATTTCTTTTTAATTCTTTTCAACACAAAGCTTTAAGATTAGGTTAACCTCTCCCGTTGTGATGTATATTTTAAAATCGCATCTGACAAAAATCAAACAGAGATAACATGAAAGAGAATGCTCTAATTCTCCACGAAGTTTAGATAATTAAACTTTTACCAAAAATAAAAACAAACAGTATGAAATATCCATTGATATATTTTAGTAAATAAAGCAGCAGGGGACGAAGTAAAAGTTTCAGGAGGAGAATAATGATTAAATAAAAGTAGTAATTACAATTACAGTGAGACATGAATAGTTCTCACATGGGTCGTGTTAGCCATAGTTGGTATAATAATAAAGAAGCATAGGCAAAAAGAGCAGTATCATCTGTATGAGTATCAAGTCGGTCATTGAAAATAAATAAGAAGAAAAGAGATGATAGTAGTGGTAGTAGTTGTCATTCGTCTACTGTACAATACTGCTAATTCATATATTACCAGTTCGAGAATACTTGTAAATGGGATATCTTACATTTACTCCACTTTCACTCCCTCTTCCTCTTTTTCTTATCTCATATATATATATATATATATATATATATATATATAATATATATATATATATATATATATATATGTATATATATATAGAGAGAGAGAGATAGAGAGAGAGAGAGAGAGAGAGAGAGAGAGAGAGAGAGAGAGAGAGAGAGACAGTTTGGTTTGGTTTGTTTTGTTTTACGGCATATCAACCTCAGTGGGTCATTTAATGCCGATAAAGTTTTGAAATAAATCAATTCTTAATGGATAATACAATTTTTTATAAATACTTTTTTCTATTTAACCCATAGATGGGACCCTAATAGGTACTACCACTCCGGTCAGAGTGGACAGGGAGCAATGGTGATGAAGGGGTGCTCCACATTCCCCAAACCTCCAAAACTGGAACCTCACCATCAGATAGAGTTTACCGTCATTCCCAGGATATGTAGACCCGCAGCCACCGCCTTCTAGCACCCATATGATAAAAAGGGGTTGTGGCTTGCCATAAGGGCAATAGGGTTGGGAAAATCATATAGGTGCTAAGGCTTGACGTGACCAGCCGATTGATCGGAGGGGGCCTCTCCGACCGCCCGTCTAGCCCAAATAGGGCCAAAGTGGAGTATTGCATGTCATGAACTGCTCATCCACCCGGGCTCTATCCTTAAGCATCACGGGTCGCCACCCACGGCCAACAGGTGGCCCCATTGGGGGAGTCTTACCCTCTGCAGAGGTGTAGTCGGTGCATTCTAACGCCTCAGCCGAGAGGGCGAGGAGAGAGAGAGAGAGACATAGATAGATATAATGTTTTGTTCAATTTATCAATAATTTTTGTTAGGTTATAATTCCATATATATGTAAGTAAAACAACGTTTAAATAACGGAAATAATTAGAGTCTGAAAGTAGAATTTATTTGTAGGAACCAGATTCTATAAATTCAAGGAAAAGGCAATTTCAAGAATCCGGTCCCTTCAAATACATTTTACCGACATACTCCTCCCATTCCCGTTATATAGACGATTTTTTACTTATATATCGAGGGGATAATGACCTAAAAAGAATGATTTATAAATTTAATAAAAAAGAACCTACAATAGACTTTACGTACAATATATATATATATATATATATATATATATATATATATATATATATATATATATATATATGGGAGTAAATAGAGGTGATCAATCCGACAGTATGTGAAGAAAAGTAGATAAACACGGGATATTGTACTGGATGGTTGTTTATTATTGGCAGTGATGTCGAGGTTATAACGTTTCGTTCTATGAGACCTTCTTCAGGACACGGACTGTGTTCTTGTATTGAAGGATTCCGTTCTCATACTGACGAGAATATTACGGTCGTGATTAAGGCGGGTGCTGGTCAGCAGCTGCTGCCTACTGTAAGTGTTTAGGATAATAGTAGGAATGTTTATAAGGTGCAGCCGTGGTGGTGGTATTTGTGGTGTCATGGAGTGGAATTAGGGTGATTTGGAGTGGTAAGGGGTCGTATATATATATATATATATATAATCACACGCACAGTTTGAATTAGGGATTGTCCTTCTCGCTGTCTTAAGGGAACGGAAACAGTTCTATTATTTCATCAGAACTGAAAGCGGAGAACAGATGAATTCTTCATTTATGGCGAAGTGAAATGCCAACAGCTTTGTCTCAGACTTGAACTCGGGTGTCCGGTTTCATTTTCTACAACGATACCCGTTATGCGCAATTGGCATAGGTATTTATTATTTGAACATAAATGTAAAGGTTTCACTGTATAGTGTTGCATGGTTATTACTCCTCCAAAAATTAAGACCATTGTCAAAGAAAGAGATTATGTTGGAAAATGAATTATATTTACCCAACACCTCAACCACGGACAGGATGCGACCTAGGTTCAATTATTAATTAGATCTTATCTGAATTAAGTTTACATTTTACTAAACTGGAAACCCTATTAACGCTAAATAGATCTGTATGTTTTACTATTTACACATCTGTGTGAATGAAGAAATATATTCTTGCCTTTTTCAAGAGCTTTATCGCAAAGAGAAACGCAAATGCATTTGGCCAGAATTTTAACTCGGGTCAACGCATCCATTCCCTCAGACGATAACATTACACAATGAATCCCTATAATATTTATAATGTAAAACAAATACCCTTTTTATCATAAACCTGCTTACGGGTTTACATATTTATGTAATTATCTACATACATATATACTATATTCTGATAAGTCAAAATATCCTGACCATATATATGGGCAAGAATGACAACTACTTTTTCGTAAAATTTTTACATGTTAATCTCAGAAGTATATAAGCGGGTAATCCGGTTTAGAGTAGTTTCTTTGGCTGTGTTGAAAACAGTAGTTATGAACCAAGTTTAAGATTTCATAAACTTTTTTAAGGCTAAATTATTATAGCTAGAAGATTAAGTAAGGCAATTTCTGAAATGTTGTTCATATTCAACTGGAGTAAGTATCTATTGGAGAGAAAAAATCATAAACCCTCGATAAGGTATTTGGTGACTAAAAAATACTGACGAAAGAAGTGAACGGAGTCAAGAAAATAGATTTTGTGACGTTTTAATCATGAACAGGATGTGACAAAAGGGGATTTTTAAAGCGGGTTACTGCTAGTTTGAATTAGGAGTTGTCATACTCGCTGTCTTACTAAGGCTAGGGAATGGAGACAACTCTGCTATGTCATCAGAACTGAAGGTGGAGAAAAGATGGATTCTTCTTTTACTGAGAAAAGTGTATTGTGCACTTCTGTAACCCTTTCAGGTAAAACAAAATTATTTGGAGTGGGTGCAGAAATGTACCCACATCAAAGAGTGAGTCAAGAAATTGTGATGTATTAAGGATAGTATTGATTAAGTTGATTAGCAGAAATAACAACACATGCGATATCGACCATTATAGCATATCCTTTTAGGAAGCGCGTGGTGTAAAGGTTAAAGTCATAGGAAATGGACTCGTCGCCCCGAGTTCAAATCCTGGACGTGGTAATTGCATTTCACTTAGCGCTAATACCCTTGGGAAATGTATGAATTATACTCTCCCTCCAGCTATGGGTAAATAGTAGGACAAACTGGGCTCTTTAACCTTGGTTAGGCAGCCGGTCTAGGAGAAGGAAAACTCTGAATTCAAACCTGTTAAACTCCGCTTAAGAAATTGACCTTGTGTCACATCCTGCTCGTGCGGAGGGGTTGGTAAATATATATAGCATATCTTCTTCTGATAAATGTCGTAATGTTATAGAAGCGAATACCTCAGAATCAAGTAAAACGGAAATGTCTTTAATTGAGTAAAAATCAAATACAACATTTCGGCACTTAAAGGGGGCGTGATCTTATCTTAAAATACACTTCCGCCCATCTCTCCACGAAAAGAGAATTACAAATAAGAAACCGGAAAACAATAACATGACACTAGACTAATGATCTCACCTATGTGGTTAAGTGTCACTAAATTATATTTTTTAACATTTAAGACTAACCTACTAATTTATTAGATTTAATCAGAAGATAAATAAGAAAATGAGAAAAGGGGATTGGAAAAAAACTTCATAAATTAAATCATCCAAAACTATTCAATTAATCTATTAAGAATTTAATAGATTATCTCATCTTCATCCGGTCACACTGGCAGAAAGAATAATCATGACTCTTAGTATTATCTGCGTTATTCGAACTATTGTCTCCATCTTCATTGTTATATTACAATGTTTCGGTCGATATGCCCTCCGGCCTTCTTCTGGTATTTCTTGTCGGACTCGGGAACCTTCTCGGACACGGGAACCTTCTTTTCGGACTCGGGAACTTCTTTTCGAACTCGGGAACTTTCTTGTAATCGGGAGCCATCACGGAACTTTGAACCTAACCCTTTATTTAGTCCACGGGGGTATCCTGTTCTCATTCCGCTAACCATAGCTGTGGTAGGAATTGTGTTAATTATTTTTCTATGTTACTGCCTCTACCCAGGATTGAACCCGGAATCCAGAATAACTGTCACTTAGAACTGTGTTAACCTAACTGCCTTATCCACTAGGCCATGTGTCCAAAATAATCATCAAGCCTCATCTCAAACATTCAGTGAAATGATGACTCTGTTATAAAAATATCTGAGGTAGGGGTTATCGTCCTTGATCTACGAGCCTCGCTATCAACCAACCAATCACAGGCCGGCATTCTTTAGCGGCAAAACCAAATACACACATTCTTTCTCGTTCTGATTCAGCAGCAACGGGAGTAAGACGATGAAAAGGGCGTCTCTTATATCCAGCAGTGCGAACAGATAGCCGTAGCAAGGGACTCCGATAATTCACCCTACCTCAGGAACTCAGTTAAGTGGACTGTATTTACATATAACATTCCCGTAGACAAAACCATAGTTTGCAATAATTTATGTTCTGTACGTAAGATAATACACGTCGTTTGAATTCTACATTGTGTTTGTTTTTTTTCTCCTTTCAACTCTTGTCTGTCACCTCTCGTGTCTAAATCACCACACTGTCTCGCCAAACGTCCTTATCGATCATCACCCGTGGAGTTCATTTGCGCCGCATCCAGAATCCGCACGTAACTGTTTGATGTAGGGTTTGTATGTCAGCTTGAACTGGTGTGTCCATGTGTAGATATCAACAGGAGAACCTCACTTATGAGTTCTTTCTTCTCCAGTAGTGAGGCATGTCTTCATCCAATTTTGATGCTTTGTGTAAAAGACGTATGCGGCCGTACAGATGTTCACTGCTTTCAATATTTGTTCAAGACAACACGCAGCTTACTTGGGTAGCTCCCATCTAACTTTTCTCTATACACTTCGTTAGATAAAGCTGTAAAGTAGTACGGATATTGCTACAGGCTGGAATAAATATCATTTTATCGTATAAGTTAGATCATATTTCCATATGATCGATAATCTGTATATAACAGTCCATGCGTTTCCTATGCGTACATTGACATCGCTTTCTGTAGATGATACCTAGATATGGAAACTGGTATACTAATTTCAGAGGAGTACCAGCCAGTATGGAGATGCCACCATCTTGTTTAAAACAAATGAATTCAGTTTTATCTGAGTTCCCATAGAGGAAAATACCTCAGGCTACCTTCTCCCGGCTATACAGCAGTGTTTTGGTTTGTGCAGGTGTAATTGCGAGAAGCGTTTGATCCTCTGCGCAGTCTGCATCTGTAATAGACACTGAGGGATTTTCCCCGGCTTCATGCCTTTCATGAATAATATTCATCCTTTTGCCTCAAAAGGTGCTCAGAATTATTGTTTGTATTAATGATTCTTGAAATATCATCGATTTTTTACATATTCACTCACACCTCAACTTACGTCATTAATAGGTACAAAATTTGTTGTTATGTAATGTACGCCTTAGAGAAAATTTCGATTGAATAAATAAAATGAAAATCTAATTTGTGGGGAAAGAGAAAGAGAGAAAAAGGAGAAAGAAAATAATATTTTTAGAAGATAGAGATTTTGTAGCAACTTTTTGAAAAATTGACCTCTGAGTGAGTCAGGTTAGAACGCTCCCTTTTAGGTTATCTAGTCACGGTTGAATGACTACAAGTAATTAGGCCAGAATAATAGATAAACCAGAGGCTTCGGATCTTAAGATCAAGTGTAGAACTTTCTTAGGTTACAGAGAATTTGAAACCGGAAACGGATATGTTCTTCTCCCTGACATCGGAAGTAAAAGAGTGACGGAGAGTTTGAATTCGTCAGGATAGGGGCGAACAAAGAGGAGTCATGTTCGGGTCGAAGTCGCGCCCTTCGAGTTGTTAGAATGAGGAGGCCATACGAATTGAAAAAAAAATAGACTTTCTCTCTTTAACCGGACCATTCACACTGGCGCGTTAAAGGAGTAAATCCTGATGCCTAATTGAAAAATAGTAAGGTGTTCGCGTGTTGTTTTTCCATTTCCGTCTTCGTGCCTTCTGACCACATTACGTACATGGTCTTGGTAGTACCCACGTGACACCGTGACGTAACCAACTTTTTGACCTAAACGTACTTAAAGAAAAGAAACACCGTAAAACTAGTGTAAAGACATCGCGAATACATATAACTGTCGCTAGTCATTAAGGAACGCTAAAAACACATTTTAGTCATATTTTTCAAGAATAATGTCCATAATCAATAAAGTTAAGAGGTGTATCTTGTGATTTTCTCTTAAAATACCTAAAGTGTATGTTTACCCAACCCTCCACCACGTGAAGGGTATGACACAAGGGCATTTTTGAGTAGAGAAAAGTTGTTTTGAATTGAGGTTTTCCATTTCCCAACCAAGGCTAAATAACTCAGTCTGCTCTACTATTGCATGAAGGGGAAACAGATTTTTGTGAATGCAAGTTAAACGCAAACAGCCTCATTTAGGAGTTGATATCGAGCTTGCTGATTCCATTTTCTAAGACGATAACCGTTACACACAATGCGGGCACACACCTTACAATTCGCGTAAATGTCCTGCTGAAAGATACAACTCCCATTAAGGCATTAAAATATTGAAATAATGTATTAGTTTTAATTTGTAAAACATAATAAAATAAAATTAATAAAAAAGGCAGAACTACATAAAGACGTTCATTTGTCTTTCCGTAAATATTATATTATACTGTATAAACATTTTTCATGCTTCATTAAATTATTTAATCTTTTTGTGTTAATATTTGCATATTCTTTTTAAGATATATTTTATAAAATTTTTTTATTCATTTCACGTCCTTTTATAATGACGTACATGACATTGCTGGATGATGTAACGTCGTACCTAATGACGTTCACTGAACTGAAATTAAGTCTCGAAAATTGACATAATGGTAATTTTGACGTATGCTGAAATTACGTAAAGCGGGGTAATACAGTAAAATGAAATAGAAACTTATTCGTTTATTTAGGTCCAAGCAAAAGAGAAATCTATATCTAGTTTAATTCTATTAAAGTAATCATCATTACTACGAATAAACAAATAGAAAAGCGCTTTATGATTTTTATACAAAATATCGAATTAAAACTGAATCAATCTCCTGTTATGCATAATTAAAATCCTACTATAAAATACTGAATACAACATGAGAAAAAATGCTGATGCGAGATGGTTTCGTAACATTATGTTGGTAAAATTATTCGTATCATTTACATGAAAGATATTCTTTTCATATATTGAGCTACCTCAATATCATTGAAGATCTGGTACACGCCTTCCTGACAGCAATTTCTTTACGATAGCTATAGCGATTTTCAGCAAGGCAATAAGCCCTGTCGCCCTACAACGCTTTACGGGAGTATTATGGGATATATGGAACCAAAACATTTGCCCTACAGAATAAATAGAATGCGTAAGCTGCAAGAATTTAATGAGATGCAACATTCTGGCACCAAATCCGAGTGTTTTTACGGATATATTTGAATTTCTCAGAGAGAGAAATGTAAATAACATATTTACATGCACATATATTTACGGTAGATCAAGTAATCCTTTTGTTACCATAACAACAAATTTTCATCAGATTGGAAACAAATCAGCACTGTTGAGTCTCATACACTGCGTTTCAAATTATTAGCAAGGTGACACTTTTCCATCCTATCCAACAACTACTCGTTGGAATTTAACGAATAATGATAATATGTATATACACATACTCCGTAATAATTGTAAGATTCTAGAAAAGGGAACAGAAGTTTACCTATTTTACTTAAATTCCTAATGAGACAAATTATTAGCGAGGTGTAATACAACACCCTGTAAAAAAAAAGAAGAAAATAACACTTCCATTGCTTTATTTAGAGATTTTCAGGGATACATACAGTAACTAAGATGAAATTAAATCGAGATAAAACAAGTGAGCAGAGTTTTTTAAAAATTATAGTGAAGTTGGTTAATGAAATATGTGATCTTTTTTTAAAAAAATAACTTGTAAAAAGTCCTGGTCCATTTATCATGTCAATTTCTAAATTTCCTCTCATGTAATTTCACGTGATACGTTTACTATTTTCTGTTACAAGTCATTATGGCTTCTAAATTGGCGTCCATTCTCATAAACACACCATGTTAGAAAGCTCCACTTGTTTTCAGTTGGAGAATTAGTCGGCCATTTCATCTTCCGATATCCACAGAAGTCTAATTTTTGCAGGTACTCCGCAGTTTTATGAAATGAAGACAAAACAAGCATTATCTTGAATAAATATGATGGTTCTCCTAAAAGTAATTCTTTGCCGTTTTTAATCAAAATTCCACGTACTCTTTGAGGAGGGTATATAAGTATTTACGGTTATTTTCATACAGTCAGGCACTCTCCATTGACCAACCATGATACCTCCAATAAGACGAGTCCAAATCATAAAACCTCCACCTCCGTGTTGGCACTTAGAGCTTTGATGAGGTTCTCGTCCAGTTATGACCCAACTTTTGCCCAAGCCATCACGGCCATCAAGTCTTGCGTTAGTTTCATCTGTGATCAGTTCTTTCGTGAAATTGACCTTCATGTTCTTCTCTGCCCATTTCATCCGCATTTATATATGTACTTTTGTCAATTGAAGTTTGGTCACTGATCTCACTAATGTCTTAACCTTTTTCAGAAGACAATAACGCGTACTTCTGGACATTGTTACTTCTTCAATGCTCCTGAAATGAGCTCAACTGGTTAGACTTGGGTTCTTCACAGCTTCAAGTTTCATTTTTGACAAAGAACGTCAGTGAACAATCATCGAGTGACCAGTATTGGCCCTCTTACGTACCTTCGATGGAGATGCAACACATATTTTTTAAAGTTTGGAGATATCTTCGAATCATTTTGGATATTTCTAATGTAGATTTACCTTTGGAAAGTTCAGATGGCATATCTTTCTCAGAAGGGCTCAAGTCATGTATTTGCACGATTATAATCACACTCGTTTATAGCCTGAAACACTTTTTTTGAGAGAAAATGAAAAAAAAATCCATTTCGCTAATAATTCGAAACGCAGTGTATATATATATATATATATATATATATATATATATATATATATATTGAAGTTGAAGTCATTACTTAGTTAAACTGAGATAAATTACTAATTGCACTGCAATGGAAAGGTTAAAGCGGCAATTAGACACCACACACACACACACACACACAGATATATATATATATATATATATATATATATATATATATATATATAGAGAGAGAGAGAGAGAGAGAGAGAGAGAGAGGAGAGAGAGTAGGAGAGAAAGAGATAGAGTTTGTGTTTGTATGTTTCTCGTGTATGTGATCATCAAACAAATACGTTCCAGTGAAATGCTGTATTCATTTATATACTATTGCATGCATCCATGATGGAAAGTAGGATCTAGTCTGTGGGACATTCTGGGAAGAAAGGTCATGTTTAAACTGCATGGTTATTTACGTTGCTATAATATAATACATTTGAGATTTGTTCATATTTTTACACTATTATTATTATTATTTATTATTATTATTATTATTATTTGATTCCATTCGAGTTTTTCACACCCGCTTTAGCCGTTGATTCACTGGGGGTGAGTGACAACACATCTCCTCAATTGCTGCAATTGTTTTTACTGGCTATTATTAGTCTTTCTTTGCTCTTTTTTAGTGTATTCATCGACTGCTCTAATTTTCGAATCTAATCTTAAATGCTGGCGAGACCTCTTCCTTCTTCTTTTCTTTATACATATAGTTTCTAGGTGTCGTCTTTCGGGTGTAATGCCTTGTGCATTGTCATACGTTTACTTGTCCTTGGTCCATCTTTCGAATGGTCCAGTGTGTCTTACAAAGAGAAGGGCCCAGGTGTTTCTGCCTTTGAGGAGATTTATGCGACAGAGTTTAGTTTCTAGAAGTTTTCTTGTCCTTCTGAGTTACTCTTTTCATACACTTTCTTTCATCTCTCCTTATTTGATGGTGTCCACTTCCAGTACTCCCAATTATTTGTAACTTTCCTTTTCTGCAAGTATCCTTATTTCTTCCTGGTTCGGTACTTCTATACTTTCTGTTGTTTCTTTTTCTCACTTTTACGCACTTGTCGATGCCGAATTCCATTCCTATATCCTAGCTGTATATTCTTATGGTGTGTACAAGTGTTTCTTTTTTTTCTTATTTTTTTTTGCAAGAAAAAATTTGATGTCATCAATGTAAATAAGGTGATATATCATCTCTGTTATTTAGTAAATTTGCAACGGCGTGTGCATTTTCTAAGTATATGGTTAAGAGGTATTATTTTTATAAAAATTGCAATGGTGATAGAGAGTCTCCTAGAAAAGACTCTGTATTTTCGCCTCTGCTAAGATCTCTTAATTCCACCTTCCAATTTTTCATGGCATTATTGATAAATTTTATTAATTTCTCAGATATGTTGTACATCTGGATTTTAAGAATCCAATTTTGCGGAACATTATTATTATTATTATTATTATTATTATTATTATTTAAAGAAATTAAGGTTCGAGAGAACTACTTGATGAGATAACTGAAATTCACAAAACCCCGTTGATCCTGTGTCTAGATTATTGTAACTTAGATCTATACATGCTCTAGGATTGATATTGAGCATTTCTAATTATAATACATATATATACATACAAACACACACCCCCCACACACCTACACCCACGTATATATATATATATATATATATATATATATATATATATGGATTTGGAGATTGGTTTTGAAGGCTATCACAATGCAGGTGTAAGGAAAAAATGTAACAATGGTGTTGTTTGTTAACCTATGATTTATTCTTAATATTGATATTTCGAGATAAAATCTCTTTTTCAGGAGTACACTGGAACTGAAGTAGTTGTCTACGTGAAAGCGGTTTTTTGTTTGTACGTGTGCGTATGTTGTCATGCGCGGGTGCATGAAAATGCGTGTAGACTGTGCCGTTATGACCGTATCCACGCGCTTGTTTGCGTATGAATGACCGTATCCACGTGCGTATTAAAGAGCGTATTTGTGTTTGGTGGCCATGGTAATATTTCGTGTTGAACGTAATATAACTAATTTATTCATTTATTATTATTATTATTATTATTTCACTCCATTCGAGTTTTTCACATCTGCAAAAGCCGGTGGTTCATTGGAGGCTGTGTGACAGCAAGTCTCCTCAGGTCTCCAGGACTCTTCTGAGTATTCCAGCTGATCTCAATAATGCTGTAGTCTGGATGGTCTCGATTCTTCCTCGGATTTTTAATTCATCCAGACTCCTTTCTAATCCCTTTGGGATTGTTCCAAGGGCCCCAATCACAATCGGCACGACCTTAACCCGCATGTTCCACAGTTTTTTTTTAGTTCTCTGGCAAGGTCTAAGTATTTATCGATTTTTTCGTTTTCTTTCATTTTCACTCTGTGGTCATTATTATTATTATTATTATTATTATTATTATTATTATTATTATTATTATTATTATTATTATATTTATTTGTTTATTATACTTAATTTAATTTAATTTTTAAATTCTTTCATATTTACATTGCCCATAAGTGTGTATGTGTGTGTGTTCAAGCAAATTATAAAACCCTTTCATATATATATATATATATATATATATATATATATATATATATATATATATATAGATCGATAGATAGATAGATATTTAGATATATATGGGGGGGTGAAATTGTTTTAATTTCACTTCGACGTAATCTACTTGGGAACTATGTGAATCCCTCTTTTCCCTCTCCAGCAATGGCTTCATGGGCAGATTTTAGATTTTGTAAACTAACGATTCTAGAGAAGAAGAAAGAACTTTGAATTAAAAATCTGAGGTGTTGTTCTTGAGACAGTGTAGTATGTTTTTGTACCATTCATCTGTTATCAGCTGATCCAAAATGTGCAGCCTTCACTCTTAAACAGATCATTTGTGTACATACAGAATTTAACTGAATTCTTGGACCCTCAAATGCCGAGATCGATACATATATACATAAATATATATATATATATATATATATATATATATATATATATATATAATATGTGTGTGTGTGTGTGTGTGAGAGAGAGAGAGAGAAGAGATATGATAATAACAATATCAAGACGAAAGCTTGTCCTTTTAATTTTTTTGATTAGCAAATTGAATAAAGACATATACAAAACTGAAATACTTGTATAATAAAGTAGAGGTAATTGTTTATCAGCAGTCATTATGTGAAGAACAAAATTGTGCAAGTGCAATAAATTCAATACATAGATTTTCTCGTGTATACGATAAAATCACATAAGCGAGAAAATGTCAGTTAACATACGCCGCTGACTTCATGTCTTCGCTACCCTAAACTTTGATATATAAATTGCATTACATTTTGTATATAATCTGATTGCCATCACATCCTTACCATTATGGAGCTAAGAAATCAGCTTATATCTCCTTGAATAATGGATGTCGGGCTTACTCCCAGCTCAATAACGATCTAAGTTATTTCATACATCAACTACATTCTGACACATGATTTATATCGGCCGTTCTTAACCTGGAGAAATCTTCGTATTCCGGAGGGGAATTCGGGCCAGAGATTGACAAATTCAAACTGTTAAAATACTAATATTTATAGAAACTCCAATTGTATCTTTTGAGTCAGAGAATTTTGAAAGATCGAAATTCCATCAATACATATATAAAGGACAGTTGGTGTGTATGTATGTATGTATGTATGTATGTATGTCCGGATGAAACTACGAAAATAAAACAATTAATGATAAAGAAAATATATCAAATTAAATATATTACATTAAATTTCACCGGTTCTTACTTTTTGATTATAAGATCATGAAATTTGATTTATATTCGAAGATATTTAAACATTAAAGTATACATAGAAATAGCCTTGAAATTCTATTAAAAGATGTCCAGCATTTATAAATCTCAAAAATAAACAAATCAGTATACCAGGGTTTTTGTGCCCCCCCCCCCCATGACCCAGGTGATGCTACGTAGTCGCTTCAAGTTGTAAAATATAGTGGAAAGGATGTAAACAAATGTTTGGGAATCAATGCCGTATAGTTCTGATTTTAGTATGCTGTGGAATCTTTTCTGATTGAGCCTATGTTGGATTGAACGTAAAAAACCCACCCTGTCCGCTGGGGCTGCATAAAACGCCGATGCATATCTGCAAAGGGCAAAAATCCGATGGGATCATCTGTTGGTCTTCACTGGTGATCCTTAATAGCTAAAGAAGAAATCTCGGTGCCTGAAAAAGACAGTGACAATTCACGTGATCAGAAACTCTCCACTTGGACTAGACGAGCTGTCAATCGTTTGGTCGTGTCATGTTCTGGCACCCATATGACTAAGTCTCGATCTTATTCTTTAAATTGATCTAATGGTAAACACCGAACTCTTTTTATCTTAAAGATGCGAGAAGGCTGTTAAATACCAAGTAATGATTGATTGAATTTAACAGCATGTCAACATACCTTGGGTTATCTTATGCTTATTTGTCAGGGAATGTGTAATTTACATCGAATGTTTATATGTACATTCTTTGTATAGTTTCTGAGAATGTTTTGGCGTGCCTTATATGATATCAAGTATTCCTCTCAAATAAAAATAATTTTCAAACAGGTCTATTGACCCATAGATGGGAACCTAACAGGTAATACCACTTTGACTATAGTAATAAGAGACTCTCCACACTTTTTATGTGATATCCACGACAACCTCTTTGGGAGTTCTTATCCATCTGTGAAGGCTGCATTTGGCGTATCCTAAACCCTTGGTAAGTGTGACTATAATAGTGATAATTATGATGATAGTAGCTTAAACAAGGCCGGATAATTTGGAGCACCCAGTTAAAGTTAACCCTTTTAATAATTGTTTACTTGCAAAACTTCCTAATTATTACTCCCCATGATAACCCGTTTTATAAGGTGCGTGATCTTATTACTCTGTAGAGAATACAGTCAGCGTATTAAAAGACTCTGGTCATGCCAAGGTTGTCATTAGTTCTTAGAGACAAACTCAAGGCATATATTTTTGGGTAATCGCATTTTTATTAACTTCAGGACTATACCTTATCTTAGGATGTCTCAACCGTACGGGAGCCAAGCCAAGTCTAACGACTGACTGACTCTAAACTAACTAGGCATTTTTCTCCACCCATTGCGTAACTGGAAAGTAAGTCGGGTCATATCGAGGTTACTGAACATCAATCAGCATAACGGTTTCCGCAACACCTAAATTTGAATTTGTTTCTACATTAACCATCTAAAAACCAACGTTCCTCTAACAATATATAACAAAAATCCTGTAACCAAATATACAAAGGAGAAGCAGTTAAGCATAATCAGTGGTCCCGTAACGGTTTTGGTCGTGGGGGCCTTACTCCTATAGCCAGACTTGGAAAAGAATAGCTTGGCGGATCCCGTCCCTCTCCAGTCTATAACTGGTTTGAATTCAGAGTTATCATTCTAGATTGGGATTTGAATTCAGTTAACCGAGTCCACTTCCGACGCCGATAACCATTACACGGATGCTTCCTAAAATATATCCCCTGTTAAACGTTGATCTGACTTTGCAATATGACGTAAAATAAAATAAATTTCTTGCCTATTTAAACCCAGATAGTGCCATTTAATCTTGCTAGTTAAACGATATTTTGATTCAGAGAAATTAATGAATGATTTTTTAATTAGTTCGCCGAGGGCCTACACTTAATGAGACACAGGAGCCAAACGGCTGATTTTAGGAATAAAAAAATTGAAAAAATAATATTTTAAATTATTCTAATATTAAAGTAGTGGTTAAATTCTGATAGAATTTTTTTTTTACATTTTCTAATTGCAAGAGACAATTATTTCTTCACTTTTTTTACGAAAATCAATTCGATGAATCTGTTCCCAAGAGATTAGGTTATTGATCTGAACAAATACAGGGTTCTACCCTCTTAAATATGTTATAATAGATTATATATGCCTTGAGTAACATCGATGGAGAATGTGCCTTAAAAAATAAATAATTTAATAATATTAAAATAAATCAATACAGTATACCTCTCTAATACCTGAAAGGAAATGAAGTTATGTCTGTTTATTGCATATCCTTGTTGAATATTTAAAAAAGAAGTTTGAATAGTCTTGTCTTTTTTCTTTTGGGCTCTTTGTCCCTTTTATTTGCTAATCGACATCTTCTTTTATTCTTGCCTTTCAAGTTTATTAAAAATCATTATATTCGAGAAATTTATCAAAATAAGAAGCTGGTTTTGCTCAGTCGGTAGAGAATGCACATCAGAATCACAATGTTCCTGGTTCTATACTGGTTTTCGCCAACTCAACACACGAGTAGAATAGCTTCGATATGTGTGGTATAGTGGGGAACTAATTTTATGTGTGGCGCTACACCTCAGACACAAAAACAATCTCCCTGCATATTTACATGTTTGTGTAGTTATTTCTTAAGAGTTATTTTCACTCCACACTCCCAGATCTCCAGAATTGCAGCCTCGCGATCATATGCATACTCAAGACACCCTTTATTTAGGAGATCTTTTTCCTCTACAGGCGATACAGTTATTGAAATCCACGCAGACAGGGTCGAAAAAATCTAATGTATTTGGGGATTATTGAATCTCAGGAGATAATTAGTTCTACCAAATTGGCTCTAGTTTTCAAGATAATGGATGCCTCAAAAAATATTTTTGCATCAATTCTCCCAACCTTATCAGAGGCGGGGAGCTCTCCTAGCGTACTGGAACACGTGATCTGTGACATCATAAAAAGCGAGTTTGAACTACAGTCACACTATTATGTTCACTTTGATGGTTTGACATACAATATCTCACGCATTTTAATTTGCCATTAATACTTAATATTTTTTGTAGATAGTTCCTTTCGTGCATATATGTATTTCATTGATGTTGTGCTTTCATTCTATAGAAACAAAAACATAGAATGTAACCACAATACCAAGAAGTTAACAACATTTACTGCAGGAACTATCGAAAAAATCAACTATGTACAATTAAATATCTTATTAGAATATAATTATATAATATATAGATAAACGTAGTAAAATTTTTTTATAACTTAATTAAATATTACATATCTTTAAAAGAGTTATCAACACGTAAAGCACAAAGCTGAATGAGAACAATTTTAGAATAATTTGGGTGATCGTTGTTTTCAGTGTGATTTGGTGTAAACCAATCCCCGATAATAATCTCGCTGTGCTATCAAAACACATTGTTACATTATAGCAGGAGGAAATAAAGACATTATGACAGGTTGAACGAAAGTTTTAAGTATGGGTTGACAAATAAATGGATACCTTATACAGATGGGATAAAGGATTAAAACTCCAGACAGTCTGGCGGGTATCATAAAAGGAGCTCCGTTTGAAGTTGATGAAGACGGTTTGGTTAAATCAAATTTTAGGATTGTTAGGTCAAACGTTTAAAACATCAGATTTCAAATCTTCTAGAAACAACCAGAATTAAGACTGATGGCTTTTTAAACAGTTTTGCGATATATATATATATATATTAATGATTTTGAAGGCAATTACAATGCATATAAAAAACAAAAACAAAAAGTGTTTATTTTTGTCTTATCGATTTCAAAGCAAATCTTTATCTTCATAGACGGTTATCAGAAATGTGCGTGCTTCAGTCTTTTTTTGTGTGGTTATATTTTTTTTTTCTTTTTTTTTTTTTCTCTTCTTCTTTCTTTCTTTCTTTTTTATTTATGTTATGAATGAAATGGGCGAATAACTGTATTTTCTTATTTTTGAAATATCTGTTGAGAACGAATGTTTGAACCCCTATGCATGTAAATGTATCCAATATTGTCTGGTTACCTTCCGGTGAATAATGCAACAAAGTAGCTATGTTGAAAAGGATTGCGTCTCAATCTGAAAGAGAGTTGACTTAAATTTAACAGATGCCTTTTGTCGGGCGTGCCTTTTTTTCTCTGTTCCCCCAATGCGTGTGGATCCACAATCTATCAGGGGAAGAAAAGTGTATACACATGAAAATGTGTATTTCCGTGTTTTTCACGAAGTAAAGTGCGAAATGGAACAGATGGAATAGATAGATAGATAGAGGGGGATAAAGAGAGAGAGAGAGAGAAGAGAGAGAGAGAGAGAGAGAGAGAGAGAGAGAGAGAGACGCCACTGGTCAGCGGAGAGACTTTCGACCCGATATGAAGAAGAAATCCCCAGTCAGAGAGGAAAAGGGAATGTTCGAACCGAGAGAAGCATAAACGACCTGATACGTGGAACAGAAACCCGATAGATGCAGATATTAGAAAAGAACAGAGATCCGGTACACAACAAAAGACTATGTGATGTTTGAATAAAAATAAATGACAACGGATTTTGAGATAAAATTCAGATTAATTTCTGTATTCAGTTCTTGTCTAAATTTCTATCCCTAATTTTCTACTTAAAATTATCAGCCGAGCCTATAATTACTATTTTCTAAGCTTTGCTTCATCTGCCGCAAAGGTCTTACATTGCTACCAGTACATGCTGAAACTAATTGGCCACCCATTTAAATATTGAACAGAATGATCGTTGCATAAATTTGCTGATTTAATAGAAACAGACTTTTATCATGATTTTACCGTAGTTGGGTGTATTACTAACAGTATTAAGGTTTGCTTTAACAAATGTCACCTTCTGCACCAATATACTGCGCACATTAAAGTTTTGATTTAAGATGACAAACGGTGGAAACTTTGTGAGATGACCGTTGGACTTAATATTCCAATGTCGGTGGTCCATTAAATCCTCAGGGTGAAGTTTCAATATCATCTCGTTGGTTCTCAACGCAATTGACTTAAGATCAATTCACTTGACGCCACATTCTTCGAATATTTATTGGTGCCTTCATACGCTGCTGGTACAAATGCACCCTCTGAATACCTAATGCATGGAAAGGAAGCATCATAGTGCACGCTTACATTGTAATAAATATATTAGATTAGTTCATTGTTCTAACTTTAGTACATCAAACGTTTAGGATATCACTCGTATCCAGTCAGTCAGCTGTGTTAGCTCAAGTCATGTTTGATTTTTAAGGTCTAGACTATACATTTCGTTAGTTGCCACTCATAGTAAAGAGTTGTTATATAGCCGCAGATCTATGGAGAATTTCATCCAATCTTTAACTGTCCTTTTTTTGTAAATTCTCCTGGGATCAACTTTCTATAGCGTAACGGTTGTTCCCCATAGGAAATAGAATTAGTAACCCTAGTTCAAATTCTAAACAAGGCTATTTCCATTTCTTTCCTGCAATGCACTTGGGAAATTGATGTATAAATGTGTAATATCTCTAGCTACAGATAAACAGGTGGGGCAGACTGGGTTCTTAACCCTTGTTTTTTAGGCAACCGGTCTAGACGAAAAAATCTCTGAATTGAAACCTGCTCTACTCAGTTTTAAAATTGACATTGAGTCACATCCTGCTCACGCAGGAGAGATTGAACAGATTCAGTGGTCTAGCGTTAGCGAAAAGGGGATATACCCCCTCCCTGTCCGGCTAATACTGGCAATATGTCACTTTGCCACCTTTAATTTTACATTTATTTATACATAATGTAATAATGTGAAACAAATCCTTCCTCTCTGAAATTCACACAAAAATGACCCCTTCCCTGAATATAATTAAAATATTTGTGAAAATTACACTGCCTTTGTTTCCTTTATTTGAAGTCGCATACATCATTAATCAGTAATTTTCATACAAATTTCTCTGAATTAACGTTTATTCTTCTTACAAATGCAATAGTAATATATGAAGTGTGGATTACAAGAATTTAATCTCAGTCATCCGGGAACGTTAATGTTTTAAATTTCCTACTAAATTTTGGGATCAAACTTTATATCTTCTTTTAAAAGAATTGATGGAAAGGCGAATCACTAATTTTTGAACTGCTCATCACATTGTCATTAATCGCTACGAGCAGAAAGGAATGATGATGAGATTTTTATTTCATGGTCGGCCAATATCAAGAATTCGTTACAACCGAAACACCTCGGAGTAAAGTTTTATTGCATGTTTTATGCATGTTTTAATCTCTTCACATTTTTGTTCAAATATTCTTTCTACAAAATACCATTGCCTGAAGAACCAATTTAAGGACATGAAATGGCTAAAGTTAATGATCACATCAGAGTAAATGAAAAAAGGGGCGATAAACTCGTTAATGTGTCTTTCAGTTTCTTGTGTTTACGGATTCGGAACGTAGAAAAGATGAAAAAAAGAAATATGTTAATTAGATTTTGCAATGAAATGGAATAACATTTCTGATTGAACAGTAGAAGTAAAATAGATTTCTTATCAACAGGAGAATACTGTGTGAAAAACGATGGACATTTAGTATTATGAGAGCTTAGAAATAAAGAAATAACCACTTTTTGACTAAACGACTTTCGTATGTTGTTGCTGAACTAACGACGGTTGCTGCTACTAACGACTACTACTATGACTCGACTTGGGCCCTATGCAACACTAGCTTTGTATTCTCGTTAGGATAGTTTGCTACATTCATTTAATACATGGTTTATCGTCTTCCCTCTGTCACCACACACTCTAAATTTATTATTTCGTTGTGTCTTATTAATTTTTGCTTTGATAAAATTTGTTCTTATAACATTGTTTTGTGCAGCAATTATTATCGATTCAGTTTTTCTCTTGAGGTTTCCTCTTCTTAAATATGTCCAAGTCTTTTCATGTGCAACCTCTCCAAGTTAACGTTTGAAGCATCCATATAATTGTTTTCCTTCCCATATTTGTTTTTTTCTTTTCCGTTTGTCCACATGTGACAGCTGTTTTTATTATTATTATTATTATTGTTATTATTATTATTATTATTATTATTATTATTATTATTATTATTATTATTATTTCAGTACTATTGGTGTATATGAATTTAATTTAAACTGCCCGCCCTTTCTTTTACAACTTTGGTTAGGTCTAGGTATTTATCCATTTTAATGATGTTTTACTCTGTGACATTTTGCAACGACAAAGATCACTAGTTGATAATCTCTTCTGTATTATCATAAGTCAATGGTAAGATGCCTACAATAATGCTTTCAAATATTCCTTAAGTCTGGCTACCTAAAGATAAAAGCAAAACTAGAAACGATATTATATTGAAGAAAATTAACCTTTATTCGTTTTTCATTTCTGTCTTAGAAAATACAGCTGCAGTATCGATACTTTTAGATACACCTGGTATTTTAAGGAAATGTTTAAAACGCATGAACTTGCCCTTGAATATTGAGCTGGTCTAATTGTAGTAACCAGCCGCAATCACCGATTACATTATTGAAGAAGCGGCCTTGATAATTTGATTTCATCTCAGAATCTCTCATGATGTTTATCGCTTACGGCATCCTGATCACTAGGAAAAAAATAATGCAAGAAGTGCATTTTAAGAGACACACAGCATATCATTCTTTGATATGCTATTTGCATGCTGTTCATTAAATCGTACTTCAAATGTAACATCGTACAGAATGTGAAATTCTAAACTTTAAAAACTATGGGCTATTTATTTTAATTGGTGGAATCTTTAATTGATTGATTTTAACAACATATCAATCCATCTATTGTTATATTATGCCTAGAGGTTAGGAAATAGCCTACAATGTAAGTTTATATTTACATTTTTTTTATTGAGATTCTAAAGTTGTTTGCACACGGTTATATGATATTAGGTATTCTTATCTAAAACTAATAATTTGCAAACAAATATATTTAACCAAAAGATGTGAACCCAACTGTTACTACAATTCTGGGCCAGTGTGGACATAGAAGTAATGGTAATGAAGGGACTCTGCACATTAACCCAGAACGTTAGATCTGGAACCTCACGATCAGATGCCGTTTGCTGTCATACCCAGGAAAAAATATTTCTTTTGTCAAAATAATCATTCATTATTAATTAAATATTGAAATTGCTTTGTAATTAGACCTTTCAGCTGAAGATGTAGATTATTACGTGGCAGTGTTTCTGATTTTCGGACTAAGGATAAATACGGCTTACGTACCACGTGGAACTTTAGATGATAGCTTTAAATTCTTGAATTTTAGTTCTTATGTCTTGATTTTAAGATTAATAACGTTAGTATGGTTTTAACCAATAGGTGTATTTGCCGCTAAAACCTTTTTTTTACTAAATTTTGAAACCTAATACGGAAACCATTTCTACTCATGAGTTGCACATTTTACATTGAACACCAATTTGGCGTACGTAATGCTAAAAGGGATAAACATGATAAGAGTTATATATGCAGAGAGACCAGGGAAATGGAAAATAATATTGTTGATGAGATTTTCTTTAATATTTTAGAGCCCAGAAAAGAATACTCTTTTCTGAACTGAAAAATATTAAACTCTCATAAAAATGAATATCCCAATTACATTGTTGACGAACAAATCCGACAGACCATTCATAACATTAACCACAATGAAAAAAATACTACAGTCAATAGATTCACTCACAACATATAGTATCGCAATCAGATGCACCGAAGCTATAAACTTGACGAAACTACGTTAAAAAAATAATACGTAATAATGTTTCTTCCACTGACCCCAACAACAAAGTTAAACTAATTATCTATTACGCAAAGTTCAAGACCACCAACCTGTCACATGCAACAACCATAAAAAAACTACTCGTCTTAATGACACCAATCTTGTGCATAAATTTAAATGTCCAGTAGGAGACTGCCTCTCCAAAGTTGAAAGTATGTACATTAGTTACACAACGGTGACATTGTCCCGCCGGTTAATTAATGCCCCCTCTAATTACCGGAATATTCTAACTGAAAACACACTTATACTACACACGAAAAAACAAAAAAAAAAAAAAAAACAAACACAAAATTCAAATACTTGAAGCCCTATACATTAAACAAACAAAAAGCACCTTAAACAAGATCGACTTCGAAACTAGTCAACATATTCTCAAATGCCTATAAATTCCAGCCAATTCTCCTCCCACCATTCCCCATAACATTCTTATAAACTTGAGAGCCACCCTCCTACTTATTCCTACTGCTACTATTTGTATAAAAAGAAGTAATGGAAACATCCCATCAATTCCACATCTGAGGTTGTCCGTTGAGTTCAACAAAACATGTTTAAAAGGAAAAATGCTGACAATATGCTTATATATATATATATATATATATATATATATATATATATATATCAAATGACTTACATATAGTTATTAAATGCGGGAAAGTTTTACTCGGGCATGGATATATTTAGAAAATAATTACTATGATAAAATTCCTTATTCCCCAAGTTTTGCAAATGGAGATTTCAATTTAGCAAAATAGGATAAATGAAACATTTTAAATAGGAGATCATATGATCACTCGATTTGCTATTATTTCCTTTGGCTGAATACAACCATCCCCAAGTACTTATTATTGTTTTGGATAGCACTTAGTGTAAACACATAATGAGTCGTCGCAGAATAGAGACGAGTTGATGTTCACGAGAGCATAAAGAAATAACGGAAACAAACTCGCTATTTCACCTCGTAAGTGACTTATACAAGCACCACCGAAGTAATGGCAACTTTCCTCTTACGCACAACAGGTAGCCAACCGTGCGTCCAACACACTTCTTATACCCTTGCATCGATAAAGAGATTGTATCAGTAGCAGAGGAAATTACTTTGTGTTTGATGGCATTGCTACCGACAGCATCCATTTCCAAAACCCCTGAACACCCGCCAAGTGTCCTCTGTCTATTGAAACTACATTATGTGCAGTGAACTTCTCTTATTGAGAATTCTTGAATAAGCAGTCACGGAAGAAATACTTTCTGGTCGCATATACGTATACTTGTAAAATATTTTTTACAGCCAATAACTTGCACTTAGCGTACCGGTTGACTTTATACTATTGACTTGGGAAAGGCATTAATCAATCCTCTCCCTTCCCCAACTATGAGTAAATATTATGTCTTTTTGGGTCCTTTAACTTTGTGTATGCAACCCGTAAAGGAAAACTATGAATTAAAACCAGCAACACCCGCTTAAAATTGACCTTGTGTCACATTCTGCTGAGGAGTTGTGTAAGTCAGTAAAACTATAACTTATTGAGAAATTATTCTTTGCTAAAATCGAGTGTATTTCTTTATTTGATTTACATAAATTAATTTAATTTAAATCCTAGTCAATATTCTTTTTTTTTTACTTTGCGCTAATACCCAAGAAAAAGTATGCATTCACCTATTCTCTGGATAATAGTGCAAACTTAATTAATTAGCCTTGTTGTAAAGTTACAAGGCAGGGAAAATACAACTCTCATTTAAAACCATCTATGCTCCGCCTTAAACTTAACTTTTTGTCATATCCTGCTCATGGTGGAAAGGTTGGATATATATATATATATATATATGTATTTACATAGATGAATTATTCTAACAACTACTCTTAGAAATATATTACACTAAGCATTAAACGACGACACTATCTGGTTGCTACATATACACATGATGACGTATAAACCCTAACTTGAGTACGGCGATATCTAATCTGTACTCAGAATTGTGCTAGAACCTTATTTATTTTTGATAAGCTCACATGTCTCTCTCCACACACAGAGACACACAGACCCACGTGTGTGTGTGTTAAAAAATGGAAATGAATCCGACAGCATGTGGAAAAAAAGATAAATGTGAAAAATAAGCGTTGTGAAAATGGTTATTAATATTTGAAAATTCTTGGCTCTTCAGTGCCAAGATCTGACTCTGAGTCAGATCTTTGCCCTGAAGAGCACTAAGCGAAACTTTTAGTAGGTATATCTGACTCATTAGGTTTATCTTCTTTATTTTCTCTACTTAGGTATTGAGCACTCTTTACTTATTAGCTTTAGTATATCCTAGCGGTTTTTGTATGAATATATATTTTTCATATATATATACATATAAATTATTTTTTCTTTTGGTTAACTATTATAGTATCAACCGATTATTTTCGGTTGGTACGACTATCTTGGTCTTTTCTTTTTTTTTCAATTTTTTTCTCCCCAGGTAATGTTGGTAGTATGTTTTTACAATCAAACTATTTACTGTGTTTTTGGTATATATATATATATATATATATATATATATATATATATATATATATATATATATATTCTTCATTAAAATATCGCCTGGTTATGTTGGCATATTTATTATCAATTGATTCGCGAAAGAAGAGGGTGGATAAAATTCATACTTTTGAAATAAATATTTGGAAAATATGGACATTTAACTAGATACAATTTATAAGCGTCCCAGTTTGGGACATTGTGTATACAGAATCTTTAGTTAAGATATTACGCGTAATTTGAAATTAAGATAAATATATGTAAATGAGAATACATATGAAGTTATTTAGTTTGTCCTTTACTTATGAAATATGTACCATTTATATCCGTAATCAAAATATATTTCAAGTGTCCTAAATTGTAATTTACCATTTACCGTTAATGAACTTTAAGTTACAAATAGATACTGAATAAAGAGTTATCTTTATGTAAAACAAAGCTATAATTAAATATATAATTATCTACATGTTGAACACTGTTACAGTTGATTTAGTTGCATAAATAACTAAAAACTATTAAATATATGTATGAGATGGAAAGTGATGTAGTATTTACAAACACATGAATACAAAAACATACAAATTCATGCTAATACATGTTCACAAGAGAAAATTCTAAATATATATATGCATATAAGAATGCATGTACGAGATATAAACACTGCTTGCATAAACTCTATGGAGGCGAGATTGAGCTATGCTAAATAATGGTAATACTTCAGCATTAGTTCTGTTAGGAATGCGGATATTTAGAAAAATTCACGTCTCTTATTTCTCACATTTGCCTATTATTTTTACACACCGACATACGCTGCCACCCCCACTATATATATATAATATATATATATATATATATATATATATATATATATATATATATATATATATTAATCTTCTTCTGTGTCTGCTATTTAAGCAGAGTGCTCAATATCAATAAAATAATCTAAAATAATACTGATAATAATAGAAATTAAAACGGATTACCTTATCCCAGCAAGAAGACCAGACCTAGTGTTGATTAACAAAAAAGAAAGAACTTGTCAACTGGTGGATTTTGCAGTGCCAGCGGATCACAGGGTGAAGTTAAAGGAAAATGAAAAAATTGACAAATATCTGGACCTTGCCAGAGAACTGAAAAAGTTATTGAATATGAAAGTGAAAGTTATACCAATTGTAGTTGGTGCACTTGGAACAGTCCCAAAAGGATTAGAAAAGGGTTTGGAAAGTTTGGATATCAGAGGAAGGATTGAAACCATTCAGAACACTGCACTGCTGCAATCTGCCAGAATACTCAGAAGAGTCCTGGAGACCTGAGGAGACTTGCTGTCACTCAGACTCCAGTGAAAGACCATCAGCTAACACTGATGTGAAAACTCAAATAATAATAATAATAATAATAATAATAATAATAATAATAATAATAATAATAATAATGAGTAGATATTTACAAGAAGCAAACATACCCGAATGGATGGGAAAGACGTGGAAGATTCTAACCAAACGGACAATAAAACGAAATATATAAATCGTTTGTATGCGACGGACTATTTCCGGAAGAACAGAAAGTATGTCGCAGGGAACAAGAGTTAAAAGTGTTCTACTCTTTATAGATCAGTATATTCTCCAGGAGATGAAAACAAGAATGGAAAATGTAGCTATGTCATGGATTAACTGGATTTAGGCCTATGATAAGGTTACAAAATATTCGACATTCATAAATGTCATCACGAAATGACAATGTGGAAGCAGGAGGACAAATCATATTAAATTAACTATTTGCTAGTTAATTAAATCATATTAAATTAACTAATTTGCTAGTTAATTTAATGACAAGTATTAGTTAATTTAATATGAAAATTTAAAGAGGAGTCAGTTGAAAGAAATCAAAACTTGGTGGTTTCTTTTATGATATTCTCATATCACTAGATGTTCATCTTAGATTATTCTGTTTAATTTGAATAGGGTGCAGAACGGGTTGCGTGAACTGATGCCCAACGATTGCTTCGCGTCACTTCAACCACTTTTTTTATCAATTTATTCAGTTTCTACTCTTACATCGCTACTATTATGTAAGATGTTTTGCATTCATTAGTTCCAACGACTCGTTGGTTTCCTTGCAGAACCTGTTTTTTTTAATATCTGGCGAGCAGAATAATTCATTAGGGTCACCTGTTGGTCGTGGGTGGCGACCCATGAAGTTTATGGGTGGAATCCTGGTGGCTGAGCAATGACATGCAACAATCTACCTTGGCCTTTATACTGGCTAGACGGCCGATCTGAGAAGCCACAACCGATTAATCGACTGGTCACGTCAAGCTCTAGCAGCTATATGATTGTCCAGACCCTATTGCTCTTATGGCAAAGCCCCAATTCTTTTATTATATATGTGCTAGAAGACAATGGTTGAGGGTCTTATTTTTCTGGCTATGACGTTAAACTGCATCTTGTGGTGGAGTCCCAGTTCTGGTGAGTGCAGTGTACCTATTCAATGCCATAAATCCCTGATCCACTCTAATTCGGAGTGATAGTACCTGTTAGGGTAATATCTGAGGGTTAAATAGATAATTAAAAAAAAGTTCTTACAAAATTATATTAAAAAATTGAATACATATAAAAAACGAATAAAACAAAAACGTCCTCGGGATAAAATAACCCACCGCTTACATGCCGTCAAACCCAACCAACCAAGCAACCAACATCCTTGTCTTTCATTTGTTATTTTGTAACTCTTTGCGTATATTGGTCAGCTGGACATTCTGAGTACAGGTTCGGAATGTACTTAATCGATTTAGGCTAACACACGTTGTGTTCGATAGAAATATCATAGTTGCCCAGTGTTATTGTTAGTTTTGTGCAAACATTCTAAATAGATAGATATTAAGAATAACAAATTAAGTTTTACGAAGAAGGAGTATATAATCTACATGAATATATATCTACCCAGTTATAGAAAATCTATACGTAGTAAGCAATAATAATTTAAAATTCAACAATTTTTAAATATTCCTATGAAATTGATGTGGCTATAAATAGAAGACATTTATTGGTTACCAAGCGGTATTAATATATATATATATATATATATATAATGTTGATATTATGATTTCACACTCATAACTTCAAGTTTCTTGGTAGTCCAATCATCAGATGAGAAGTGGTTGAGATGTCAAAAACCAGTCGTGAAATGACTGGTTTTTGACATCTCAACCACTTCTCATCTGATGATTGGACTACCAAGAAACTTGAAGTTATGAGTGTGAAATCATAATATCAACATTAATTATAAAACTGCTCTGCTTTATTAGCATTGAGCACCTTTCCATGCAAATACTTTTCTCATTTTTTCATTCACTATTCATTATATATTATATATATATATATATATATATATATATATATATATATATATATATATATATATATATATATATATGAAGATTATTCCATACGGAGTTCTTCTGTGGTGGTGCAGTTCAACCGTAGTCAGAGTTCGATGTACATTGCTTCATGTAATAATTTATTTTAAACATCACAAGCTTAGCTCGTTACAGAATATTCAGACACGAAGAAAAATATGTAGTACACTGAATTATTCAAATTACTGTTTTACCTATTTTGCTCCATGTCTAAAGATGATGTGGCGAGCTAAGCTTGATAGAACAGCATATATATATATATATATATATATATATATATATATATATATATATATTGGCAGCATTTGTTCTTTTATATATGTTTGTTAAACATGACGGACATTTCATATATGACGATTTTTAAAAATCTTTTCAAGTTTTCTGTCCAGTTTTTAACATCGGTGTAGATTCGGTTAATAAGTCCACCGAAGCTTTCATCACTAGTATTTTCGGCACTTCGTAATAGCATCCACAGGTGTAGATGTAGTCAAGTTGGTTCTTGGTTCTTTTTAATATGCAAGGTGGTAAAACAAACATGTTAAAAAAGAACATATCTGACGTTGGTCTGATATGGTCACAATTCTGTTATTTACTAAAGTTGACATAGGCTCGCACAAGGTCATAAGTATGAAACACACAGTGAGAATCAAACCTACGAACGAAGCCTAGATCTTTAACCCTTATACATGGTGTTAAAAATGATATCATAAATGAATAACCAATATTATGGTCTAAATATTGCACAGGCGGGACACTGAGAGTCATGCGCTTTTGCCCGTGTCTATGCTATCCTAATTCAGATACCTATGCTTTATCATCGATATTGTGCAGTCTTTATCTATTATTATATCAAATTATATCTCCTCTTTACTAACGTCTACTTAGTCTGGCTCACAGGCCTTTGGTTGCTTACAATATCTTCTGTTACTAAGTGGCAACTCATTTAAGTGCTGTGGAGACTCGTTGTGCTAAACTTTGGTGATCTGGCAAGAGTTAATTGCAATACTACAGGTTGATTGTGGCTATAGTATTATATATTTCTCTATATTCTTCTCTATTTAATATCAAAATCATGATTAGCTTTCGTCCAGTGAAGCAATGGACACTTATCTCGAAACAGGTGCAGAATATTAGTTTAGTTTCTGAAGTAAACATGCTCATTCAGAATAAATATCAATACTTGATGCTCTCAACAAACGCGGTAAGGCAAGAGCTATTTATATAAAGCTACGACCAACGGACAGAATCAGGAATTGTCTATTTGGAAATGCTTGGCAAGTAGTGCAGGCAAAGATCATTTCAATTCAAACCATTGATCGGTTGTTGTTTGCCTACTAACCTTGGTAGTGATTACAAAATTTGATTTTTGAATCTTTGTGTCTCAGTAAACCTGAAGTTCAGCAGAGCAGTGAAATGTCAGCTGAGAGGTTTACAATAGAAGCAGCGTTTACAAAAGTGAAAGAAATTTCTTTTTGAAACCTTGTTTGCAGTTGGTTATTGAGGTAACGTTTAAGATGTACTATACCATCCTCTGAGTGATTGATTTTAACGGCATGCCCACCCGTATAGTATAATTTTTGTATGGTGGTTATTTTTTAAACATAGTTATACGATATTCCTATCTAATGGTAATAATAATATGGTTTCAAGTTATTATTTCTATTTAATATTAGTAAATAATAATAGCTTTGAATAACTATTTTAATGCAAGTAATTTACATTGATAAACATTTTGAGTGGGGTCCCGTAGGGCCCAGGTCGAGTTATAGTAGTCGTCGTTAGTAGTAGTATCCGTCGTTAGCTCAGAGAAACAACATACGCAAGTCGTATAGTTGAAAAGGAGTTGTTTATTTATTTCTAGACTCATGGGTCCTTCAGAGAGAAGGATAGAGAGGGGGAAAGCTCACGCTGTTCTATCGTAAATCCTCTTCATGCACGCTGTTCGTTGCTAGCCTAGACACGTCACCGAGGGGCTCCAAGAAACCCCGACGCAAAAGTCCGATTTTTTTCTTATTCCGTTTGTCGTCCCGGGGGCGGGGGAAGGAACACATCCGCTTCCGCCATTCACCGAAAACCTGGGATTTCCGTTTTTATTTTTAAATCTAGTTCCGTGGTCATTGGTCGGTCAATGGCTGGCACCCGTTGAGTGTTTACACTTCTAAACTTTAACCTCTTTTTGTTGTTATTTCATTTTTTTTCGATTATCATTTTCTTTTCAATCCCCAAATTCTCCGAAGACCATACTAATTACGCTACAGTGTTGATGGGGGTCTTCACCGTCTGCAGAGGATTCAATCTGCGTATTTTGGCCCCGTCGACAGGGCTGTTCTTTCCTTCGAATAAATTCCAAATAAAATATTAAAAAAACCAACAAAAACGAAAATTAAAAATATTAATATACAAGTACATTTAAAAGAAATGCAAACATGAATATACTCCAACCTACTGCAACACCCACTGAAGTAATTGTTTTTTTAAGGGATTTAGTTGAAATTCGTCTCTTAGAATATTTTGTTTAGAGTTTAATCAATTTGCTGTTTTTAGTTTTAACTTAGGTACTAGATTTATTACCTGTAAGGTTTACTGAATCAAGCTTTTGTTATCAACAAGTTTGAATTGATACTGTGACTAACTCGGTAAAATGAAATAAAATGAATTATAATTTAAACATAACATATTCAAAAAGAATTCTCAAATAATTTGTCTTCAGAATTGAATTTTGCAGTAACTTTATATATGTGATTATTCTTCATTGTTGCCATTTGATTGTATTTTTTCTATCCCGTCGCCGTATTTTAAAGATGTTTATCTTACATTTTTATCAATTTGCATATTATTCAATATAAATAATATATTTTTTAATTTAAAAACAATTTCTACTCGATTCTTTAAATTTGAGTTACCTTACTTATTGGTCTGCTTACTTTGCTTTTTCATTTGTTTCTGGTATTTTTTTAAAAACAAGATTTTAAAGATATGCTTACCTCTCTTTTTAATATACATGTTTAACTGATCTTTGTATTATTCAATCATCTAACTTGTTTCCTTTGTTTTTAAATTGCTTCTGATATGTTCAGCGGAATTTCCCTTGGTATATTGGCTAATGTGCTGAACTACGACATTGAGTAATTGGGTTTGAACTTCAGTTGCGCGATGACGTTCATTTCGGACTAATACCTTTTGTGAAAGTGTGCACCACACTTGTCATAACTTGTTGAAAAATAGTTAAAATAATTTTTTTAAAAATGAGAATTAAATAGTTGAAAAAGAAAAAATAAGTACTTATTTAAATTTAAATAATTAAAAAAAAATCACAAACGTTGCTCTCCGCCCTGAATGGTTAGCTAATAAGTAACCAGTGAGAGAATAATTATTGAAAATCAGACGACGACGACTTTCGGGTAATTCCCTGTCAAATCATCCAGAAAAAAGTAAAATTGTCACCCCATTTAAAAAAATTTTTTCCTGAAATTCTTTTTCCAGGTGTGGACTATGTTACCGTTAGACAATCCCCAAAATGTGAGTTTCCAACTCCAAGATCAATATCCTGATGTGACACTGCATCTATGACATTTTTTTTTCTATTATTATTTCACATATATTGAACATTATTTGCACCAAAAAGATAATTAGATTTTTGATAGTCGCCATTTATTGTGACCCAGCCCATGAAATTTGAAGAGCTAAAAATCGACATAACTCCGCCAATTTTTTTAAATCGAAACCTCAAATTTTGGGGATTGTCTAACTCTATGATAATTCACACTTGAACAAACTTTCAAAAAAATTGAAGGGGTGGATGACATGACCTGGATGATTTGACATGGAATTACCTTTTCAGAGATTAAATGCAGAATACCAGTTATAGTGATTGAGTGTAGACTGACAAGGTTTTGAAGTAACAAGTGACAATTTTCTAACTAAGATGTTTCTTTAAGTAGGTGTTATTTTGACAGACAAGAATTGGATTTGTTTTCTCTTCCTGTAATGAAAATAACATTTCTCTGAGGTTTAATGTTTAATTATTTTGTGTGCGTCTTTAAAAGAGTCGTATGTCGGAAAGGAAGTGAGGACTGAGAGATATCTCTACACTGAAGAAAAACAGTATTTTCTACAAAAATATCAACTTGCGAACTCATATGTTGTAATTATTTTCTCGTTTTGCTCGTGCAATGGAATAAATTATGTAATGAAAATTATTATTTCAGTTGTTTTCACTTAAGTTGTTTTCTCGATTTTCTCGAATTAATACTTCTTGAAATTTAACATATTTTTAATTACATCTTCCCATATTCATTTTGTATTTTTCCTGGGTTTTCTTTGTTTTTCAGAAGGACGATAGGTTTTCCAGCCTTTTTATAGACTCTTGCTGCTAGGAAGACTGCCAGAGGAAAATGTTTGATTAAAAAAAAAAGAAATTTAAGCTGAAAACACTCGTGATACCTCTTGTATCCCAGAAATATGTTGAATATTTTTCTACAAAGATGACATTGGCATTAAATTAGACATTAAACAAATAAACCTAGTATTTTTTTTCATTTACTCGCTGGTTTTTAAAAAGAGTTACGTACTTTACGTTTTATTTCGTTGCTTTGCTTTTTTGTCTGTTTTTATTTGTTTTAACAAGTTGGATTACCAAATCCATTTCAATATTTGTTGGTATCTTTTATATAGTGAAAACTTACTTCTAATTAATTTTGAATGAAGAAAAAATTGCTCATTCTAAAACATTATCATTTTAAAGAGCCTTACATTACTAATGCAAGATAAAAACTAATTCAAATTCCGTCTGAGTTGTCTAAAAATTTCAGAAGAGAGACATTTTAATAATTTTGAGCTGTCATTTGTAAGGTTTATCTTAGTTTGGCCCAAGATCAAATATATACATTAACCAATGAGAAGCAAATTTACTAACAATCGTCTGCTATCCCAGCTAGCTAACTCTTGTGTTGTGCGAAACACTCTTTTTCATTGGTCTTCCCAGATGTCATTGAAACACTTGTGTCATTGAATTCATTTCTAACATTCGGAAATATGCACCGCTAATATACATTACTACAACTAATACGAAGACTTCTACAAGAGGACCAACCATGATGTGAAAGTTGTCAAACACTCTGCACTGTCAAAACTTTCCTCATAGAATGTAGAACTTATGCTACTGTAAGAAAACGATTTTTAACTGAAATGATGTGGAAAACCTCTTTTAAAACGCTAACATGGATGGCATTTTTGTCCTTCTTTATAGAAATAAAAACATACCAAAAATTAGGTACCATATATAAAATACATCTATGAGACTTTCTACAAATACATCTGTAAAGAGAAGTTGAGAACCAGCTTTTATCTAGCTCTCTACAAAGTTGTTTAAAAGATTTACCTACAAACTAATCCCTTACAAATCGTATATACAAAAACTACAATCCATTAAATAATTCACAAGGTTGATATGCAATTGAAAAATATCTAAACTAACCTAACTTAATCTACTACTACTACTACTACTACTACTACTACTACTACTACTACAAAAAGATCAACAAAATGTGAATGATTAAACTCTACTTTGAATATAAAATATCTGACAAAATAAGAAATGATAATATAACGTTATTAAATATTTATAGTAGTTTTATAACTATTTACTTCCTGTTATCGTTGACCTTCCTATAACTTCTGTCCCACGTTTTATAGTCTCTATTATCATGACACCTAATTAGATTTATATCCGTGTATATATTATGCAGTAAGTAATTGTTTTAAAACTGGAAACACATAAAACTTAAAAAGACATGAAAACAACAATCAGCGCGCAGCCGAAAGAGAATACTGTAATTTGGCTATCATTCAGAATAAAGAAAATGTTTACCTGGATAAATAATTTCTTCTAGGTAAATAGACTAACACATCCGCATTATGTCTAGTGTCTTCGGCATTCCGTCTACCACTAATATCTTTTAATTAACATACCCACAAACATAGACGGATACAAGTCGGCGGGCAACCAACCAAAAAGACGATTTTTACATAAAATTATATTTTTGATGTCAATAGAGACCGATCCTACAAGTTCTCCAATTTTCTATACAATTATCTTTCGAAATCAGTCGAGGAGATTGTCAAATTTCTTTAATTACTGCGTAATCACAATGTGTAATAAAAGACGTCTGTTTAATTGACTTGCAATTCATCTGTTGCTACTGCTAGAATTTACCGATGTTTTCGCCACAATGTTTCGTAGTCCATTTTACTAGAAAAGATGAAAAATGTCACAGTAAAAATCAGAAAAAAATTCCATCATATGAAAAATAGTTAAATATTTCTCCAATCTTAGAATTATTAAACAGGAATTGAAGCACGAATAAAAGAAACGGTTGTCAAAATGCTGTTATTTAACAATTTGTTTACTGCTAAATAATTACCATTTTTGAAATGCATTAATACTATTTCATAATCATCTACCCGTGCCGACAGCACGGATCCCTGTGATTCCTCCTCATTAACCGTCTCTATCAGTCATCGTTCGTGACAGTTCCTTTGCACAGCATCCAGTGTCCGTGCAGAGTTGATCGATATAGATTTCTCTTGGCTGACCCTGACTCACTGGTGTGTCAATGTGTAGGTGCACTTACAGTCAGTCTTGCATCTCTAGCGGTTTCCAGCATATCCTGTTCATTTTAGGCAGATTTCAGCCAGATTTTTTGTAATAGAAGGCAAGTGGCCGTGCAGCTGGTATTTTATGTGGTTCTACTTCCAGGATTTGTTCAAGACAGTACGCAGTTTCTATGTACAGTTCTCATCCAGATTTTCCTCCAATCTTATATATATATATATATATATATATATATATATATATATATAATATATATATATATATATATATATATATATATATATATATATATTACGTACTATTACTATTATTTACAGTTCCTCTAGTCGTTTTTTTTAACTTTTGGGCACTTTATCAAGTGTCACAACTACAATTGATATCACTTTTTATATTTTACCGTTTTTGGCAGTTCTCTAGCAAGGACCAGGTATTTGTCCACTTTTTCTTGTCAATAAATACTAGGTCTGGTCTTTTGGCTGGGATATGATGATCGGTGTTTATCTCAAAGTCCCAGAGAATGTTGTGTTTGATTCTCAATAATACATTCTGGTTTATCCATATATCATTTTGTTGAATGGTTAGAATTGAGTTGCGCAAATACCAGTGGATTACCCTTCCTCCCCAGTCGTGCCTAGCCTTGTACTCTAGTTGTGCTAGTTTTATGTGTTCGCTTAATACGTGGTTTATTGTCTCACCTCTCTTGCTACACATCCTACATTTTCTGTTGTGTCATGTTTTATATAATTTGTTCTCATGACATTGTTTTATGCCGCAATCATTATTGCACTGCAAGATTTTTAGTGGTCAATGGAGATTGAGTGTCAGTAACTTTCCCGGGTCTTCAGAAGTCTTTTAAGTATTCTAATCGATCTTACCAATGCTGCTGTTAGGATAGTTTCGATTCTTCCTCTGATTTACAATTTCTTGGGGCTCCTTTGTTGACCATTCTAAGAAAACCAGCTACATTTAGTACCACCTTAACCCTCATTTTCTAGAGTTGTTGTTTTTCCAGTTCTCTGACAATTAATTTCTTCGCTTTCTTTCTGTATCCCTCTGTGGTCAAACAGAACAACAAAATCACGAGGAAAGTTATTTTTCTAGTCAGTGAACACTAGGTATAGTCTTCTCTCCGGGATTAAAATAGCAATCATGAGCAGATTAATCCTTAACAAAAGTTTATGTTTTCACCTGAGTCACATCAGATGATACCACAGGAAAAATAACTACGAAGAAAACGCAAGAATATAATAATGGAAAGTGGGTAAAGAATTCATGTGATATTTTTGTGCTAGGCAAACAAATGGAATTCGTCTACCATTTACAACTCAGTGGAGGTTGATTCATAGGCCATTGTTACGTTCTCTACCATTGTTCTTTTTGATGTGGTAATCCTCTGATGAGACCCATAAGAATAAATGCTCTATGATTGCAATTCTCACTCTCTCTATATATACATATCGCTCCCTCTCTCTATCTATCTCTCTCTCATATATTAATATATATATATATATATATATATATATATATAATATATATATATATATATATATATAAGAAAGAATCTAAAACTTATAGGAAAGTTCTTACAGTATAATAATTTTCGACCCAACTTTGTAAAACAGAGAAATGATGACCCCAATATTTGTACCGATAGAAAATATTTCACAAGTGCTCTCCAATAGCAGTCGTGTGCTTGCAAGAGCCCAAATGTTGATTGTGTCATGTTGCGTATTTCTGGTGGAGCACGGTATATATATTATATATATATATATATATATATTATATATATATATATATATATATATATATGGGGGGGATGTATGTATGTGTGTTTATCAGTGTTAGGCAGACAGTTAAAACGAATTGACTGTGTATTGCATACACAAACACATTCTCTATGTAACTGTCAGTTTTGTAAGAGTTTTTCTAAATCAACATTTTCAGACATGGAAATAAAAAAAGAATATAAATGTTAGTGAGTCAAAATATTCATGAATGTTTGATGCTGACTCCAACCAAAGTCAAGGACAGATGTGTTGTTCTGAGTGAATTTGTATTCTATTAGATAGACTTGAAAGATTATATCATAGTCTGATAAGCCCTACTCCCGGAGTCATCACTGATATATATAATATATATATATATATATATATATATATATATATATATATATATATATATATATATATATATATATATATATATATGGTATATACAGAAATAGTGAGAAAGAGATATTGGTATGAAAAATATGTCTCAACATCTAGTTATACAGTTTAAAAGTGGACATATGATCTAGGAGACTGTCTCTCTCCCTCTGTCTGTATGTCTGTCTGTCTGTCTCTCTCTCTCTCTCTCGCTTTCCACATTTGTGAAATTCGGAATTGTGGCGACTGATCTAAATCACATTAGTTAAAGAAAATAATCGTTAACTCCCAATGATTTATGAGGGTGTCTGTTTCTCGTTTGTCAGACAAGAGATCATTAGTCAGCAATAACCTTTAGTTAACCGGGCTCGGGTCAATGTGCATTGTCCTGCAATTAGTCTGTAGGTCCTTTTAATGCTCCTCTGGCAATAGTAGTAGTCCCTGACACTTCACTGCAAATGTAATGTAGTCGTAGAATAGATTTCAAATTGGCACCTTAATTTTATATCTATATATACTCTAGCATCCAATACTAGAGAACTAACGTTAATTGATATAAGATTTTTAAATTACCAATGTGATCGTGGTAAAAATTGCTGTAAATATCTATTATAACGTATTGTATACTATGATGAATTTACATTAAAATATTGGGGATAAGGTAATTTATCAAACGAACCCTGTATATTAATGTTTCATGATTAAAAATTTAAACAACTTTACTAAGGCTAACGATTTCGACAAGAATGTTCCCAAGTTTGACAAGAAACACTTAAAGAATGCCAGACGGACAATAAAGATGAGGACAACAGCCCGAAAATGTAAATCATGCAGATTATCAAGCAATGTCTAAAAAAATTCAGAAAAATAACATTTACTAATTTAACCTGGAGGCGTTCCTGTAGTGTAATGATTAATGAGCTGGACTGTGACATTGTATTAAGCGAGTTAGAACTCCAGACGCGCAATTACATTCACTTTCAGAATACTATACTTGGGGAAAGTTATGAAAAACCTCATTCCACTCAGCTATTGTGTCCCTACGTTTCTTCTGCACCAATAGCATTATCACTAAATAAGTGAAGAATGCTCATATACCATTAAACAAATAAACCAAAACCTACCTTACTCAGAGGAAATTGCTAAAAGTGGGTGTTTTTTCCAGATACATTTAGTATTGCTAAAAAGTTATAAATCCCAGTTCTTATCTTGTTTACTTTCCAATCAGTAAAGTTTTCATTCTTTTGTTTTGTTTTCAGCTCGTCGTGTGATCATTTCCTTTCACCCGGGCCTCTATCATTTTAAAAACGCATTTGTTAGTTCCTAAAATTCCAAAGAGAACATTTTCCAAATAGTTTATTTAATACACTTCTGCAATAAAATAAGGCTTGGACTGATGATTTTTCAAGTGTAGCTTCAGAAATTAGTGAAGCAGATTGTAAATACATACATACACACACACACACACACACACACACACACATATATATATATATGTGTGTGTGTGTGTGTGTGTGTGTGTGTGTGTGTGTGTGTGCGTGTGTGTGTGTATTAAATTAACAAAATATTTGAATTAATAATATACAGAAATTTATAAATCTTGTAAATCTGCCACACCAAGACTTCATTAATTTTTTCATATTCTATCGGGGTTTTATTCTATTCCTCTTGTAACTCCTTCTACAAATCTGTACATTTTGTCGGTGCTTTTACCTTATTAATGTCGGTGATCTTTCAATTGGAGTGAGATATGTATATCAGAGATACATACACCTACCACAATATTTTCATCTTCCAATTTCACTATCTTTGCAAAATAACAAAGGATATTGACTAGCACAAAGATAGGACAACTGAAATGGCATGAGTGGCCGCATAAAGACATACTTCATACCCATTCACCGCTAATGATCTGTGCGGTAACGATTTTAAATCCGAGAGATCATTCCGCCGGATCTTGTATAAAATATTTCAATTAACTTAAGGTATTCATTGGTTTATATCTACGGTCTTCATACCATCCCTAATAATGATTTTGTTCAAATTGAAATCAATTCACTTTTTTCAAAATTACATTTTTTTAAATGTATTTTTAAAATATAGTTACAGTTTAATGCAATTCCGATTAAAATAGATTCAGTTAGACACATCATCTTCAGTTGTAGGGGATGAAGCAATATCTAACATTTAAGGCCTGTTTCAATTTTGATAATGAGAAATATGACGTAGCTAACTCGATGTTATACCGGGTATGTGCAACAAAAGTGCATTTCAGTTTGCTGACAGCAATGCATCTCTGTCCTGTCATGTCTGGCATTATTCAGCCGATGCATTGTTTGACTTCTCTAAAAATTTCATACGTCAGTGAAATTCGATTAATATGCTGTCTTTTGGTATCCAAAATCCCATCACTGATAGCTGCTTTATACGTAACTTGACATAGTATGCAAGACTAATGACCGTTTCACGGTGAATTTATATTAAGGAGGTTGGAATATGACTTTAAATACTACCAAATACATCGCCTAACATGTTTCAATCTCCAGTATTACCGTCAATACGTATTTCACTTATCAAACTCTTGTAATACAATGCTTTTTTTTTTTTTAAATTCCATTCAAAGGGTTTCAATATCTTAATTTTTAATTAAAAAATATCCTCAGGCTTTAAATGTCCACGGACTCACGTAAAAACCATTAAAAATGAACAGTTTAAAATATACAATTTTACAGCTGAGAAATTTAAAATTCAAAATGTAAAATATATTTAGAATGAAAAAAATAAAATTTTCCCTCTTAAATAATATAAAATTGTAAAAAGTCAAATTCATTTAAAATAAAACGCTGATAATAACCGTAAAAATAAATAAATTCGAATATTTCTTTATATTCAATGTTAGATTAGAATTTAACACTTTGGCTGTTGCATTTTCCAATCTTCTGTTACTCACCGTGTTGCCTTTTCAAGAAGAAAAAAAAAAGAAAAAGAAATGATTTTCAGGAAAGTCTCATATCCTTTAACTTTGCGCATTTTCATGGAAAATATAATTGAAAAATATGGCAAAAACTCAAATTTGCTTCAAAGTAACGATAATTTCTCTTTAGAATTATATAGTGGAAATAGGGACCAGTTAACAGAATATCGTATACACTCCGAATACATTTGTACACGTTGCGAGTAATTCAACAATTGTTGTAAAGTGCAGAGAAAGATTGTAATATGGGTAAATAATTTTGCTCTGTTTCTTGGGATTATGTTCGTGTTCACACAGAAAACATTTCATATTTTTTATGGAATGTTTAATTCTATAAATCCAAAGGAAATTTTTCTAGCATAATTATAATTTTAAAAAATCATTAAGTAAATCATTTCAATATTATCTGGTTTGAATAATTTATATTTTTTAATTTCTTACTTTTATATTTTTAAAATACACCGGTATTGTACGAATTTCATTATATAAAAAGTGTGTTAAAAAATTACCAGGATTGAAGACGTTTGTTCCTAGAAAGAGCTGAAAAATAAGAAAACGTTCATTTTCTTCAAAGAATTCTACTTGACTTTCAACACATTTATTCTAGCAACTTTTTCACTATTCGAAGCACCTATGAATATTATATTTTTACATGGCGTGACACTGCACCTTTGGATTTATTTGAATATTTTCCTCATCCTCAAATTGCACGGGTGAGATTTATGGCCAGTTTAGGAAACAAGAAAAAGTCACATTGAGGGTGTTCTGATGAGTATTGAGAGTTTTACACGTAAATCTGCCAAGCCAAAAAGTGCTGTTCAAAAGTTATTGAACACTGTCTCCATGTTGTATCTTAACATTGACACTGACTCTTCTATGAGATTTCAGGACGTCTAGACAATAACCTAGACGGCATTACTTTACCATTCAAGTTTTCATGATGTACGCATGTATTTATCTAATAATATCTAGAGATACATTTTTAAAAGTGTCACTCTCAAAATGTTTTACCATACCTCACATATTCCTGGTCATTTGTTCACTTATTAAATGTTATAATTTAAAACCATTTGCTACGTACTATTTCAATTTTTTACTCCATCAATCTTTTTCATCGCAATGCAGTCAGCTCAGCTGTATTCGATTTTCCTTATGCTAAAGGAGTAATTATCTTATGGATTTCGAATCCAATGAAAATGTCTGCTTCCAGTTTTGCATCACTTTTCTCCGCAACAAATTTTATTTTTAGCTTATGAATTCTACAAGCATTATGAGACATTTCTTTTACAAAGTCCTTCTCACGGGGGAGTTATTGTGTTTCCTGTATATCTCGTAGTTTCCATAGAAATAACTAAGAAGCTTTAATTCAATGTAATATCACTTTTAATGGAATTAATTTGGACTGGAAAATATGAATAATACTTTTTTAAAATATCAGGTTCAAGAATAAAATGTAATATTTGGTCTTCTGCAGAAAAATGGTTAAAATACGTTGTGATTTCTAAAAAGTATCGAAGCACTTTTTGCATTTTTCAAATTCAAATAAACACTTATAAACAGTTAAACAACTTATATGATTAAGTCTAGCCAACAAAATAGGTAAACGCAACAAAATAATATTATTACTACTTATCTAATATAGTATTTCTCCAAACACTATTTTGGCGATATATAACGTATATAATCTCATCTACCTACAAATATATTTAATCAATATATTAACGATAAGGGAGAATCATCGTTGCTATTGGCAAGTTTTGCACATTTCCACATTTGTAAACATTATCAATTGAAATGAAATATTTGTTGTGCAGATAAAAGAAAATTTAATTGTATTTATTCCAATGTACATAATAAAGACTAAATTTAGATGTATTCGGCTACAAATAAAAATATACACATATATATATACACGTATTTATTCAACTTTGCTTAGTCAGCCACAAGATCAGCAAAATGGGCAAAAATAAGGATCGAACAAACTACTCACCCATGACATTAAAAATGCCGACTACATTCTCTGCAGTGATTAAAAAAAGAGTGAAATGGTTATGACATGAAACTGATTCCAGTAGTTAATATACAGTCAGCATTCGTTGTCATCACCCTCAGTGTTACAGAATGATTCTATATTTACAGATACAATGGCATCCGTATTGTGCTTAATTGCCCCCGAAGTTTTGTTTTAGAGGAGTACTGGTTTAGACTATCAGCAGATGGGGGTAATTTTGAATCTGGCTGATGGCAAGCTTTTAAGTATTCTTTTTTCGTATTCTGAGTGGGTTAAAATTCACTTATTGTATTACTTTGTAGAATTAAGGATAGCCAATAAATAAAGAAAAATACCCACAGGAAGCCTCTATATTAAATATTATTTCAAAGATTATATAAATATGACTCTTCCTTTAGGTAGAAGAAGGATAGGCCTTTGCCAGTCCTATTAGTCAGACCAGAGTGAAAGAGGATCTTTTAGCGATCAAGGAATCGGGATCAAAGAATCAGGATTTCGGCTAGCGAGTAGTAAAGTTATCTATTACGAGAAGTTTAGAATCAAGGGCCATTTTAGACGATCTTTCTTTATCTCTCCACACGAAGAATAAGCTGACAGTGAAGTAAAATTTCAAGTGTTATCAAATATCAGCGTGCTGAATCGATTCTCTATTATCCAGAAAAAAGAGCCAAGAAAAAAAAGATCACTATGGCTGAATTTAGTTTCAGGCCTTATATATATATATATATATATATATATATATATATATATATATATATATATATATATATATATATATAAGCACTTTGAAGATTATTAGGGTTATCACGTAATACAGTATAACCTCCAGCATGGTCGAGTGATTAATGAATATGACTATTCCCTACACGCACAAACCAGGGAAGATGGTAAACCATCCAGCATGAAGAAAATAAAACCTGTTAAAGTCCGTGAGCATTCTCTTTTAGGGTCAATGTCAATCTCGCACACTCAGGACATGAATTTCAAGGAAATATTTTCAAGCGTTGGAGCAATTGGAGTGATGAATACCAAAATTTGGACAGGCTGGTATTGATGTGACGGACGTCTTCGTTTGGGGAAAATCAGAGAGAAAACTATACTCTCTGAATTTGGTCATTTCCTACTTTGTATCCCTAAAGATAAAATACTCATAAAAAGTAATCTATTTCAGGAAATATATAGAACAGAAGGAGTTACATGACCATCACAGTATCCCTCAATCACCCTGTCGGTTGGGCTAATATATACCAACTGCATCCGCTGCAAGAGAGGTAAAAAAAACATCAAAAAAGTGTACTGGATATGACACTAAATTGCATCTCTTACGAACCTCGAGTTTTGGAGTGCTTAATACATCTTTATTGCCAGTACTCCCGAGTCCACTATACACAGGATTGGTAGTACCTGATAACGAACTATTTATTGATCACATACATATGTTTAAAATTATTCATGTTCCAAGAAAATACCAGGAAGAACATGACTGTTCGCAAGTTATTTGTATCAGATAGGAATACTTGAAACCATATTACTCTGCACTAACAAATGATTATTATCACTTTTGGATTAACTAGAAATTGTATATCCTTATTTCATTAACAATGTCATTCTCACGCAAAGTGTCTATGTCTGTATTCAGCTTTTATTTAGAAATCATGTTAAGAAAACATTAGTGGTAACGGTTAAATGTCAAATTATAAGTCTTTCGAAGGTTAACATTTGATCCCGTCTGTAGATTATTATTAAGAATAGTTATATGAAGCTTTAATTGTTTACAAGTGATTATTACCATTAGTTACTTGAAATTATATCATATCTTGAGAAGAAACGTATTTCGACTGAACCAACCAACCAACCAACCAACCAAGAGAGATGTATTTCAGAAGAGGAAAAAACGTGGAACGGTGTATATACAGTAGAGTAGAGACTATTGAATGAGACAAGCCTCATTAAGTCGTAGGTAAAGCAATAAATGAGTTTTGGGCACAGAAGTTATAAAAATTGTTTATGCGTGTGCGTACCATAGAGTTATACAATTACGTTTGTGTATGTATTGATAGCAACCCACGCACTTGCGAGAAATAAATCCACTCACCCGAGCCACAACACTATCCATCAAATATCAAAATCAATGGAACAATTGCAATGGCATTTTGACAAAAAAAGACGAAAACACAGCACCTAATCTTCCCAACGGGCGGGCATTACGAGCGATGAAGTACAAGCCTAGTCCAAACCTATCTGGTTATCGACGGAGCAAATCAAACATTTTCAACTTTTCACGATCCACCCACCCATGTTCCCAACTCGGATTCCGCAGAATTAGTTCTGGATTGTTCTCTCTGTATAAGACAGCCAGCGGCATCTCATCCGATTACCAGTTTTAGATTGCCGACACTTGGCACCACGCCTAGTACCTACAATCAATTGTTGGTAGATTATTATGATTAGAATTCTGTGGTATTCGTCCAGATCCGATTCTTTCAATACTCTTTTGGCTTTTTTATTTTGGTTTCAAGGGTTTTCTCTGTTCCATTTCTCATAAGTAATTCTATCTCCCTGTTTTGTCCTTTAACAATGTCCTTCTCAAACTAATTACCTATGTCTGTAGTCATTGAACATTTATTTATCTTCAAAACAAATGGAAACAGTCTAATATCACATTGAGAGGGCTTCGAGTGTTATCACTTGACCTTGAAAGTAGAAAGGAAAGGCAGACATGTATTTTCACAAAACCCACTCACATGCTATTTCGGATGTTACATCTTCAAACCTTTGTGTCCTGAGTATAACGTTAAACTTCTTCAAGTAGAAGGTTCCAATTCATGAGCTCTGGTTAGTGTGGAGTATCTCTTCATCACCATTATTTCCTGGTCCATTCTGACCCGGAGCGATACTGACAACAATAATGAATAAAACAAAAACGTATTCGGCATAAATAACCAAAAGGTTGACGCCGTAACATCCAACCAACCAGCATGTTCACACCGGTCAGATGGAATAAGTTGTGTGGCTTTCTTACTCGACGGAGGGAATAATTGTTTTTCTTTATAGAATATCCCCTCTCGATAAAGGTGGGTTTTGCTTAAGCCTTAAATCAGCCGACTTAACCCTTTGATGTCCAACTGTCACTTTTAGAATCTCCCAAATCACATGTGATTGATTCTAGCAAATGGATGAGAATTTATGTTTCCCACAGCACGCCTCGTGCCGATTGACCTTTTGACCTCTGTCGGCCACTTCCGCTATAGCTAGTCATTGATGTTAATTGTGGTGGGTGTACACCATATTATATTATCGCTCTCAGTAGCAATAGAACTGTGAGATTAGCTTACTATGGGACGCCCTCTGATGGCTCTAATATTATGTTACTGAAATTCAACCGTCATTAGAAGTCTTTCCTCTATATTGGTGAACAAGAAGGGCTAAAAAGGACAAAGTTTAAAGTTTTCTACTGTTTTGTTTAAAACACTTACTTTGCAACCGTGTCTGTACCAAGAAATAAAAATAAAAATTTAGATTAAACATGCGATTCTTTCGCGTGTAATACCTAGGTAAATTCCACTATTAATCTGCATGTATGTTTATGTCTGTCGTTAATTCCGTCAGTTTTTCTTTCTCTCCGCTGTTCTTTCATTTCATTTCTTTTTTCTCCTCTCCCAATTTATCTCTGTCTTATTCAAACTCTGCATTCGTTTCAGTTTACTTTTTAAAAATCTGAGTAAATATAGAAGATGATTGCATTAATCTAAATCTTAAATCATTTTAAATAACAATAAAAAAACAAATTTACTGAAACAAGAATACAGATGATGCGGGATAAAAATATAAAAACTGAGCATTTTAGTTTTTTTTAAATTAAATAAATAAATATATATATATATATATATATATATATATATATATATATATACACATATATATATATATATATATATAGTCATTCAAATACTGTCCTGTTTCACCCTTCACGGCTTTTCATGCTGCTTGATGCTAGGTTCAAAACCCAATCGAATTGTCATCAATTAGACATCCTACCATCGCGTCATCTTCACACCCACTTTTTATAAACATACTAGGCCACTAGGTAATGCTCTGTCCTTTATTCTTAAGGGAGCTATGCAATTTTTGATTATTTCCCGTATGCTTCAGGATTAGCTGGTCAAATATATATAAAAAAATCAAATGTACTTGTTTTTTTAAGCATGAGATATAAACATGAAAAACAATAGAAAAGATTCACAATTCAAATAAACTCAAAGCAATAGTATCACTCACCCTTATGTGTTCTTGTTTAAAAATAGACAAATATAAACTAATTTTGAAAAAATATATCTTAATTCATTTTGATTATCTGTCTTGAAATCTTCTTACCTGCAGTAGACTTTGGTGAAACGCAGAATTGTACAAGTTAAACAACCTAAAGTTAAAGATATGCGTGAAATTATAGGGAATAAAACGGTACAGCTTCACACCATACCAATAAATACATTTTAGAGAAGCTTTGAACAATATAAAATTCACTGAAACTTCTGGGTTGAATGCCAAAGGAACTATTCTGAAGAAATTAAAAGTTTCCATTCATTATTATTTTCTGTGTTAGTAAATACAGCTTCAGTCAATATACTTTTTGAACACACCTCGTATTTATCTGTGCACGAGTGTATCAGTCGATTTGATACTTACAGAATTATATATGCCATTTTGGATTTGTACATATATCCACTGTTTAGTAAACACGTTGCAACTCGGTATTCCAACTTCCTATAATATGTTCCATAACTGTCAGAAACATCTGTTATCTTGCTATGAATGTCAAATCAGATTTTACTGTGTTTGATAACAAACGCCAAACTCACTAACTCAGTACCGTTGGGACTAATTCCCCAGACATGCCTACATAATCTGATCAAATCGATATTATACACTTGAACGTTTTAGGGCATACAGGGATTTCTATATTTTCTTTTGTTGGCAATACGTGACGTAAATATTGGAACTGACCCACCTAAAATGTAGAATCCAATGATGTCGTAATCATTTATTTTAAGACACAGTTGTATCTTATTTATCGTGTTGGTTGATTGGATTTTACGGCATGTCAACCCATTGGGTCATTTTATACCGAATATTTTGTTTTGTTTATCCTTGATGGGTACCCAATTTTTTAAACTCATTTTTAAACACATACATTTAAAACTCCTTTGTTCTATTTAACCCACATGGGACCCTAACAAGTACTACCAACCCGGGTTAGAGTTACTCGGGGAGTAATGGTGATGAAGGGGTACTCTACATTCCCGCAGAGCTCCAGAACTGGGACTTCACCATCAGATATAATTTAATGTCATATCCAGGACAATAAAACGCTAAGCCACCACATTCCAGCACATATATGATAAAGAAGGTTGGGGTTGCTATATGGGAAATATTTCTGGGACAATCATATTTATGATAAGGCTTGACATTATTAGCCTCAGTAAGTATCAAAATGGAGTGCTGCATGTCATGGACTGCTCAGCCACCAGGATTCCGTCCTTAAACAGCACGATCACCACCCACGGCCAACATGTGGCCCAATTGAAGGGTTACCCTCTGAAGAGGTGCAGTCAGCGTTTTCAACAGCCCCAGCCGGCAGCCCATGATTCATATTGTATGAAGACTTCCTTTTGCTACAGTCTCAAATATGTATTAATTTCGTATAAATACATGAAAATTTTTATGCATATATTGTTTTATTCAAATATTATGTATACGAAAATGTCCAAATGTGCCCAATTTTACATAGAAAATTGGCTAATTTCTAAATATCATTATAAAGCAAATTTGTATCGTCAAATTCACAATTCTACTGTTATTTATTTATGTTACTCCTTGCTTGTTTTTCATACTAGTTTTATTGGGTGTTTTTTTTTCCTTGAAGTTTTCTCAAATATCCAGGACACAGCTAAGTATTCTAACCAATTTTAATAGTGATGTCGTCTGGATAGTGTGGAGTCTACCATTAATCTCCAGTTTAACCAGTCTTTTCCAGTTTCTTTGAGACTGAGTCAATGGCCCCAAGTAAGATTGGTATCATTGTGTTGTTTATCTTCATGAACCATGTATTTTTCCATTTTTTTTTACCTTCCCTCACTTTCACTCTATCGTCCATTTGGACAGTGAAATACCCGAAATGGTAACTGATTTTCTTATTAATAATTAAAACTAGGACTTGTCTTCTGAACCAAATTAAATGAGTCGATTGTATCTCTCCCCCCCCCCACCGACAGAATGTTGTGATTCTCATTTTCTTGCACACATTCTGGTTTGTATATTTACCATTGGTCAGTCACATCAAATTTCAGTCTTTTGCCCAATTCCCATATTATTATTATCCTTATTATTATTGTTATTGTTATTTTCATTGTTGCTATTGTTATTATTATCAGTTATTTTACTCCTTGTGACTTTTTCATACGAACGTTAGCTGCTTTAGAGCCGGTTTAGCTCAGTTAGTAGAGCGTCTGCCTAGGAATGACAAGGTTCTGGGTTCGACACTGGCCGTCGCCAACTCAGCGTATGAGTATCACAGGGATCTGAACGGTAAATTAAGGAGTTGATGTTATGTGTGGTGCTCCACATCAGCCACTAAAATAATCTTCTTGATCTAGGGCTAGTAAAAATTGGAAAGACTCCCTCACTGCTTGGCTGATACCGAGATTAAGCCGCTCCGTAGACTTTAGTTTTTTTACTTATTGCTCTAATTATTATTGTTATCATTACATTATTATTATTATGGTTGTTTTGTTATTATTTTACTTGCTGCTATTATTATTATTATTATTATTATTATTATTATTATTATTATTATTATTATTATTATTATTGTTATTGCTCTTATTATTATTGTTATTATTATCATTATTGATCTTATTATTGTAATTATTATCATTATTATTATTGTTGTTGTTTTGTTATTGTTATTATTATCATTATTATTTTGTTATTCTTATTAAAACTAAACTATCCGCTAGAGTCTTTGAAGAGTCTATATTTTCAACATCGAGAGAGAAAAACGAGGAGCATCAAGCCCGCACCTCACCGAGAATACCAAACAAATTGTGAATAGAAACTGGATATCAGACCTCGAGCTGCCGGAAATCTGTGAGAGAGTAGAAAACGAAGAACGTGATCTACCTGCGGAGGGACATCGCAATATGAAAAGCCTCAAAAATGAAAAGAAAAGAGAAGAAAAGAAAAGAAAAAACAACAACAAAAACAAAGAAAATGATTTTTTTTTTAAACAGACCGAAATAAACGGCAAATGTAGGAGTCAGAAACGGCTACCCTCATGATGAAGAAAACAGTTGCAATACAAATACAAAATCGATGCCGGAGAACATGAAACCAATAACAACCCTTCGAGGTGAATATTGCAAAATAATAAAAGCTGCAGTTGAACAGGTTAATACGCACTGCCAACATATTAAAATAAATGATATAATGGGGGTCAATGACCTTATATACTCTGGTGCAAATATAGGGACAGAAATGTTTAAACACAGAAAAAATATTGATTAACTGTAATAATCAAAAAACCAGCTTAGTAAATAATTTTCATAAGACAGTTTACCAAACTACAAATAGGCACATAGAGATAGTGAAAAACAACGAACAAGGATGGAATACGCACAGAATTTTAAAAATTGATACCAAATGCAGCGAAGAAATACACGAAAGAAGACCTTCAAATGACAAAAGAGATATGAACAGAAAACAGCAATTTTCAAACCAGTGAAAGTAAATTTTACAAGGATGAAGACTAAATGAGACAAAACATTAATCAGAAACAACAAATGCCTATAAGGGTATTTACCACGAAACCCCACGTGTGCGGGTCAGGCACAAGGCCCCATTAATGTGGGACCACCCACGAATCGAAGCTCATGGGTAGCGGGTGCAAAAATGCGTTGATCCCGTTGGCATTTGCCCTCAAGGGGGCGCCTCAGGCACTGAGCAATAAACCCATCATGCCACTTTAAATCGAGAGGGTAGGTATTGCCTGGGGAACGGCCCCCTCGGATCAATGCTGCCAATTACTTCAACGGTCCAGGGCCGAAGCCACCGGACCCCGGAAAAGTCCAAGCAAGTCCAACAAATACATATAACTACGGGAATGAAATATAGAAATGTCAATAAAAAAATACGACAAAATATTACAAAGATTAACAAAATAATTAAAAATATCCTCAGGACTTTGAAAGGAAGAAAACAAAACTAAATGCAAGCACACTGAAAAAATAATGGTGAAATGAACCCCTCATTAAAGCAGTTTAAATCAAATGTATCACTACAAATTATTACAAATAACGTGAATCCCAAAAGTGATAAATGTCGTCCCTGTGGTGATATGAAGGTAAACTCCATAATTAGTGAATGACAGAGAAAATATATGGAATTCACAAGAATTGGGTCCGTCTACTTAGAAAGATATTACACTCTGTAACTCATATTTCTTTATTTCTCATGTCGTAAAAGTTTTGAAAATGGTCATTATCAATCTACAATATTGCTTTTCTGGCCTGGACAACACTAGGTCACACAAATTATGTTTCTGGGTAGTATGTGTTATTTCCTAAATGCTTAATACGTAAAAGTGTAGAAAATGGAGATTATTTACTTCAAATCGTACTTTTCTATTTTGGATAACACTTTGTTAAACAACATTTATTCCCTGATACAATCTGTTATTTCTTAATTGCTTATGCTATAAAACTGTAAAAAATTGAAAACTTTGCTTTAGACAAACCATGTAACACAGATTTTGTCCCTGTATAGTATGTTTTTTTTAAATTTCTACCCCAGAAAAATGAGAAATAAAATTGCGTATGTTGTAAAAGGTTGGAAAACGGCCATTATTCATTTCAAACTTTTGTACCTTGGGTAACAATAAGGAACATATGTTTCTTCTTGGATATTATGTGTTATTTCTTAATTTTATGTATCAAAAATGTATTTATACTGAAGACTTGCAAAAAAGAACAAAAGCTTTAGGAGCGAGACCTTTATCGCGATTTGCGACTCTATTGTAAACATTTTTGACATATCAGCGCCCCAAATATGGTTACCCATCATGCTTTGAATATTTCATAACCCAGGTCACAAAAGCAAAGTTTATAATTCTGCTTTCGTTATACGCCTCTTGGTAGCGACGTTCAATATCTATTATATCTTAGTGGAAGAGCTCTACTGTGCAACGTGTCCATGTTTTTGAATTTATCAAGATTAACGTCAAGAATATGGACTTTCAAGGAGAAACTGCGATCCATTTCACTGTAGCAGCTCATATCAATTTTGGTCTTGTGATTAACCCAAAAGTTCCGAACGACTGCAACAAAGCTGCGACAAAGTTTTTCCCTTTCTACACAGCTTCTTGGGGAATTTTAAATTATAGAAAGTTCCATATCAGTACTAAATTTACCTGAAATGTTCTAAAAATCGGGTACATTTGAATTGCTTAGGCTCTAAAGATAAGAAAATAGCTATTTTGCATTTATTTTAGGCACAAACAATAGGGAAATAACAGTTTCAACATAGAAACAAGAAAATTTACAAATCTTGTTATACAATCCCAAGAGTTGTTCCTTGAAAATACGCATTTGACAGCTATTCTTTTTGCAATATCCGGTGGTCACAATACACTGGCCAACACATTCGCAATATTAGATTAAATTGCACAGACCGTACAGAAACATTTCAGGAAATAAACCTACCCAGAATCTCTAAAGTTATCTATTCAGTCGACATCAAACAGTATATTGTTCGGAAATGTTAACATTTTATCATTGATTTCTCATTGTCAGATGTCTGCACAATCTTGAAAAATTATTTTCTTGAAAATTTATAAAATGACAGTCTCCCTTTTAAAAATGGAAAGCGTGTCTCTTACGCTTAGGGAAAATCACATACATGTGCTTAGCATATAAATTTAAGACTAGATGAATTACTCACGTAAAATGGTAAGATTCCAATACTTAAATCATAGATAATTACTGCAGAATCTTTGTTCTCAATTCCAAATTTACACCGAATGATGATAATTCTCAGTAAAGAAGGATACTGCAATCGTAAAATCACTGTTAGATTGCGACTAAAACAACCAACTGGTTGATAAATAATTCTAAAAGTTCTAAAAATTATGGCTATGAATTGTGTGTGGGGGGTACAGTATAGAAGAAAATATAAATATAAGATTAGCTGAATTACTCGCGAAAATGGTAAGATTCCAATACATGAATCATTGCTAATTACTGCAGAATCTTTGTTCTCAATTCCAAATTTTCATCGAATGATGAAAATGCTAATGTAAATATGTAATACGCATTTTTTGATATCAAAGATGAATTTCCTATTAAAGAAAAGGGTTCTTTCTTGCATTTTTTTTTAGATATTTTTTCTTTAAATGCAAGTCAGTATGTATTTAATCAAATCCGCCGCCATAGGGTGTATGCGACACAAGGTAAATTTTTCGGTAGTGTTTGTTGTAATTCAGACATTTCGATTTCCTAGACCGGTTGCCGTACTTTGACTAAATGGCAAAGACTGCTTTACTATTTACCATATCCGTATGGAGAATAGAGAGATTCATGTTTTTCCCAAGAATTTGAAATCGTCACCATTTCTTAAAGTGATAAACGTTACACCACGTTCTTCCAAAATCAGGCGAATAATACTTGAGAGATTTTTCGGTTGAAGCATGTTTGTTTTTGTTTGAAATTTTAGTTCTAACTCATTGATAATGCTATGTATTTATCCTACGTCTCCTGTTTAAATACCAACCAATAAATCTAATATTTTAGAATTTTATTAAATATGTAATTTTAGTCAGACATAAAATGAATGACTCATATGGTTTTTCATGTACTTCAGCATCATGCAGTGTTCATTCATTTCGAACGTGATAGACTTATTTTGATGAGTCAAATTCTCAGTAAAAAAAGATACTGCAATCGCAAAATCACAGTTAGATTGCGACTAAGACAATCAAGCGGTTGATGAATAATTTTAAAAGTTCTAAAAATTATGCCTATGAGTTGTGTGTAGTGGAAAAGTATAGAAGAAAATCTTGTGATTCATCCATTCTGACTAATAGTTTACTTGTTTTCTTTTGAAGTCAGTAAATTTACAAATTGTGCGATTTGTTACGTCTTGCAGTTACATGGCTTCTCGCTGCTTTTTCGATATTTTTTAGAACACCTCTCCATGAAAGACCTTTCCCTACATCAATTCGTTTGGCCGTCTACATAAGACAAACAAATGATAGGAATGTAGATAGCGAGACGGTTTCAAATCCTGGACGATGCTGATTGCATTTCACATAGCGCTAATACCCTTCAGAAAGGTATGTATCAAACTATTCCCCCTCCAGATATGGGTAAATAAGTGCAGGCTGGGCTCATTAACCTTGGTTAGGCAACCAGTCTAGGAGAAGAAAAAATCTGATTCAAACCTGTTAAACTGCGCTTAAGACATTGACCTTATGTCCCACCCTACTCGTGTCAAAGGGTCAGGTAGATATGTATGTATGTATAAAAGCCATAAGACATACAAACACATTCTTCCGAATTCTTAATATAGATTTTTTATATTTCTTGTCTAATATTTTCTAATGTATTTGTGAAAACAAGCATCATTCACTGAGCAGTTTGTAAGGTTTGGGGATCTTTTAATACAAAACGCACCACTAAAGTACGTATACAGATTTATTAAAGAAATTACTTACAGCGAAATTTTGTTATTAAAATTTGATATCTAACAATGGATTTATTTTTTTTAAAAAGCTGAAATGTTTTGTTGCAGTCTGCGTCGCAGTATGGATCACATGGGTAATGTGTAACAACTCGTGATGTTTTAGTATGTAGGTGTACGGCATTGTTGGCGCCGAAACCTTCCCACCATTCATAGAGTTGATTTATGGGCTACGAGGTGGATGGGGAGCTGGTGAACGGCTGGTTGAAAGTGAATCGATGCCGCGCTTCCTCATCGATTTTTTCGTTTCTCCAAATTTGAAAAGATTGCACTACTGAAGCTACCTATCTTTCCTTTATATTTACCAATCTCTCTCAGTCTCTGCGACTCTGTCTTTCTCTCTTGGGTATGTATATATATATATATATGTATATATATATATATATATATATATATATGTTTGTATGTATGTGAATGTGTGTAAGTTTGTATCTGTTCCTGAATGTACCTAGGTGTAGAAGTCACATTTATATACACTCGCACATTTATAAAACACTCAGAATATTCAGAAGGTATTGTTACGTACACACACACACACACACACACACACACGCACACGCACACACACAGACGCGCGCACACACACACACACACACACACGCACACACACACACACACACACACACACACACATATATATATATATATATATACATATATATACATATATATGTGTATGTGTATTAAAATACTATCTACGATATGGAATAAATATGACCATATAACTTTTCTCTCTCTCTCTCTCTCTCATATATATATATATATATATATATATATATATATATATATATATATATATATTAGCCTGTTACTTGACCACATTAGAAGGACTTTTGTTTTGTTCACTTCACTACCCGAGTGAACAGTCTGTAAATTAGCTTACTTACCGATCTTATGTAACCAAGCGCGTTATTCGTACAAGTCTCTGCGTCTCTGTCAGTGTCAGCACCTCTCTCTCTCTCTCTCTCTCTCTCTCTCTCTCTCTCTCTCTCTCTCTCTCTCTCTCTCTCTCTCTCTCTCTCCCCTGACGTGTGCATACATATCAATCTAGTGTAAGATAGGTAGAGTTAGCGGTGCTGTTTAATCAATCTACAGTCTCTTATATTTCCATCATCCCTGTAGAAAAGAAGAAAAAAATATATTGATCGCCAATGATCTATGTTACCCGCTTTGTATTCATCTATTTCAAGCTGTTTGTTTACCGACCTAATTCTATATCAATCTCTCTTTGGTATAAATATCTCAATCGATTGATAGATGTATGTGTTTCTATATGTACCTGTGTTTTTACACGTGAGTATCTAAATATATTAAGGTGTTGCTCTTAAGCAACAAAGCAATTCGATCCAACACCATAATTAAATATATTCATATACCGTAGGTTCAAAAAATTTCGAGACTGATACTGTATTTACCAAGACAGAAAGAAACAACGAAAGAAAGGTTAATTTCCTGTGCCATAGTCATGTTAGGATTCAGCATACATATTCCAGTGATATTCCCATCCAAGCACCTCTAGAAATTTATATTATATAAGATGAACTGTGATATTTCTTTTATTGTCTTCCATTAATTTTCCCTTTTATTGTATGTCATTTAATGTCTTCTGTTAATGTTCGTCACCATCGTTACCTTGGAATTCAGCGGTTCCACTGAGGTTTACAGGTTCGAGACATCTTTAGAACATATTGTTTATGATTGTGTCAAGTTGAAGCTTCATATATTAAAAATTTTTTTTCCTCAACATAATTCCCTTGGTATTCACTGTACATATTCTTATTTCGATTGAAGATTAAGTTTATTTATTTAATTGTCCGTTTTTTTTTTTTCCTTATTTCTGTTAACGACTTTCTGTTAAGTTTCCTTAACAAGTTCTAATTTGTAAATCATTTATAAATATCCTTTGTTACCTTTATTTTTGTAAATGTCCCAATAGTCCCCTTGAATATCCCAGTGTGTTTTCATTCACTTATTTCTTTTTTATTGTTTTTTTTTAAACTGTATTTTTTATACATCCTCAAATCTGTTGAGGTTAACTTTTAGTTTACTTTGTTTGATTTGCTTTTTTTGTTTTTTGACATATCAAGTGAGTTACTAATATGTAGAAAAACAGTGAAAAAACTTAGAAACAGAATCAAGGGCAGAACTAAGAACTCCAAAAAGAATTTCCAAGGCAGGACACTAAACTGCATCTGATGTAAGACTTCAATTCTGGAGAGATGGAGAGAATACAGTACACCTTCTTTGCATTACTCCAAATACATTTTCACCGTGGTTATACCTTTTAAATCTATGAGCAATTTTCAGAGTCAAATAGAAACTTTGAAAATACTATATTGAGAGAATACTTGATATCATATACCCGAAACTGGGGAGATTAGCGGGTGCATACCTTTCCTGGGTATTAGTCCAAAAGGAACGTAATAGAACTTTCAATTTAAGAAATAAGAAAACTTTATATCGAGCTACATTTACTGGCTTTTCACGAGCCTGTGTTTCGTCAAGGTCAGATAGTCTAAATTACGAGTCGGTAGAGCGTTCGGCTAGAAACCACAAGGTTCCTAGTTCGATACCAACCATCGGCAACTCAGAGTATGAGTAGCTCTGTGAAAGGATGATGCGCTCCACATCAGACGCAAAAACAATCTCCTTCATCTAGCGCTAGTGAAAAGGTGATAGACTCCTTCGCTGATTGGCTGATACCGACTTTAGCCACCCCGACAATTTACTTTACATCAAAATGTACATAAATTTCTTGTAATTTACAATTTCTTGAATACATTTCTAGAGATTCTTATTTGATGAGTTTGTATTAATCAGAACATTCAATTTCTTCTCGGTGAACAGCCAGTTTGAATTCAGGTTTTTCTCTGCTAAACACGTTACTTAAGCAAGGCTACAAAATCTAGTCTGCCTTGCTATTTACCCTATAGTATATTATCCATTCTATGAGTTGGTCAGTTATGCCTATGTTTTCATGTAAAACTTTAAATTTAACTAAATTTGATATTTAAACCAATTAAAAATTCAGTATTGTCATTTTCGTATCTTATATACAAATATAAAGGTATATCTATGTTTTTTTTAAATTTTATTTTTGTATATGTATTAGCAACAAATCGTTTATCGACATGTGCGAAGGTATATACCTGCCTGTGTATCTATTTAGACTACTAACTACCTATATAGACTAGCATGTGTAAATCTAATTCAGTAACACATTTTTGCACACATTAGTGCATTTCAGGTATTCGTTTGCATCTAGCTGTGTACATCTCGTTTGGTGCATGTACAACTATGTGTTTCGCTTTTTGCTGCATGAAGAGGAAGTTAAAAGAAAATGAAGGAAGGAATGAACAAATTAGACAATTTTGAGAATCAGTCGCCGGATGTGTTCGGAAATTATCTGCAAGGCCGGACCGGAAGAAATCTCTGGAATAAAATTCTGTGCAGTGATTGACGGACAGGTGAAACCTTCCGGAGAAGAAGAAGAAGAAGAAGAAGAAGAAGAAGAAGAAGAAGAAGAAGAAAAGAAGAAGAAGAAGAAGAAGAAGAAGAAGAAGAAAATATAATCTGCTTTATAATGTCAGCGATGTTTGTATAGCATGCAGCATTTAGTAATAGCTAATATGTGTACATTTTAACTGCTTTGATTTTAGTTTCCTTGTCTTTTCAGTTCCCGCCAATTTGTAAGAGAAAATTTCGGATCGGTAACATCTCCTTCAATGATGAACGCATTGATTAAACGAAGTTTGTTTATCCAAAGATGGCACTTAAAAAAATCGGTTACTGGATTTCTGTCGACAAGCAGTAAAATAGAATGGACCAACCAAATTCCAAGTTACTCTCGCAATAAAAATGCACATTTATAATAGATATAAGATGTAACAAGGAATGCAGTTTTTAACTATATATACAATATCGTCGTTCTAGTTTGGGTTTTCTTGAACATTCTAATACACTGTTCCTGTTCTGATTCAGAGAGTGCATTAAAAGTACAGCGTGGTCCGAAGATCTTATCATTTTTAGAGGCACATTTATAATAGATATAAGATGTGACAAGGAAAGTAGTTCTTAGTTATATATATAATATCTTCGATTCAGAGAGTGTATTAAAAGTACTGCGTGTCCGAAGGTCTTCATTTTTAGAGGTAAAATAATTAAACAACGTAACTCAAAATTCTAGAAAATAATTAAATTCTAGATATATTCTTAGAGGTAAAATAATTACATAACTTATATATAATCAAAATTATATAAATTAAAACAAAACAATATAATAATCTAGTAACTTGACCAATTCTTGTTCAAACGATCCCATTTTTAACAGCCTGTGAAGAAACAACTAAAAGTGTAACATGAAATGATGGACAAAACACTTCATAGATCCTTTTCATAATCCCTCAGTTACTGATAATTCTTCATCAATAATTCTCCATCAAGAGATGTTATCTAGGAGATTATGTATCACCAAAGTATTGTTGAGGTCCAAAGAAATATATAAGAAATCAACACTGGGAAGGTATCAGATCCAGACGCTATCACATTCTGATCCTTCCTCATGAAGGTGTCTAGATCGTTGCAGCGATCCATCATCTGATATCGTCTGGTTGGGTTGATGCTGTCTTAATCTCACTGTACAAAGTGAAATGACCTAAATATGCGTATGAAAATTACAGACCTATAAACCAATGTGGCTTTAGATCAGGTCCTGATGATGTCATCATTTTCTCTGCTCGTCAACTCTAGGAGAAATGCTTCGAACACCATGTACTTCTTTGCCAGATCTTTATTGATTTAGCAAAAGCTTTCGATACTGCCAATAGGACCGCTCTGTGGACCATTGTTGGTAAAGTTGGCTGTCCACCTTCGTTCGTAAACATGTTCATGCAACTCCATCGTTACATAAAAGCTCATGTTAACTCCGAGGCGGAACCATTAATTCTGAAATAAATCTAATGAAATAAATCTAATGATTGAAAAAGTGAAGGTAGTGTGTGCTCTGATAGAGGTATTACTAACAAAACCAAGTTCTGTGTCTATGAAACATGCGTTTTATATTTCCTTTCCTACTCTTCTGAGACTTGGACTGCATATCGTCGTAACATCAAAGCCTTTAAAAAGTCCTTCAAGCTTGTCTTAGGATGATTCTAAATATCAAATCGCAGAATCTATCACCAGCTACCATTATCCTTTAGAGCGCCAATAAATCTAGTATATGGATTCTCCTCATACGCAACCAGAAGCGTTGCGCTGGGACCCTTACCAGGACGGATGTTGTTAGATTACCCAATCAACTGTTCTACGAGAAGTTGCAACAAGTTAGACATTCAATACATAAAACTAAGAAACGATTTAAGGATGTCTTCAAAAACTACCCCAGGGCGCTTAGCATAGTCATTGGAGAATGGGGTCCGATAATGGTAAATCAATTAACTTGAAAGAAAGTGATCTACAAAAAGGCTAAGAAATGTTTGAAGCTCGGATAATCAAACCCACCAGCGTGTGGTTTTGAACAAATCCTTGAAGCAGCACTCTACAAAACAACAATTGTACGGCTAATTACCTCTCATCCAGCAAAATATTCAAGTAAGACGAGCAAGACATGTTGGGCACAATCGGAGACATAAGGATGAACTCATAGGTGAGGTTCTCCTATGGATTCCTATACAAGGACACAACATTGTTGGCTGACCAGCAAAATCTTATATTGATCAACTTTACCAATATACCAAGAGCGATGATAGTGAGAGAAAGAGTCAAGAGAATATGTGTTGTTGATATAACGGGATGATGATAATGTATAATTGAGGTATATCACATACTGCTAAATACAGGTTAGTTTTATTATCGCTTTGGAAAAAATTTATCACTGGGGAGGTATTATGTCAAAATCAAATTCATGCCAAAAAGATAACTCTTCTTAAATATAACAATTATTTCTTTAGTAGTTTAATATAATTTTGTTTTTCTGTTAATCCTTATCATATTTCAGAAATAAAACTTTTATCCCTTATGAAAATGTAGTGTCTTCATTTTAATTCATATTTTTGACAGAAAATGTTTTTTAATGAATGAAATAACAGAAGCTATGAATTACAACATAATTCTCATTATATTATGTATATATATTATATATATTGTATATAAATTATATTTTTTATGTATATATATTATGTAAAATATAAGGAATGAAAGAACAAAACTCATATATATTATATATATATTGCATATATATATTATATATATATATATATATATATATATATATATATATATATATATATATATATATATATTTAATATATTTTTCTTCTGTCTTTAATTCAGATACCAATCCAGTACTTTCCATTTAATATCTAATAACCTAAGATGACCCATGAAGCTGGCAGTGGAGAAATCTTAAGTAAATGTTGCAAAACGCATACGGTAAAATAATTAAGAAGGTTTTACCTAAACCATCCCACTTTTCCAACATTGCTCCAATGGAATATCAATTATTCAGAACTTTGTAAAAACACGTACCCGGATGACGGGTACGCTAGTTTTGAAGAAGTTAGAAAATAAATAAAAAGATCTTTTTGTTTTTTAAATTTTTTATTATTGTTTTTTTTTTTCTGTAACTTTGACAATTTTATGCTTGATGTACTAATAATTTGCTTGCACAATGGTATTATTCCATCGAAAGTAAAGAGAACTATTATTGATAGACTTTCTAATTGATCAAGAAGTATAAGTCAATAATAGGCTCAACAGAAAACAGCAAGACTTTCTTTGCCTTACGATGCATACAGATTTAAATCAAACATGGCCAAAGAAAATTAATAAACCTTGACCAGAGCAAGGCTGGTGGGTGGGGTTTTAATGAAGTGTAAGAACAGACATTTCGAATTTCACACCCAAATGATCACTACATTTAATCTTGCATACTGCCAAGTGGAATAAATCTCATTATTTATAGCGACATTCTTATTTGTATATTACAGAAATACTCAGATGTCGTATGTTTACAGTAAATAATCATTTCTCCGTTAAATAACGGTTTATCAAATGATAGCTTGAACCCTGTGATTTTCAATATTACCGTCATTTTTCGTGTATAATACGTACTACTTTTCCACATACTTAAACCTAAATGTTACGGATGCGTATTAAACACAATGGTTAAATGATTAGTCTCTATTCGTCTACATGCATCCCCATATTAAGGACGTTATTACGGCGTGTAATTTATATCTATGATCCAAACTAACAAATATTTAACACACACTTCTGTTTTATACCGATACAGAGAAATAGCCACTTTCATGTGTGTTTGTTTATAATCTAATTTCTCCTCGTGTGAGCTTATTTAGGGCACAAGTTTGTTGCATTTTATGTGAACATATCTTTGTGTTTTCTCTAAATACTGTCTAAACGTCGATTCTTTTTCAAAATGTTAAACAGAATGATTTATTCTTAATTTTTACTTAATACAAACATGTAAAAAAGTTGAACAAATTTTAGATTTAGCTGCTGCAAATTCTAAAATGTCAGTGCGTATTATATGCAAGAGTTCGATGTGCGAAGTAGACACGAGAGCGTGTTTTACACGAGTAATTATAGTATATTCACAATTTTGGAACAAATTAACCACAGGATCGAAGGTATTCATGAATTTTGCACGGATATATTCAAAAGAAATGTTTGAAGTCACGTGGCCCAGAGTATTGCCTATATTGATGTCACCGTGTTTGCGTGTCAATTTGAGGACAGTGCGGAAGATCTAGATGAGACCAATGGTGAGTAATGTAATGTAATCGTTGTGATAAGACAAAAACATCTGAATTTGTCCCTGAGATCAAGGCACTGCTTGATAACGCCCCAAGCAATTTCGAAAGAGACAATTATTAACACAGATGATGAGGGACAAGAGTAATGACAGCACTGCAAACTTTTGAACAACTCTAGAATCTATTCTATCTGACTAAGTTTTTTTTTTTCTAAAATGAGATGAGAAAGAAATTCTGCCAGAATCAGATAGTGAACTCATAGAACAACCATTGGCTTGTTTGGTCTCCAAAAGATGGTCTGATAATGATGAAAACAAAGAACCCCGCCTGCATCATGGTATTTGAGGTGGTCACTAGCGATGGTGTCATTATCCATCTTCCCACAAGGCCCCAGACTTAACACGGAGCGTACATGAAGGTAGTGCTATCCTAGATCGAAATAGTAGCAGCTAGACTATTATATGTCTAGCAAAATGACACTTCACAATTCAACACAAGCAGAAGAAACAAGACTTGGTTGAAAGAATAATTCTGCGGCCACATCAATCTTAACATCTGGTCGGCTAATTCCCCACATTGCAATCTCCATGATTATTATGAGTGGGGCACAGTTGAGAGAGATACAAACAAAACTTCATGTTACATCAAACGTAAATCAAAGGCTAGGATGATGGCAGCATTTATCAATTTAAACAAGTAGACCGTTGTAAAAGCTTTCAGGGGTTATCGTCCGCAGAGCGGGATTGAGTCGATATAGTTGAATAAATATAATCTATAGTATATCCATTTATTTTTTATATAATAAGATTAGCTTCAATGTGGCACAAGACCAGAAGTATGGGGTGCCCAATGAGAATTGAACAAACTAACAAGGGTCTGCAAATCTAGCTTGCTAACCGTTACACCACGTGCTGATGTCATTTTAATTTTTGCATAATTTAAGTGATAATTTACCCATCGCATTCCCCCCTCTCTCTTCCGGCTCTCTCTCTCTCTCTCTCTTTCTCTCTCTCTCTCTCTCTCTCTCTCTCTCTCTCTCTCTCTCTCTCTCTCTCTCTCTCTCTCTCGGATAAATAGATAGTTAGAGTGAGGGGGAGAGAGGGAGGCTGAACTTTACTAGTTTACTAGTGGCCTTAAAGGTGTTAGTCGGACTTTTGTGATACTATCCATGCTCTCCTAGGGCAGGTGCGGTATAGAAGCAGGTCTTTCTGAAACAAATGGGATCAAGAGTTCCAGTCTCACTGGTATCATTGTTTATTCGGATGAACGCTGTTCCTTGCCGTCGAAGAAGTTACAACTCTAGTGAATTAGGGAAAATGAAAGTCAAATAATATTTGTATCAATTTATAATTATTATGATAAGAAAAGAAAGTTGATTTTATTTTTAGTTTTAAGATTTTCACGGAATACTTGCAACTCCACTTTTAAGTTCTGTGAATAGACAGTTATGCTTGGAATAAGTTATTATTATTGCATAATTGTTACATTTAATCAAACATCTTGCACAAGTGCATAGACTTATGAATAAACATTGTAAGATTAATTATATACTATTTTACTTAAAGTTTGTTTGAACAAGTTTTAGTATTCAACTTTTATAATCGTCAGTGGTCAAGATTTTTATCAGTTTTTATCGAGAGAACAGACGTATTATATGTAAGTTTTATTACTTTCGTGGTTGAATTGATTCGTTCAGCATCGGTAATTTATTTTGTCTTATACATAGTTACCGAACATCAAGCTATGCATATATGGAAAGTTAGTGAATATGAAGTGTGTTCAAAAAGTATAGAAAACGAAACTTTAAATTTATAAAATTCTAAAATTCAAAATTTAGAACACCAGCAGTCATTCAATAAACAAGTAGAATCATTTTGAAAATAAACAAATAAATTGTTTTTCTTTTCAGTATGTTTTTCCTGAAATGTAAATTCTGCATTGTTTGGAAAATATTTATTGCAAAGATTATCTAATCACTGAAAAGTATTTGTTCTGATTCTATTCAAAATCATAGATATTCAAACTCCACCCTTGAACAGAGGTGTGTGAATTTTTTAGTGCCTGATAAGTGCAAACCATGTGAAATTTACATAAGAATGTGTAATGTATACGGAGAAACACATTTTAGTGAAACAAAATGTCTACAAATGGGCTAAACATGGGCTTGCCACTTTGCGCTTGAATAAAAAAAGACTATTGAGTGGACACACACTGACTTTCCGGTAAATAAAAGTATCAGTTCTTCAGATAAGACAGGAACACATTGAAAAACAAATATGAAACATGCTACTTTGTGAATAATTTTCTTTCTGGTGAAAAAGATAATTTTGGAAGTGCGCCACCCCCTATATTTCCCCATTCTAGCGAGTGTGTGTGTGTGTGTGTGCGAGAGAGAGAGAAAGAGAGAGAGAGGAAGGGAGGGAGAGAGAGAGTGGGAGTTACCGTGGTGTAGTGGCTAACCTGATGGACAGAGACACTTTATTAAGCGAGTTCAAATTCCACTCACACTATTACGTTTACTTTCGGACGAATGAACTTTGAAAAGGTAGGAAATACCTCCTCCCCCAGCTATGAGTAAAAGTTCTACAAGGATGGCTTTGGCATCGGATGGAAAATGAGGTATGTGCTCTCTGCAGTTACTTGTTTAACAAATCAAATTCACAACTAACTCCTAAACTTCAAATCTTTTAATTCCCTGACGTTAACTCGTCCAATAAAAGTTAAGTTTTCAATTGACCTTAAGCAGTCAATCACACTGATTTGACATTAACGGTTAGAATCTTTTAAAATCATCTAAATTACTTTTCAAGTAATACGGCGTATCATTTTGGTGTAATGGTTAGAAATGTATTTATATGAGAGAGTTTTAACTGTTTCTAGAAGTATTTTGTGCTGATTTGAGATCTGAAGATATCTCCGCTGTACTTATGCGCACTACTTCAGAAAAAGGGAGATAATACAGTGTATAAATTACACAGAAAAAGCCAAATCTTATGGTTTATTTTATGTAATATGAAGTTTAAACTAGCTATTTAACACATTTAATTGTATTAACAAGAGTTTGATGTGTCTATGATCTTATATCATGTGTTAATTTCCATAATCAGGGATTTTCAGCAAATAAAATGAGCCACGTAAAGCCTATAACATAGAAAGCATTACTTTGTATACCTGTATCAGATTCTCAAATTGCAAATACCCTCATGAAACACTGCAATTTATATTCTTTATAACATTGTACCTTCCAAAAATTGTACATGGAAGAATTGTATTAAAATATGGATGTTTAAACTTTGACTATATATAAAAGAATAATGCGAATAGGCTGAGTTATTCAGTTATTATGTTGAGAGAATTGTTATCTTGGAACACAATATTTTGAAAAAGAGGACCATATGACCTTTAAGCACCCCTATTCAGATCTCAATTCATGAGGACAGGTTTTTCATTTACACCGCCAAAATCCGTTTATTTGTTAGGGGTTAGGGTTGGGCGTTAGGGTTAAGGTTAGGGGTTAGTTTTATAATTTTAAAAACTCTGTTAACAAACAACCGGATTTTGACGGTGTAAATGAAAAACATGTTCTCGTGAATCGAGATCTGAAAAGGGGTGTCTAAAGGTCATATGGTCCGAAAAAGAAATAAAATTTGATTTACTGTCCTCTGATCCTGCAAGCTCATCTTTACAGATACTATTGATCCTCTGAGTATTCAAAATCTTCCATATCATTATACTGTAGCATTTCATTATCCTTATTTTCAGTAATCATATTTAGAACATGCCACACATTGGCAAAGGCCAGTACAAGGCAGTATTTGATGAACACATGAACAACGTCTGAAGTCTCAGCTGGTCTTTTTACAATTGCACTTTACAAGGTTGCTCAATGTAGCTGAAGTTGCTGGAAGCCTGCCCCATTGGATAACTAATCTCTGATCTTCACATTTCCAGCCATGATTTGTTGGAGAGAGGGCATTAATATTGACGTGAAGACATTGTCCCCAAATAGCAGCCTAATAATTTGCTCTTGTTGGGTGTAACCATTAATTATTTTGGCAAGGTGGTAATGTACTATACAATTTGCCAGTTGCTTGAAAGATGTAGAAAAGTACGGCATTGACAGAAGAAACATTTCCTGGTCCAAATATACAGCATACACATTTTTTAAGTTGCTGGAAAAAATCTTCGGTAATATTTCAGTTGTAGCCCAAGAGTCTGAAAGTATGCACAAACTCCTGTTTCGTTCATCAACTCAAAAGTTTTTATTTTTCCCTTTCCCTTAAAACAACTAACACTATTACATCCAGTAAATACATACAGAGAGCACAGAACACTTGAAACAGCAGGTTCATATTTCTCTGCAACTGATCAGAGATCAAACAAGACAATCTACTTGTACTAGTAAGCATATACATGTCAGCACTTAAATCATTCTGTTGAGCAAGACAAAAAAGAAAAACATTTTTATCTGGAGTCTTGATGATAATAGAAGGGAAAGGAGTTGATACATGATTTGCATGAAGCAAGATAAGGGTATCTTCTTTCTCATGATCAGTAGTTAAAGTTTCTGTGATCACGTCATTTGTATCATTTTGAGGAGACAACATGAAAACCTGCCATCGTTCAAATGATCACATGCAAAATACCAGGAGACAATTTCTGCTGTAGATTGAAACTGAAGGGCCCGATCTCCTAACTGAAAAAGAAAGATAAGAATGAGGAAAAGAAAGAAAGAAAGAAAATGATGAAAGACAGAGAGGAACAAGAAAAAGATAAGGAGTATAAAGAGAGAAAATATATGTAAAAGATAAAGAAAGAAAAACAAGGGAAAGAATGATGAGGATAATAAAGAAAGAAAGAGAAGGGTGACGAAAAGAAAAGAGAAAGAAAGAAAGAAAAGATAAGGAAAGGAAAGAAAGAAAAGATGACGAAAGAAAGAAAAGAAAGACAGAAAAGGATAAGGAAGAGAAAGGAAGAAATGATGAGGAAAAGAAGGGAAGAAAAGGATGAGAAAAAGAAGGAAGGAAATAAAAGGATGAAGAAGATAAAGAAATGGAGGGGGAGAAAGAACAGAAAAGAAAAAAAAGAACAGATAAAGCTAATTTCGATATTTTTGTTATGTCTATTTGGGGATTCATTTGAAATATTACCCGTAGAATATAAATAATGTTTGCTACTATAAGACCTGAAAAAATATACAGGAGAATAATAATGACAATGCTAGGATATATGCATATGTACTAGGTACGTTCAAAAAGTATCGACACTGAAGCTGTATTTACCAAGAAAGAATTGAATGATGAATGTAACGTTAATTTCCTCCCAAATACTCTCCATGGCATTACATTTTCTATTGGTCAAAGAATCATTAAAACTCATTTTGATATTATCAGAAACTGCGCCGTCTTATTTCTTATAATTTTGTCCACAACCTAAAATTTTACTCTGAGATAAATTTCCAGTCAACAAAAGACCCACTGAGCTATTCTTCACATGGAGACTGCTGCAGTTACCCACCGCTTGCGTTCCCATATTACTGAGATTAACTTCATATTTTTTTCTCAATTGACACCATCGTTTTTAATAGGCCTGACGGATATACATCATAACATTTTCAAACAAGTTGCTCCGCTGTGCATGTATCTTCCTTTAAATTTAACAATTGAGATAGTTTTTAAATCTTCATACAGGATTTTTTTTTATTATAGCAAGCATATGGATAATAATAATATAGTGGAATCACATAGTATTTAAATGTGTACATACGTGTGTTTCAAGACGGTCTGTAAACAAAACTAAAGATTTGCTACACGCTAATAGTGTTTTTTAGCAACACGGAATTTTTGTAGAGTTGGATTTCACTAGAATACATAAGTCTCAATGCAGAAAGTACAGATGAAGAGTTGAAGAGGTTGTCACATGTTCCCCTCGTAGAAAGAAAATGACAAACACGTTTTAAGATCATTCACTCATTTATTTATTTTCGTTTGTTTTATATTTGTAGGAAACCGATCACATAAATATATAAGATGTGCTTTTTGTTCAGTCAATGAAGGATATATATTATTTCCCATTTATAAATCGTCACCAACACACAATGGGAAGACGGTTTCACTGATGCTTAAAATATGACATAAGTCATCGACTGTTTGGTTTTTAACTGTCATAAACTTTTGATCTGACTTAAAAATTATGTGTTAAACTTGAGCCAGTGAATGAAACAAGTCTCCACAGTTGAAAATAACATTAATTGAATCCTGACCTGTCATATGTCTATCATATGTACACATTTTCCGCTAGATTGCTAGGAGTGTTGTTAGTGAATAGGGAGTGGTTACTAGGTAGAATTATCATCAATAAAATGCAGCGACTATATTTTGCTGATTGATTGGATAGATTTTATGACATTTCAACCCTTGCTTTATTTTATGCCAAAGATATTTTGATTTATTAATTCTTATAGGGTATCCAAATAAAGAAAAAAAACATGTATTTTTAAACACACCTTTTCAAACTCATTTTTTAGCTATTTAACCCATAGATAGGATCCTAAAAGATACTACCCTTAAAGGTGGAATACCCTCACTTTGACATCATGAAAGAGGGTTTGAGAAGCAAACATTATTCCAGTGACTAGGAAGATAAATCTGTAGTGATGAAGTGGCTAAAAGAACAGGCAAAATAATTTTACGTGACAGGGATACATGCTTTCATTCGAAGGTAGAACATTGCTATTGAGAGGAACGGTGACTGTGTAGAGAAGTAGGGATGTGATCTACAGAGGATCAGCTTATTTTGATGTATGATACATGTTCCTGTGTTGGTCATTATACCTGTCCTAAACAAGATAGCATTACTTTTTGACACACCGTATATATATATATTATATATATATATATATATATATATATATATATATATATGTGTGTGTGTGTGTTGTGTGTGTGTGTGTACACATATATATATACATATATATACATACACACAAACACACATATATAGTTTGCTATATTTATAAATAAAGAAAGCTCAATATCATTATCAATTCGTACTGATAGCACAGATTCCATTGATTTGCTCTACTTTCCAACTCTCATCCATCCGTCATTGCCCCTGTAAAACTCTCAGTTCGGCACCGAGTGTCGGTATATAGCAGTTGGATTTTTTGCTGGTCGGCTAATATTGATATGTCCATTTGTAGGTGTCCACAGGAGAACTCCACTTATAAGTTCGTCATTAATTCCCCAGCAGTATCCAACATGCCTTATTTTTTCTTACTTTGACGGTTTATGTGATGTGTAAATTGTCGTATAATTGCTCTTGGTGCGATGCTTTTTCAATGTTTTGTTCAGCCCGCAAGATATCTGTGTAATTCCTCTCTTGTTTTTTTCTTATCAAAGTATGTGTAGTCATACAGTAGATTTGATACGGATACAGCTTGGAAGTATTCTCATTTTATCTTATTCGAGGTATCACATATTTTATGATAATCTAACAGTAGCCGTACATGCCTTTCCTATGCGCATACAGACATCGCTTTCTTAAGATGATATATTGCTACCTATGTATATGAACTAGTCTACTAATTACAGAGACTTGCAATCTAATGTGAAGATGTATCCATCTTGTTTAAAGGATGAACACTTTTTATATGAGTTCACACAGCTATCAACGCCTATTGTTGCCTGCTGCAATCCTGGGCATGCGTAATTGTGAGAAGCCCTTTATCATCTGCATAGTTCACATTTGTTCTTGTTTCTGTGAGATATCTTCTGTTACTTACCCCTTTTAGTGTGAAACTATTTTCTTTAATTAGATCAACAATATTCTTACTGTGTCTTGGCAATTACTTTGACTTTCCACCCGCACAAAAATAGTCTCATAAAATTCATGGATTCCACACAAAGGCATGAAACAAAAAACTGTATGCTGTCTCAATGGCAAAATGCACAAGTATCAGACTTCTGATTAAACCTGAAATACTGATTTCAATATAGAAGTGATGGTTTCTTCTTGAGAATAGAATCCGAGAAAAAGATGTGTAAATTACTTTTTTCTAATTTCTAACATGGTAGCTTTTTGCAATTTGCTGTTTGTAACGCTAATCTAACGCTAATCTAATTGGCTTATAGCTTGCAATTAAAATTGGATTATTTTATTAAAAGAAGCAGAGGAAATACGAGATAATGCTTTAAGATTGGTTTTAATTAAAGAACAGTTTCACATTTAAAGTAAATACTTAATTGGGTTGACTAATAAAGCAAATGAAGTGGAACAGCATAACCACGAAACACATTGAAAATCAGTCTTTGCTATTTCGAGATGGTATTATTAAATTCTTGCTTTCCATGGTAATCATAATAAGTCCTCGTACTAAGTCAAATCTTCTTGCAGGGATTTCAAGTGGGGCTCAGTGATAAGCAAACTAGGCTAGGAGGCCGGTACTAGTAAACCCGATTCACACAAAGGATCTTTTACTCGACAAAGATTACTTTACACAATTAGACCTTCAATTTACTGAGCATTGCTTAGTTTGACACACCGGCCTTACATCTTACGATACGTTATGTTCCTTAGCGGTCAACCTTCTAAGTACTAAACTGGATCATTGCTACTTGACTTAGGTGATCAAGTGGCAATTAATTTTTTAAGCTTGAGCTGAATATAAGTCGTAGTAATACGATATGTATCCTTGTTGCTGTGCACCAAATATAAGGTAAATGGCAATAATGATACCAGATGATATGTTATCATTTATAATGTATTGACTGATTTTAGTTAATATACTACCATTATGACTGCGTACCCACATGAATGCGTCGTGTCAAATCACGAATTTGTATTGTCTGATTCATAGAATTATGACAAGACACGCTAATAAGACAAGTGTGATGGATATAATTTACTAAGCTTAGTTAAGATTACCTCAAGCCCAAAGCTATGGGGATCTCAGTGAGAACTGAACTCACTAACCATAGATCACTAGTCTAGCTCACTAATACACTATGAGAGCTGCTGAAATCATTTAATAGACTTAGATGAGTTTCTTTTTAATAAGGATAAAAGTATTGAGAATCCTATGAGAATCGAACTCTCAAGCAATGATCTCATCTCGATCGCTAACCATTACACCACTCTAGGTGCCGAACTTGTTTAAATTATAGCTATTCCAAAGTTCTAACTTTGCACAAAAGATTATTGTGTTGAAAATTAGAATTTATTTGCAAAACTTTAAAAAATTAATGCTTTACCTTTTCAATTTATCGATGCAAGATCCGTAAACCATTAAAACAATTTTTAGACCAGCAGAAATAATGAAACTAGTATAAAAAAGACGTAAATTGATATCTGTTGTATCGCGAGGTAGAGAGATACACAGATGAATGGTGTGCTTAACACACTTATTAAACACCAGCATGCGGGGCTAAATGGATACATACAAACACAGAACAAATAAGTACAAACGATTTACAAAACAAACTCACACTAAAAGAGGAGGGTCAGTTTGGTATAGCCAGCAGCAGTCAGTCTGAATATTATTCAGCTAGTTAATCATAGGCTATTATATGGCTATGAGCCAGTTCGTCTGGTAGAGTGCTGAAGGGGTGTTAGCTACTTTACAATAATATAACTTCAAAATTATAAACTTATTTTCCAACATAATTACTATGTATTATTTCAATGAACTTTTTTATTATTCATAAAGAATTCTTTCTGAATTTCTTTTTTGCACAGCAACTTCAAATTTGACATTGGATGAAAGTTTTGACAATTCCATACCAAAAATGAAAAGAAAAACAATTCTAATGATTCTGAGTTCATTTTAGACTTTTCGACATTTGTAACAGTTATTGACAGCAGATGAAAAAATATTCCTCTTTCAAACATTAATAAGACTATGTGCAACGGTTCACAAGGATTTATAGAATAAATCGTCAATCTATCTGCCAGAAGTCTCTTCCTCGAATTTCCTAAAATTGTGAGCATGATGTCCTGTGCTAGAGAAACCGTTTTGAATTTCCTTAAAATTAGACACTCCATTAAAAGGGACATTATGTTCAGAGAGAATGGCACAGCGGATCATAAGTGAGATTAGCTATATATTCATAATACTAATCTGCTATACAGTTTCTAGTCTTTTTTCAACAAGATGAATACGCATTTTATAGTAAGACGTATATCTAAATTAACACAAAAATGTAGGAAGACATATTTTATATTTTAATTTTTCTTTAATTCCGTTTTCACTTTTGATAAATTCCGGTGTTTTTATTTGGTTTTTAATTTTCTTGTATTTTCATGTTTTATCATAGTACTATAAATGTTATTAACACGGAAACAACTAAAGTAAAAATATCAAATTTTTAGCAGATGTAAAGACAGAGCAGAAATAATTTATGTTTATTTAACACTCCAATCTCAAATCTTGTCTATGGTTTTCTTATTGCTGTCCGTTATACGAGTTCATTTTCTATAATCACAGTCACTCCTATATTACAGTAGATCTTGGAAACAAACGGTATAAATTTAATTAACGATCTTATTATTTTTAAATGTATATGCAAGGTGTGTCAAAAAAGTATCGACATTTTTTGTACTATTTGACACACCTTATATTCTGAAAGAATATCGTTCCATTCATTTTTACCTTGGTAAATACAGCTTTAAAATTGGTACTTTTTGACACACCTTGTATTTTGAAAAATTAATAAATGAAACGTTATTTTTTCAGAATACAAGGTGTGTCAAAAAGTACAAAAAATCCTGATACTTTTTGACACCTCTTGTACATATGGATTATTTCTACTTTTGAGCTTTTGATCTTGAATTTAACGCGACTGGAGAGAAAAATAGTCACGGGCAAAGGAAAAACTATCTAGTTTTAAGAACATATTAGTTACGAAAATTATTCTGCTTCGTTCCATAGTAAAGTAATTTGAGGGCCGCGTGCAACTCGTGGGTCGCGTGTTTGAGATTGCTGATCTAAACGATATTACATCGACTAGCTGTAATTTTCAGGGTCATCAGTATTATATAGTAGTATATTCATCTTAAGTTGCACTGTTTATGGGGAGATTGTGTCCTTCGTAATGAAAGGTCTATCAGAGATTGTTGCTTTATATCTATATCGGATGTAGCCCTCATGAGAGCTATTATTCACTATCGTCATATAGTCAACTTACACTATGTATGTGTGACTTTAAATATAACTGAATCCATTTTCAGACGTTTCTGCATCCATAATTCGCAACACCACGTTGTAAGAGAATTTATTAGGCTTGGTTTTTTGTTTTAACTGTCATGTTATTTTATGCCAAATCTTGTTTTTTGTATATATGATTTGCTTAAGAAATTATTTCATCGGCTTATCGTGTATGAATAAATTAGTAGAATTAAATTTCATTAACTTCATGTTTAACAATAACTTGGTAGACTTAATTTTTCATTAACTTCATGGGTAATAATAAATAATGGTGGTTGACAGTCAGTCACTGCCCTCTAGTATCTATATGATAAAAGAGTGGGTATTTACCATGAGAGCAGTTTGAAGAATACGGCTGTGACAGTCATGTAGGTGCTAGGGCTTGATTGGATGGAGCCTCTCCGACCGATGATCTATCCCAAGCAACGAAGTGGAGTGTTGTATGTCAAGGGACCACTTAGTACCAGGGTCACATACAACACATCCACCCCAACCCTGTCCCCTGGAACTAACCACGACCAACATGTGATCCATTGAGAGGGGTCTTACCCCTCTGCAGAGATGCAATTGACATATTTTACTGCACCATCCGAAAGAGCGAGACATCTTATTAATCAACTCTCATAGCTGATTATTACTTGTGGTGTAATAGTTAACTAACTAATTAAGTAGACGATTATTAGTGGTTTCGGTTCTCACTCGGTTCGTTATACTTCTGGATTTGTACCAAACTAGGCTTAACATAGTAATTGCCAATACTCGTTCCGTATGTGTAAAGATTGTTTAATGAAGTAAGATGTTTCTGTTATATAAGATATCATAAAATAATTAAACATTTTATTAAAGTTTTCTACACAGAAAACACATTAAGAGCAAGATATGCTTCTGAAAAAATATTCCTTACATTTTACTGATTTCCTGCTTTTATTTTACTTTGCCACATTCACATCTATTTTACTATGTTAGCTTCTTAAATTACCATGTGTGCAACTTTTTTGTACACTACTGTGTCACGTATTTCTCTTAAACTAAAATAAGAATAGATGTCATATTTATGCATTTATTCATTGTGAGTTTTGCATTTAATTTTATTTTGTTTGGAAATTAACTAAAACTTCTTCAGTTTCTTTTCAATTGATTATGGACTCGGTATGATTCTAATATAATGACATAAGATACTTGTTGCGGAAAATAGCTGAACATCTTCAAAACGGAAATTACATAAGAGTACTAGTGAGAGAAAATGCGCTTCTAAAAGATAATAATTTTGATATATTCACGGTTTTCAAGTTTGTATTTCTTTTTTTTTATTTAGATACCAAGGAAAAATTTCAAGAAATTTCAAGCAGACATAAAAATGTGAAGGATTTTTCTTCCAATTGTAACAGGCTCAATTTCTGCTGCAATAAAGAACCAAGATGTCAATGAATAATAATAAAAAAATCTGACATATTCAAAAGAGAAATTTGAAGAATTACGCTTGGTAAGTTTGGGTATTTTTGCGTGGAAGTATAATTGGCTATTATATTCTGTCGACCCATTACATTTTATATTTCCGCGATTGATCTTTCATTATATTTTCTTTACGTACTTTTTTCAATTTTTCTTTTCCAATTTCTCTCTAAATTATTCTCTCATTCAGATTATAAGCATGTACAGTACGATTCAAGCGAGTGAGTGTGAAGAGGTATATTTTCTTTCAAATGGCATTGATGCACAATTTTTCATGTTCGAAATGACGAGTAAAATTTCCTTCCAATGTCTCTCACTACAGAAAAATACACGGAAACATACATACAAACACACACACACACACACACACACATATATATATATGTATATATTACCAATTGCAATATATATATATATATATATATATATATATATATATATATATATATATATATATATATATTAACTATGAAATATTTTTTGATTAGAAGTAGGTTCCTATTCCTCCGGTTGGTGTAGGGGTTACGATACTCGCCCGTCAACTTGATAGTCGGGTTTTCGAATCACGTACAAGGCGGTCTTTCTATCTATAGCTCTGCTGATGAGGCCTAATAGGCTGAAATGTACATACATAGATTGATTTTTCTCGAATTGTTTAGCCTTACATTTAAATAGGTATGCCCATCTAATTAATTAATCATTAAATTAATTAACTTTCAAAATTAGATACGACTTCAATTAAGCACATATTGTCCCAAAAATTGTCGGCTAAATAAAGCCATATCATAAACACACCGCGTGAGTATTTACTTCTCATACTGTCGTGTACAAGAAGTCACTATAAAAGGAATAGGAAGCTACTTCTAAACAAAACGAAAAATCTAAGAAAGTCCGGTTGGTGTAGGGGTTACGATACTCGCCCGTCTACTTGACAGTCGGGTTTTTCAAATCACGCACAAGGCGGTCTTTCTATCTATAGCTCTGCTGATTAGGCCTAATAGGCCGAAATGTACATACAGATTGATTTTTCTGGATTTGTTTAGCCTTACATTTAAATAGGTATGCCCGTCTAATTAATTAATTATTAATTAATTAACTTTCAAAATTAGGTACGACTTCAATTAAGCACATATTCTCCCAAAAGTTGTCGGCTAAATAAAGCCATATCATAAACACACCGCGTGTGTATTTACTTCCTATATATATATATATATATATATATATATATATATATATATATATATATATATATATATATATGGTGGTATATTTATCTATTTATTTCATTTGGCATTCGTTTCGCTCATTTACGAAGCTTAAAAGATAATTAATATAATGATATTGTCTCATCTTTTAAAGGAATACGGGAAAAGATTAACTATCTATGAGGATGAAATGTCAATTTATCAAGAAACTCTAATCATTATGTGTCTTTAACCATTGTAGGAACGATACATTTTGGAAATTGTGATTATAACAAGACGCATGTTAAGACAAATAGCGTAACGTATTTGGAAAGCATGGTAAATAACAATCACTTGGAAATGGAGGAAATTTAAAGGTACTACTGAGATCGTTCGGCTAGAAACCACAAGGTTCCTAGTTCGATACCGGTCCCCGCCAACTCAGCGTATGAGTAGCACAGGGATCTGTGCGGTAAGTAAGGAGCTGATGGCAGGTGTGGCGCTCCACCTCAGATGCTAAACAATCTCCTTGGTCTAGCGCTATTGAAAAGGGGATAGACTCCCTCGCTGACTGGCTGATACCGACTTTAGGCCGCCCCGTCGACTTTACTTTACTGAGATTGGGAATGCTCATAGCGTAGTACTAGAATCATGGACTGTGACATCGAACTCAAGTTACAATATTTCGTTCACTTTCTGTAATACTCTTGGAAAAGGTATGAATCCCTCAAATCCAAGCTATGGGTTAAATGATAATACGACTTCTACAAAGATGGCTTTGTCCGAAAGATGATTTGGCATTTAACAAAAAAAGCAACTAACACTAAAAACTGATTTTTCCGAGCTATGAAGTTATTTACAGCTATGTAATTAGATATAAAGATATAACTGTTATGGTTGACAGTTTGTCTTTAGGGCATATCAGCTCTTTTGGGTCATTTAATGCCGAATCAAGTCATTTTGATGAACAAAGGACTCGGTGGTTTACAGTACCAACTGGTGGTTAAGAGGTTACCCAAGAAAAATATTGAACAGGCTCCTCGCTGCTTAACTCTCATGAGGTGCGTGGTGTAATGGTTAGAATCGTATTAAATGGACTCGTCGACCTGAGTTCAAATCCTCGACGAAGCTACTGTTCATATTGCGCAATACTATTGGGAAAGGTATGAATCCAAATACTCTCCCTCCAGCTATGGGTAAATAGTATGGCAAACTGGGATATTTAACCTTGGTTAGGCAACCAGCCTAGGAGAATGAAATCTGAATTCAAACCTGTTAAATACGCTTATGGTGGTCACTACAAAATAGGCTCTGTGATGTATTAATGATCTATTTCAATAATAATATGAGCTAGCGGGAACCGTTTCTGTCAGCGTGACCTAACCGTAATGTTATATGTTAAGTAATATTCTATTAATACTAAATTATCATCATCATCATCATCATGTCGACATGCATCACGGATATCCATGACAATCTCTCTCCAACTTTCCTTATCACTCATTGCGCCTGGGAATTTTTTTGCGCAGCAACCAGCATCCTCGCATAGTTGGTCAATGTAGGTCATTGGTGGGCGACCCACACTAGCATTTCCATGTATTGGCTTCCACATGAGAACGTCGCTTATGAGCTCATCCTTGTATCTCCAGCAGTATCCTGCATGCCTATTCCGTCTCACTCGGATGGTTTCCAATATGGGGGGCAGGTTGCCATACAGATGCTTTCTTGTGGGGTGCTGTTTCCATGACTTGTTCAAGACTGCACGCAGAATTCTTGTGCAGCTCCCATCTAGTTTATTCTCAAGGCGCTTTGTTAGGATCCAAGTGGAGCAGCCATACAGCAGTACTGATATAACCACCGCCTGAGAGAATTGCCGTTTTAGTTTGTCAGTGAGATCGGATTTCCATATTCATATAATTTGTTAGTGGCCAACCAGGCTTTTCCTATTCGTGTATAAATATCGCTCTCTGTGGACGAGATATTACTACCTAAGCAAGTGAATTGTTCTACTGTTTAAGAAGCTTACCGGCGAGAGTGGAAATGTCTCCATTCTTTTTGAAACTTATGAACTCATTTTTTATCGGAATTTGCATATTTGTATTTGCTGCCTCCTCCAAGCTATGTAGTAGTGACTCAGCCTGTGCCGGTGTATCTGCAAGAAGTGTGAGGTCATCAGCATAGTCTGCATCAGTGACTGTTTGTGCGGAATATCGCCTGCTTCTTGCCTTTTTTGTGTGAAGCCTTTTTCTTTTATGGTATCTAATGATGTCCAGAGTACGTAGTCTAGGAATCTTATAAATATATATGGTGATAATGTATCTTCTTGTAGGACTCCAGCGGCGATGTCAAAAAAAGTCTGTGTCGCCATCAGGTGAGCGTACCATTGCTTTAGAGAGCATCATTATAGCGGCAACCGTTTCTGTGGGGAGGACATATGCTAGTAGTATTGGTTTCCTTTTCCCTCTGTGTATGGAATCAAATGTCTTGGAAAATTCTACGAATAGTAGCGTTGCCTCTAGATTCTTTGATCGAACCCCCTATGATCTGAGAGGTTTGTGGATCGATTTATGCGGTATCTGTTTCGGTTTTTCCTAAGAATTTTCTCTATTTCGGGTCGGATGCGATTAAGGAGGAGGGCATTGTATATCTTAGCTGCAATAGCAGTAAGAGTTATGTCTCTGTAGTTTTTAGTGATTCCTAGGTCTCCCTTTTTGGGGAATGGGAGTATGTATCCTTTAGTCCACTTATCTATTCTATTTTCTAAGCAGTATGTCATTGAACTTTCCCAGCTTCCATACCTCGGGGGGTATTTCGTCAAGGCCTGCTGCTTTTCTGCCTTTTAGTTTCTTTAAGACTTCATTGAGTTCTTCTGTTGTAAAATCACCCAGTTTGATGTCTAGTTGTCTGTCTATGATCTTTGGTGTTATTTTTTTTATAATTTTAGATGGGTTCCCCAGGAGTTTCTGCAAGTGGTCCTTCCATTTCTGGAGTCTCTCTTTTTGGCTGGTTGCCTTTAGCTTTGATCTAGAGGTACCTTTCCTACCGCTAATTCCGCTGTTTGCCATGCTAATCGCGGCTGTCTGTCTTCCACTGATTGGCTGATATTATTTATTTGTGCTTGGATGTAAATATTATATTATAATTATTGATTGTTGAAGAATTGTTTATTCTAATCTAATTTTATATCAGATAAAATGTACAAATGCGATCTATTAAGAAATCTAATTTAAATGGTGCATAGTGAAAATCTTGGCTGTTATTGTCCGCCAATTCTGGCTAATTAAAGTTTCTAATTTCTAAACTTTAAAATGTCATTTGATCCCCGTGGATTTGTAATGCAATTGAAAGCGATATTCTAAATTGACCTCGGGGTCATCACGCATCAATTAAACTCGATGGCATCCAATGATCTTTCCCGAACATTTTAAACTTACTACACTACATGTCAAAAATAGATATTTTCGAATTTATTATAATGGAGGTTCTCAGGAAGTAATAATACAAAAAATATCAAGTCATCTTATATCATTTACGATGTCTTGACGTTTATTGTTCTTGACACAAGTCCATATTTCTTATTAGTGAAAATCCTCGCACACATTCATTATAACATAAAGGAAAATCTCCCCTGTTCTAAAGTGTCAGTTCTGAGGAACCTTTTATCCGATAAATGTGAAAGTGGACGCCAGAAATAAAAGTAAGACATTGTCAGTCTTGAAACCCAAAATGAATAGGACAATTGAACAAAAAATGAGAATGTAGAAAACAATATATATACATATATATACATATATTCACATATATATAATATAGTACATACCCCTCCACACACACACACACACACACACACACACATATATATATATAAGTATATAGTAAAATAACATATATATATATACATATACATATATATTATATATGTCTTTACTTATACTTATATATATATATATATATATATACATATATATATATATATATGGGGGTGTATGTCCAAGTCTATATGTGTAATATGTATATATATGTATATATATTCTTTTTCTACATTCTCATTTTTTTGTTCAATTCAAGACTAATATACATATATATATTAATATATATATATTTATTTTACTATATCTATTATATTATATATTATATATATATATATATATATATATAATATATATTATATTTAACTATATCCCCTGTGCACTGGTATTCCCGCCGAAAAGAGGTTATTACACTAAACTACATCTGATGATGAGGTCTGTAGATCTGAGGAGTGTTGAGTACCCCATAATAGCCATTACTCCCATGTCCACTGTGACAACGAAGTTTTAGAATGTGTCGGGAGTCTCATCTATGGGTCAAGTAGAAATATGATAAGAAATTATTTGGGCTTCAAAATAATGGAATAGATTGAAACAGTTCTATTAACTTGGAGTGTTGAAATGCAATTAAAAACAATCAATGAATGAATTAATTTATTTTTTAAGTATCAATCTGGGTTATTGTGTCCTAGCTCAGTCAGTAGAGCGTTCGGTTAAAAACCACCAGGTTCCTAGTTCGCTACCGGACCCTCGCCATCAGCGTATGAGTAGCACAGGGATATGTGAGGTAAAGTAATGAGCTGATGGTAAGTGTGGCGCACCACATCAGACACAAAAACAATCTCCTTGCGCTAGCGCGCTAGGGAAAAGGGGATATACTCCCTCGCTGATTGGCTGATACCGTCTTTAGGCTACCCCAACGACGAGTTTACACGTTGGACAATATAATAAAAACTCAAAATACTGACCAAGTTTTTCGTACTCACCAGCTTAAACAAACGCCATTTAACTGTTTTTAATAAGTTCTCTTACAAATACTGACAAACAAATTCGATTCGTTTTCATTAACACTGGGGTGAGAAAATCTGAATGTAAAATAGGAAACAAATATCTGAGAGTGTATTTCCTTATTTTACCTGTGGGCAATTCCATGTCAAATAATCCAGACCATGTCACCACCCACTTCATTTTTTCTGAGAATTTTGTCAAAGTATGGACTATGTTATGTCATTTTTAGTTATGGAACTAATGTAAAAAGAGGGCGGGGTGTTTTTTTAGATTTTATCATGGCACTGATGGTTAGAATTTAAAATAATAATGGGGAGTGTCTTCTTATTGAGCTGATACATTACCATTATAATTTCGCAGATTTATAAATTCAATGTCATATGTACCTGACTAACAAATAAATTTATAACTAATAAAATTTTACACGCACACACAACACATACACACACACACACACACACACACTTTCTCGTCACGTAACTTAAAATAAAACAAATAAAAATAACAAATGAAAAAACAACACACACGAAGCGCGCGCGCGCACGCGCGCCCACCCAAGACACGCACAAACGTGCACACAGACAACCCAAATAAAAACGATTAATCTACTCACATTTTCCAACACACGCTCTCACTGCATTCTCCCCATCCCCATCTCTCTCTTCTCTCTCTCTTCTCTCTCTCTCTCTCTCTCTCTCTCTCTCTCTCACTACACACGCACAACATGAACATTTTTGGACGTCATCCTTCAAAACAGTTTAATCCTAAGCGTCTCATAATTTTCGAATCTACTTCTAAGAACGCTAACTTTCCATTCAAAACATTTAAAACAAACCGAACACAGTCTCCTTATTATTCTGTGATAAATGTTTCCTTTTCTTTTATATCAAACAAAATCCCTGGAGAAGATCTACTTAACAGATTGAAACACTGCAGCACTTGCTGAATAAATACATTCATTTTATTTGATCTGGTTTTTTTCAAATTGTTGCATTATATTACATACTGTCGGATTCCTTTCCATTGTTCTTTTCAACACACCACACACACACACACACACATATATATATGTATTAATATATATATATATATATATATGTATATATATATATATATATATAATATAATATTTGTGTGTGTGGTGTGAACAAAAATTGTTTTTCAAACATTTTTGTGAATCAATAGTGTACGAATTCTGATAAAATTCGAATACAAATAAGAATATATTTAAATGAGATTTTAAAATAATCTTATTTAATGATATTTGATTCTCTAATTTATATCAAATCTAGACTATTGTGCTGACAGAATCCTGTGATGTACCAACAACGCTGGTCTTAAATACTAAATCGGATCATTATATTATATATATATATATATAATATATATATATATATATATATATAATGATCCGATTTTAGTATTTTAAGACGCGTATATATAGTTATATATATATATATATATATATAATATATATATATATATATATATATATATATATGCACAACAGAGAAAGAGTGAATTTATGTCTGGGCCTCAAAATAATGTTTAGATTGAATCAGTTCGATTAACTATGTTTAGGAGAAAGACATAATATTCTCGTGTTACTGGCTTAATCAGCGTTGGTTGATTCCGAAAATCAAGCAAATAATCAATAGTTCATGGAAATCCTAATGATAATTGAGTTTGAAGAAAGGTGCCAGCCATTACTGATAAAATAATGAAGTATCGGGTATTTATATGCCTATAATTTCTGTGAAGTCAATAAGATATAATGTTTGAGCAATGTCAATAAAATATAAAAGTCCTGAATATGTATGTGGTTAAAATAATAGTATCTTTTCTCTCTCTCTTTCTCATTATATATATATATATATATATATATATATATATATATTATATAATACATACATAAATTATATATATATATATATATATATATATATTATATAATATGATATAAGGGAGAAGTGGAGGTGAAAAAGTATTAGCATATGTAGGTGCTCAAATGTTAAAATCGCACAGGCAGATTTAAAATCAGAGATTAATATATTGTGGATTTAATATCCTGAAATTGCACTTTCATGAGTACTTGCAATTATTAGACGGTTAAAATGTTGAGACTTTTACAAAAGGTAGCGTTTATATAACGTGAAGCATGTTCATCGGAAATTTGGGTTATCTGCCCTTAATCCGTTCCTGGGAATCAGACGCCAGGGGGCAGATGGCCCTAAATCATCACAGAACAGAATCCGCACTGAAAGTCGGACGCAGTTTTTTTGCAGCAGCCGAATTAAGGTTAGCATCATCAGTTTAGGCACCCCACAGGGGTAAGACCTGACAAGTCAACAGTCAAAATCAACGAACAGAACCAGGCAAACTGACAACTTAACTGACCACTGCAACAAGAAACAATTACATAATAACAATTCTACAGAGCTAAGTAACCCTTGTCCTCTTCATTATATAATACTTCCCGCCGAGCAAACATCTCTGGCAACTTTAGTATGAACTGTACGAACCCTTGAACAAACATTTTGAACACTTAACTTACATTTCATATATTGACCAATAAAAGGTTATTAACCGAATATACAATCTATATCGCCTTGTGTACCTTTCCTTTACAACAACAATATCCGAATCTTCTTACTCTTTACTTCTATTTCCGTTAGTTCATACAATGGAATTTTATAACGCTAAACTTATATTAAAAAAAAAACACATGCTTAGGTCTTAATGCAGCGTTTTCCCAGATGAGTTAACTAATATGTATAGAAATCAGCAAAAGTTATTTACTAGAAAAAAAATCCTATTGTCATCCCATTTTATGCGGGAAAAATGTTTTCGTGAAATAAACAAATTTCAGATTTTAAAACTTTAAAATAACTTTAATTATGTAGAGTATTCAAGTGGAATATTTTAGAATGTTCCATTAATTTTACCAGTAGAAATTTTTGAGCCTAAAAATACAAACAGAACTTCTGTAAATTAATATGTTATCAACATGACAAGAGGTAAAGAATTGCAAGTAAAACTGATTGTTAATTCTAGAAGAAATGTAATTGTTAGATGGCAAACCTAAATATTCCATTTACTATTATTAGTTCTTTAATTGGCAAGGTACGTGAAATGCGCTAACAACTTTTTGAAAACCAAAAAGGAACAGGTGCGCCATTGAAGATTTCCTTGAAGATCTTCGAGGAATTAATGCGTCAAATTAAACAAAATTAATGCGTTATTCGTCAAAAGTTGTAGGATGTTTGATTTCATCAGGAATAGTGTGTCACTATACTGACAATAACCAATGAATTAATAGTCATTCTCTATTTGGAAACTCCTTGCTATTGATAATACAAAGAGAATGTCAGGTTGATAATTGGTTTGTGAATATTGTTTGGACGTAATTCTAGAAATCATGTGGTACAAGAAAGATAGGCGATGTCGTCAAAACCAAAGAACTACAGTTCCAAGTGTGAAATATATTGGCGAGGTGACAAGCATAATGTTTCATGATTGTTTTTTCCCTGGCAAAAGGTAGCATGTCAGTATGGTAGAAGATTAATCCCGAAACATATTCAGATATTTATTAAGCAAATTTAGTGATTTCGATTGAAAATCTTGAACTCTCCTCCTGATTGGATCGTAATCACGCAGTGTGAAGAGAATGACTTGCTGAAAATAATTTAACAACGCCCTGAAATGGCCAAGTAAGTTTCACAAGTTTTAAACCCCATCGAGAATCTGTGGCGTTATTTGAAAATGTAAATCCAATTGAAACTTCAACAAACATGTCGGTTTGAAGAGCATTGTGAAGGGGAATGGAAGTCAAAACAAAACTAAAATGTGCAAATCATTAATTGAAGAACTCCGCAAGAAGTAGATCGGTTGCATTAGCAAAGGAACAAATGGCTATTCTAACAAAGTATTTAAAGTCAGGATTATGTATTCGTTTTTTATTGTCGAATATTGTTTAAACCCATTAATAATGTATAAATAGGAATCTGTTTCTATTAAATTAATGTTTTGCCAGTTTCGCTGTCATATATACTTATTAATAATGCCATGTACAATTAATTATATGGAAAATATGTTTATTCATGTTTGAAAATACAATAGATTAAAAATTTGTTAATTTTGAACGAATATTTTTCCGATACTATATATTATATATATATATATATATATTATACATAATATATATATATATTATATATATTATATATATATATATATATGCGTCTGTGTGTATGTGTGTACGATTAATATGAATATATTGATTAGTAGATAGATATAAATAAATGAATTATAGGTGTGATGTTTTGTGTACTATTTTTACTTTCATTGGCAGATAGTTAATTTTACTACGTTGTATTTCTACTGAAGTTCATAAATTTTACATATGAACATAAAAAAATAAAGATAAGTTCAAAATGTAATTATTGTACATCAATAGAAGCTCTGTGGAGGACTCGTTGTTATTAAGCAGAAGCATCGGTTAGTTATATTGAAACGTAACGGAAAAAAAATCATTTTTTGGGAGAATTGAAAGGATGGACGGGAATTGTATTTTTGCTGTTTATATGATATGTTCTCCATTCGACGACAGATAAACATTTATTAATAAAAAAACTCTAAAATCACCTTTTTTGCTGCTTTTTTATTCGTTCTTTGTAAAAAAAGAAAAAATGAAAAAATAACTCTAAAATACGTACCATTATATTTTTGAGTGCTGTGCGTCACTTCAACAGATAGATAAGTTTATATCTACTCAATTGCAGTTTAACCTAGCTAACATATACTGGAAGTTGAATTGTGGTATATTTAACACTTGCCCGAGAACACGCAAGACAAATTATCCAACAATCATAATCAAGAAGTTTTTGAGTCACCGTTTTCTATCTAAATATAGCAACAATGGGGAGTTTATTATTATGTGTCATGAAATGAATGATGACATTCGGAATGGATGCTATTGTCTTTATGATAGTTTAGCTTAGTACAACACAAGATCAATTTGGGAGAAATCTATCCGTGGGTCGGCCTAAGCTAAACTATCCATAAAACAATAGCATCCATTCCGATGTCATCATTCATTTCATGACACAATAATGAATAAACTCCCCATTGTTGTATCATTTAGATAGAAAAGGTGGACTGCAAAAACTTCTGATTATGAGTTTGGTAAGGAAAAAAATAATTTGGTCTTGCTGATTCTCGGCAAGTGTTAAATAGTACAGTCAATTCAATCCAGTATAATGATAGCTAGGTTAAACTGGCAATTTGAGAGATAATAAACTTTAATCTAATTCTTGAAGTGAATCGCACAGCACTCAAAAATAAATGGTAACGTTTTTAGAGTTATTGTTTTTCATTTTTTTTTCCTTTTTTTACAAGAACGAGATAAAAGCAGCAAAACGGGATTTTAGAGTTTTTTTTTATTAATAATGTTTAATCTGTGTGAATGGAGAACATATTCATATAAACAGTCAAAATACAATATTCCCGCATCCTTTCAATTCTCGCAAAAATGTTTTTTTCCGTTACTTTTCAAAATATAACTTTAACCGATGCTTCTGCTTAATACAACGAGTCCTCCACAGAAGTCTATGTATGTAATAATTACTGTTTTGAACTTATCTTTATTTTTTATGTATATTGTAAATTATGAATTCAAGTAGAATACAACGTAGTAAGAAATTGACACTATCTGCCAATTGAAAGTAAAATTAGTCACACAGAAACATACACCTATATATCATTTTACTCTATATCTATCTAACTAATCAATAATTTCATATATCGTACACACATACACACAGACGCACTATATTAATAGTATATATATAATGAGATATAGTAGTATTATATAACTATATGTATATATACTAGTATATATATATAAATACTAATTATATGTATCGGAAAAATAATTCGTTCAAATACAAATTTTTAATCTATTGTTATTTTCAAATGATCGAATAAACATACTTTTCATTGATAAATTATATTGTACATGGATTTATAATAAGTATATAGTACAGGAAACTGGGAAACCATTAATTTAATAGAAAGATTCTATTATACATTTTTAATGGGTTAAACAATATTCGTACAATAAAAAACGAATACATAACCTGATTTAATACTTTGTAGAATAGCCATTGTTCTTTGTAATGCAACCGATCTCTCTGGAGTTTCTCAATTAATGATTTGCACATATTTAGTTTTTGTTTTGTTCATTTCCCTTCACATATGCGCTCTTCAAACCGACATGTTGTTGAAGTTCTCAATTGGAATTTACATTTCAAATAACCCACAGATTCTCGATTGGTTTAAATCCTGTGAACTGACTTGGCCATTTCAGGCGTTTAATTATTTCAGCAAGTCATTTCTCACACTGTGTACGCATCCAATAGGAGGAAGTTCAAAGATTTTTCAATCGAAAATCACTAATTTTGCTTAATAAATATCTGAATATGTTTCGGATTAATGTCTACCATCTGACATGTACTTTTGCACGAAAAAACATCCATAAACATTATGCTGTCACCTCCAAATTTCGCACCTTGAACTGTGTTCTTTGGTTTGACGACATCGGCCATCTTTCTTGTACACATGATTTCTAGAATTACGTCCAAACAAATTCACAAACAAATTTCAACCTGACCATCTCTTTGTAGTATCAATAGCAATGGAGTTTTTCCAAATAGAAGAATGACTATTAATTTCATTGATTATTGTCAGTAATAAGTGACACATTTATTCCTGATGAACACAATCATCCTACAACTTTTTGACGAATAACCATTAGATTTTGTTTTAATTTGACGCATTAAATTTCCTCGAAGATCTGCAAGAAAGTTTCAATGGCACGCACCTGTTCTTTTTTGGTTTTCAAAAGTTAGCGCATTTTTGTACCTTGCAATTAAAAGGAAAAATAATAATAGTAAATGAATATTTAGTGTTTGCCCTCTAACATTTACATTTCTTCTAAGAATTTAACAATCAGTTTTACTTGCAATTCTTTTACCTCTTGTCATGTTGATAACATATAATTTACAGAGTTCTGTCTTGTATTTTTTCGGTCAAAATTTCTTACTCGGTAAACATTAATGAACATTCTAATATTCCATTTGAAATACTCTACATAATTAAAGTTATTTAAAAGTTTTAAAATGCTGAAATTTGTATTTCACGAAAACATTTTTCCCGCATTAAACTGGATGAATAGGATTTTTTTTTCTAGTAATAACTTTTGCTGATTTCTATAACATATTTAAGTCTAACTCATCTGGAAAACGCGTGCATTAAGACTTAAGCATGTTGTTTTTGTTTCTTTTTTTTTAATATCAGTTAGTCGTTATAAAAAATTCCATTGTATGAACTAACGGAAATAGAATAAGAGTAAGAAGATTCGGATATTGTTGTTGTAAAGGAAAGGTAACACAAGTGCGAAATTTATTAGATTGTATATTCGGGTTAATAACTTTTATTGGTGCATAATATGAAATGTAAGTTAAGTGTTCAAAATTGTCTTGTTCAAGGGTTCGTACAGTTCATACTAAAGTTGCCAGAGATGTTTGCTCGGCGGGAAGTATTATATAATGAATGAGACAAGGGTTACTTAGCTCTGTAGAATTGTATTATGTTTAATTGTTTCTTGTTTGCAGTGGTCAGTTTAAGTTGGTCATTTTGCTGTTCTGTTCGTTGATTTTGACTGTTGACTTGTCAGGTCTTACCCCTTCGTGGGTGCCTAAAACTGAATGATGCTAACCTTAATTCGGCTGCTGCAAAAAACTGTCGACTTCAGTGGCGGATTCTGTTCTGATGATTTAGGTGCCTCTGCCCCCTGGCGTCTGAATATCCAGGAACGGATTAAGGGGCAGATAAGCCAAATTTCCGATAGAACATGCTTCACGTTTATATAAACGCTACCGTTTTGTAAAAGTCTCAACATTTTAACCGTCTATAATTGCAAGTACTCATGAAAGTGCAATTTCAGGATATTAATATCCACAATTATTTAATCTCTGATTTTAAATCTGCTGTGCGATTTTAACATTGAGCACCTACATATGCTTAATACTTTTCACCTCCATTCTCCCTTATATCATATTATATATATATATATATTTAGTATAATATATTATATATATATTTATGTTATGTATATTATATATATATATATATATATATATATATATATATAATGAGAAAGAGAGAGAGAAAAGAGTACTATTATTTTAACCACATACATATTCAGGAACTTTTATTTATTGACATTGCTCAAACATTATATCTTATTGACTTCACAGAAATTATAGGCATATAAATACCCGATACTTTCATTATTTTATCAGTAATGGCGGCACCTTTCTTCAACTCAATTATCATTAGGATTTCCATGAACTATTGATTATTTGCTTGATTTGCGGATCAACCAACGCTGATTAAGCCAGTTAACACGAGAATATTAATGTCTTTCTCCTAAACATAGTAATCGAACTGATTCAATCTAAACTTAATTTTGAGGCCCAGACATAATTCACTCTTTCTCTGTGTGGTGCATATTACTATATTATATTATATATATAATATTATATATATATATAGTATATATATTATATATATATACGCCGCTGTCTTATACTAAAATCGATCATTATAGTATATATATATATATATATATAGGCTATATTATAGTTTATATATATATAATGATCCGATTTTAGTATTTAAGACAGCGTTGTGGTACAAGGTCACAGGATTTCTGTGCAGCACAATAGTCTAGAATTTGATATAAATTAGGAGAATCAAATATCATTAAATAAGATTATTTTAAAATTCATTTAAATATATTTTATTTGTATTCGAATTTTATTCAGAATTCGTACACTTTTTGATTCACAAAAATGTTTAAACAATTTTTTTGTTCACAACACACAGCAAATATATATATATATATATAATATATATAAGTCATATATATATATATATTATAATATACATATATATATGTGTGTGTGTGTGTGTGTGTGTGTGTGAAAGAACAATGGAAAGGAAACGGACAGTATGTATATACATGAACAATTTGAAAAAAACCAGGATCAAATAAAATGAATGGTATTTATTCAGCAAGTGCTGCAGTGTTTCAAATCTGTTAAGTAGATCTTCTCCAGGGATTTTGTTGATATAGAAAAGGAAAACATTTATCACAGAATAATAGGAGACTGTGTTCGGTTCGTTTACAATGTTTGAATGGAAAGTTAGCGTTCTTAGAAGTAGATTCGAAAATTTATGAGACCGCTTAGGATAAACTGTTTTGAAGGATGACGTCCAAAATGTTCATGTTGTGCGTGTGTATGTGAGAGAGAGAGAGAGAGAGAGAGAGAGAGAGAGAGAGAGAGAGAGGAGGAGATGGGAGGGGAGAATGAGTGAGAGCGTGGTGTTGGAAATGTGAGTAGATTAATCGTTTTTTATTTGGGTGTCTGTGTGCACGTTTGTGCGTGTCTTGGTGGGCGCGCGTGGCGCGCGCGCGTGTGTGGTATGTTTTATTTCATTTGTTAATTTTTATTTGTTTTTATTTTAGTACGTGACGAGAAAGTGTGTGTGTGTGTGTGTGTGTGTATGTGTGTGTGGTGCGTGTAAATTTATTAGTTTAAATTCTATTTGTTAGTCAGGTACATATGACATTGATTTTATAAATATCTTGCGGATTATAATGGTAATGTATAGCTCAATTAAAGAAGACACTCCCATTATTATTTTAAAATTCTAACCATCAGTGCATGATAAATCTAATAAACACCCGCCTCTTTTTACAATTAGTATCCATACTAAATGCAGTAACATAGTGTCCATACTTTGACAAAATTTCAGAAAATTGAGTGGGTGGCTGACATGGTCTGGATTATTTGACATGGAATTACCACAGGTAAATAAGAATTACACTCTCAGGATAATTTTGTTTCTATGTTTACATTCAGATTTTCTCACCCAGTGTTAATGAACGAATTTCGAATTTGGTTTGTCAGTAATTTGTAAGAGACTTATTAAAAACAGTTAAATTGGGGTTTGTTTTAAGCTGGTGAGTACGAAAAACTTGAGTATTTTGAGTTTTTTATTATATTGTCAACGTGTTAAACTCGTCGTTGGGGTAGCCTAAAGACGTATCAGCCGATCAGCGAGGGAGTTATATCCCCTTATTCCCTAGCGCTAAGGCCAAGGGAGATTGTTTTTTGTGTCTGATTGGTGGCGCCACACTTACCATCGCTCATTACTTTACCTCACATATCCCTGTGCTACTCATACGCTGAAGTTGGCGAGGGGTCGGTAGCGAACTAGGAACCTGGTGGTTTTAACCGAACGCTCTACTGACTGAGCTAGGACACAATACCAAGATGATACTTAATAACATAAATTTAATTCCATTCATTGATTGTTTTTAATTGCATTTCACCACTCCAAGTTAATAGAAACTGTTTCAATTCTATCCATTATTTTGAAGCCCAAATATTTCTTTATCATATTCTACTTTGACCCATGATGAGACCCCGACACATTCTAAAACTCCGTTGTCACCAGTGGACATGGAGTCAATGGCTATTATGGGGTACTCAACACTCCTCAGATCTACAACCTCATATGATGATGTAGTTTAGTGTAATAACCTCTTTTTCGGCGGGAATACAAGTGCAAGGGATATTAGTAAAATAATATATATATATTATATTATATATATATATATATAAGATGCGTATATATTATATATATAATAATATAGTAAAATAATATATATATATAGTTAATATATATACTGTATATCTAGTCTTGAATTGAACAAAAAATGAGAATGTTAGAAAAAAGAAATATATATACATATATATATATCAAAACATATAGACTTGGAAATACACCCCCCATATATATATATATATATGTATATATATATATATATATATATATAAAGTATAATAGTAAATGATCATATTATATATATATACTGTATATGTAATATGATATATATGTTATTTTACTATATACTTATTATTATATGTGTGTGGTGTGTGTGGTGTGGTGTGTGGAGGGTGTATGTACTATATGTATATATGTGAATATATGTATTATATGTATAGTATATTTGTTTTTCTACATTCTCTCATTTTTTTGTTCAATTGTCCTATTCATTTGGGTTTTCCAAGACTGCAATGTTCCTTACTTTTATTTCTGGCGTCCATTTCACATTTATCGATAAAAGGTTTCCTCAGAACTGACACTTTAGAACAGGGGAGATTTCTTATGTTATGATTGTGCGAGGATTTTTCACTATAAGAAATATGGACTTGTGTCAAGAAAATAAACGTCAAGACTGTAAATGATATAAGATGACTTGATATTTTTGTTTAATTAACTTCCTGAGAACTCCATTTATAAATAAATTCAAAATAGCTATTTATTTGACATGTTAGGTAGTAAGTTTAAATGTTCGGGAAAGATCATTGGATGCCATTCGAGTTTAATTGATGCGTGATGACGCCCGAGGTTCAATTTAGAATATCGGCTTTCAATTGATTAACAATCCCACGGCGATCATAATGACTTTTAAAGTTTAGAATTAGAAACTTTAAGTTAGCCAGAAATGGCGGACAATTAACAGCCAAGATTTTCACTATGCTACATTAAATTAGATTTCTTAATATGATCGCAATTTTGTAACATTTTATCATGATATAATTAGATTAGAATAAACAATTCTTCAACAATCAATAATTATAATTATATTTACATCCAAGACAAATAAATAATATCAGCCATCAGTGGAAGCAAGACAGCCGCGATTAGCATGGCAACAAGCGGATTATGCGTAGGAAAGGTACCTTCTAGATCAAAGCATAGGCAACCAGCCAAAAAGAGAGACTCCAGAAATGGAAGGACCACTTGCAGAAACTCCTGGGCAACCCATCTAAAATTAATAAAAAAAATAACACCAAAAAGATCATAGACAGACAACTAGACATCAACTGGGTGATTTTACAAACAGAAGAACTCAGGTCTTAAAGAAACTAAAAGGCAGAAAGAGCAAGACAGGCCTTTGACGAAATATCGCCCTCCCGAAGGTAATGGAAGCTGGGAAAGTTCAATGACATACTGCTTAGAAAAAAAAAATAGAATAGATAAGTGGACTAAATGATACATATCCCTAATTCCCCAAAGGGAGACCTAGGAATCACTAAAAACTACAGAGACATAAAGTGACTCTTACTGGCTTTGCGCTAAGATTATAGCAATGCCCTCCTCCTTAATCGCATCCGACCCGAAAATAGAGCAAAATTCTTGGAAAAACCGAAACAGAACCGCATAATTCGATCCACAGAACCTCTCAGATCATAGAGGGGTTCGATCAAGAATTAGAGGCCAACGCTACTATCGTAGATTTTCCAAGACATTTGATTCCCATAACACAGAGGGAAAAGGAAACAATACTACTAGCAATAGTCCTCCCCACAGAAACGGGTTTGCCGCTATAATGATGCTTCTCGTAAAGTCACTAATGGTACGCTCACCTGATGGCGAGCACAGACTTTTTGACATCGCCGCTGGAGCCTACAAGAAGATACAATTATCACCATATTATATTTAATTAAGATTCCTGACTACGTTAGCTTGGACATCATTAGATACCATAAAAAGAAAGGGCTTCACACAAAGAGAAGGCCAAGAATGCAGGCGATATTCCGGCACAAACCAGTCACTGATGCAGACTATGCTGATGACCTCAAACACTTCTGCAGATACACCGGCATCAGGCTGAGTCACTACTACATAGCTTGAGGAGGAGCAAATACAAATAATGCAAATTCCGATAAAAATGAGTTCATAAGTGTTCAAAAAGAATGGAGACTTTTCACTTCTCGCGGGTAAGCTTCTTAAACCAGTAGAAAATTCCACTTGCTTTAGGTAGTAATATCTCGTCCAACAGAGAGCGATATTTATACACGAATAGGAAAAGCCTGGTTGGCCACTAACAATTAATATGAATAATGGAAATGCCGATCTACTGAGCAAACTAAAAACGGCAATTCTCTCAGGCGGTGGTTTATATCAGTATGCTGTATGGCTGCTCCACTTGGATCCTAACAAAGCGCCTTGAGAATAAACTAGATGGGAGCTGCACAAGAATTTCTGCGTGCCAGTCCTTGAACAAGTCATGGAACAGCACCCCACAAGAAAGCATCTGTAATGGCAGAACTGCCCCATATTGAAAACCATCCGAGTGAGACGGAATAGGCATGCAGGATGACTGCCTGGAGATACAAGGATGAGCTCATAAGCGAACGTCTCATGTGGAAAGCCAATACATGGAAATGCCTAGTGTGGTCGCACACCATGACCCTACATTGACCACGTATGCGAGGATGCTGGTTGCCTGCGGCAAAAATTCCAGGCCGGCAATGAGTGATAAGGAAAGTTGAGAGAAGATTTGTCATGGATATCCTGATGCATGTGCGACATGATGATGATCATGATGAATAAATTTAGTATTAATACGAATATTAGCTTAACATATACATTACGGTTAGGTCACCGCTGACAGAAAACGTTCCCGCTAGCTCATATTATTATTGAAATAGATCATTAATACATCACAGAGCCTATTTGTAGTGACGCACCATAGCGTAAATTTACAGGTTTGTAATTCAAGAATTTCATTCTCCTAGGCTGGTTGCCTAACCAAGGTTAAATTCCCAGTTTGCCATAGCTATTTTACCCATGAGTGGAGGGAGAGTTTTGGATTCATACCTTTCCCAATAGTGATTTTGCGTAAATTTGAACAGTAGCTTCGTCGAGGATTTGAACTCAGGTCGACGAAGTCATCTTAATCGATTCTAACCATTTCACCACGCCATTCCTCATGAGAGTTATAGCAGCGAGAGCCTGTTCAATATTTTCTTGGGTAACCATCTTAACCACCAGTTGTACTGTAGAACCACCCGAGTCCTTTGTTTTCATCAAAATGATTGATTACGGACAATTAACAAAGACCCAAAGAGCCTGTGATTTACTGGCGGCTATAAGTACACAACATGTCATAGTCCCAATTAATAGTTATAACTCTTTATATCTAATTAATAGCTGTAATAACTTCAGTAGGCTCGTGATAAATCTAAGGTGTTGTATCTTAGTGTTGATCGGTTTGGTGCTTAAGTATTAGCTTGATTAAATGCCATCATACTATTCGCGGGGACAAGCCATCTTATGTAGACAGTCGTGATGCGCGGCACTGGTCAGGATGGATGAGTACCCATGGAAGCCTTGGATTTGAGGATTCATACATTTTCAAAGAAGTATGTACAGAAAGGTGCAAACGAGATATGGTGTAACGTTTGTGAGAGCGCTGTCGAGTATGTGTCACAGTCCATTGGGATGACTTAGTAGCTACGTCTATGAGCAATGTCCAATCTATCAGTAAGTGAAGTCGACGGGCGGCCTACTAATGTCGTATGTCTACCAGTGCAGCGGAGGAGTCCCCTTATCCTTTTCAATAGGCTAAGACCCAAGGAGAAATTGCTTTAGCATGGCATGGAGGTGCGAGCGCCACACCTTGCCAACTCGTGCATGCTCATCAGTTATTACCGGCACAGATCCTGTGCTACTATACGCTGAGTTGGCGGGGACCGGTATCGAACTAGGAACCTTGTGGTTCTAGGCCGAACGATTCTCAGTAGTACTTTAAATGCGCAGTTGACTCTCTCGCATGGTTCTCCCAAGGTGGAATTGTTATACATTATGTACCATGCTTTTCGCAAATATACGTTGTACGCTATTGTGTACTTAAATGCGCGTTTCGAGACGTGTGTGATCTGAAGATGCACAAATTTTGGCAGGAAAGTGTCTTCGTTCCTACAATGGGTTAAGGACACATAATGGAATTAGAGTGTTTCTTGATAAATTGACATATTCATCCTCTGTAGAGTAGTGTATAATACTTTTCCCGATAATTCGCCTGTTAAAGATGGAGACAATATCATTATATTAATTATCTTTTAAAGCTTGTCGTAAATGAGCGAACGAATGCAAATGGAAATAAATATGATAAAATATACCACCATATATATAATATAGTTATATACTTAAGTTATAATATAGTAAGTATGATATATATATATAGTATAATACTACGGAAGTAATACAGCAGCGCCGGTTGTGTATTATGATATGGCTTTTATTTAGCCGACACTTTTTGGGAGAATAAATGTGCTTGAATTGAAGTCGTACCTAAAATTTTGAAAAAGTTAATTAATTAATAATTAATTAATTAGACGGGCTATACTATTTAAATGTTGAAGCTAACAATCCAGAAATCAATCTGTATGTAACTTTCGGCCTATTAGGCTAATCAAGCAGAGGCTATAGATAGAAAGACCGCCTTGTTGCGATGATTTGAAAACCGAACTGTCAAGTAGAACGGGCGAGTCATCGTAACCCCCTACAGGCCAACCGGACTTCTTAGATTTTTCGTTTTGTTTAGTAAGTGAGCTTATCCTATCTCTTTTTATAGTGAT
>CM042140.1:119567699-119570199 GCA_023376005.1 Doryteuthis pealeii
CACGACTGATTCTCAAAATTGTCTAATTGTTTCATCCTTCCTTCATTTTTCTTTTAACTTTCCTCTTCATGCAGCAAAAAGCGAAACACATAGTTGTACATTGCACAAAACCGAGATGTACACCAGCTAGATGCAAACGAATACCTGAAATGCACTAATGGTGCAAAATGTGTTAACTGCAATTAGATTTACACATGATAGTCTATATAGGTAGTTAGTAGCTTAAATAGATACACACAGGCACAGGTATATACCTTCGCACACATGTCGATAAAACGATTTGTTGCTAATACATATACAAAAATAAAAATTTAAAAAACATAGATATACCTTTATATTTGTATATAAGATACGAAAATGGACAATACTGAATTTTTAATTGGTTTAAATATCAAATTTAGTTAAATTTAAAGTTTTACATGAAAACATAGCATAAACTGACCAACTCATAGAATGGATAATATACTATAGGGTAAAAGCAAGGCAGACTAGATTTTTGTAGCCTTGCTTAAAGTAACGTGTTTAGCAAGAAAAACCTGAATCAAAACTGGCTGTTCACCGAGAAGAAATTGCAATGTTTCTGATTAATACAAACTCATCCAAATAAGAATCTCTAGAAATGTATTCAAGAAATTGTAAATTACAAGAAATTTATGTACGTTTTGATGTAAAAGTAAATTGTCGGGGTGGCCTTAAAGTCGGTATCAGCCAATTACGAAGGAGTCTATCACCTTTTCACTAGCGCTAGATGAAGGAGATTGTTTTTGCGTCTGATGTGGAGCGCCACACACTATCATCAGCTACTCACAGATCCTGTGCTACTCATACTCTGAGTTGCCGATGGTTGGCTTATCGAACTAGGAACGCTGTGGTTTCTAGGCCGAACGCTCTACCGGACTCGTAATTTAGACTATCTGACCTTGACAAACACAGCGCTCGTGAAAAGCCAGTAAATGTAGCTCGATATAAAGTTTTCTTATTTCTTAAATTGAAAGTTCTTATTACGTTCCCTTTTGGACTAATACTCCAGGGAAAGGTATGAACCGCCCTAATCTCCCCGTTTCGGGTAATATGATATTCAAGTTATTCTCTCAAATACTAGTAATTTCAAAGTTTCTATTTGACTTCTAAAATTGCTCATAGATTTAAAAGGCTATAACCACTCCGGTGAAATACTTGGAGTAATGCAAAGAAGGTGTACTTGTATTCTCTCCATCCTCCAGAATTGAAGTCTTACATCAGATGCAAGTTTAGTTCCTGCCTGGAAATCCTCTTTTTCGGAGTTTCTTAGTCCTGCCCTGGATACTGTCAGCGTATTCTAAAGCCCCTTATATTTCACTGTTTTTCTACAAGTATAGCCTTGACAATTAGTAACTCACGAAGGTTGAATATGTCATTAAACAAACAAAAACAACAGCAAATCAACCAAAGTAAACTAAAAGTTAACCTCAACAGATTTGAGGATGTAGAAGACCTTTAATACCACGTTTAATCATCTCACAATAAAAAAAAAGCGGCCAGAGTTGTTTAAGTGAATGAAAACACACTGGAATAAGTATGCTGAATTCAAGGGGACTATAATGAGGATCGCAAAACATTTAACAGGAAATACGAATAAAAAGGTAAAACAAAGGAATATATTAAAAGAAATAAGATGTTTCATCATTACACAAGGGATATTAGATAAGTTTCCAGTGGAGTTTTAACCAATTGAGAGCTCATTGGAATGTGTATACAGAATTCCAAGGAACTATGTTAAGGAAACTTAACAGAAGTCGTTAACAGAAATAAGAAAAAAAAAAAGGAAAAATAACGGAAGACATTAAATAAAATATGACTTATCTTCAAACAATAATAAAAGAAAAGTTTTAGCGGTACTTCGACCAATGGAAAACTATATAGAATATGTACAGTGAATACCAAGGGAATTATGTTGAGGAAAATTAACGGAAGGCATTTTTAATAATATGAAGCTTCAACTTGACACAATCATAAACAATATGTTCTAAAGATATCTCGAACATGTAAACCTCAGTGGAACATATACGCTGAATTCCAAGGTAACGATGGTGACGAACATTAACAGAAGACATTAAATGACATACAATAAAAAGGGAATATTAATGGAAGACAATAAAAGAAATATCACAGTTCATCTTCACACAATAATTATAAATTTCAAGAGGTGCTTGGACCAATGGGAATATCACTGGAATATGTATGCTGAATCCTAACATGACTATGGCACAGGAAAATTAACCTTTCTTTCGTTGTTTCTTTCTGTCTTGTAAATAACAGTATCAGTCTCGAATATTTTGAACCTATACGGAATATGAATATATTTAAATTATGGTGTTGGATCGAATTGCTTGTTGCTTAAGAGCAACACCTTAATATATTGAGATACTCACGTGTAAAAACACAGGTACATATAGAAAACACATACATCTATCAATCGATTGAGATATTTATACCCAAAGAGAGATTGATATAGAATTAG
>CM042140.1:119572699-119600199 GCA_023376005.1 Doryteuthis pealeii
CTCATAGGCATAATTTTTAGAACTTTTTAAAAATTATTCATCAACCGCTTGATTGTCTTTAGTCGCCAATCTAACTGGATTTGCCGATTGCAGTATCTTTTTTTACTGAGAATTTTACTCATCAAAATAAGTCTATCACGTTCGAAATGAATGAAACACTGCCATGCATCGCTGAAGTACATGAAAAACCATATGAGTCATTCATTTTAGGTCTGACTAAAATACATATTTAATAAAAATCTAAAATATTAGATTTATTGGTGGTATCTTTAAACAGGAGACGTAGGATAAATACATAGCATTATCAATGAGTTAGAACTTAAAATTTCAAACAAAAAACAAACATGCTTCAAACCGAAAAATCTCTCAAGTAATTAATTCGCCTGAATTTTGGAAAGAACGTGGTGTAACGTTTATCACTTAAGAAATGGTGACGATTTCAAATTCTTGGAAAAACATGGAATCTCTCTATCTCCATACGGATATGGTAAATAGTAAAGCAGTCTTTGCCTTTAGTCAAAGCTACGGCAACCGGTCTAGGAAACAAATGTCTGAATTACAACAAACACTACCGCAAAAATTTACCTTTGTCGCATACACCCTTATGGCGGCCGATTATGATTAAAATACATACTTGACTGCATTTAAAGAAAAAATATCTAAAAAAAAATGCCAGAAAGCAACCCTTTTCTTTAATAGAAATTCATCTTTGATTATCAAAAAAATTGCGTATTACATATTTACATAGCATTTTCATCATTCGATGAAAAATTTGGAATTGCAGAAACAAAGATTCTGCAGTAATTAGCAATGATCATGTATTGGAATCTTACCATTTTCGCGAGTAATTCAGCTAATCTTATATTTATATTTTCTCTATACTGTACCCCCCACACACAATCAATAGCCATAATTTTTAGAACTTTAGAATTATTTTATCAACCAGTTGGTTGTTTTAGTCGCAATCTAACAGTGATTTTACGATTGCAGATTATCCTTCTTTACTGAAGAATTATCATCATTCGGTGTAAATTGAATTGCAGAACAATAGATTCTGACAGTAATTATCATGATTTAAGTATTGGAATCTTAACCATTTTACGTGAGTAATTCATCTAGTCTTAAATTTTACACCGAATGATGATAATCTCAGAAAGCAAGGATACTGCAATCGTAAAAATCACTGTTAGATTGCGACTAAAACAACCAAACTGGTTTGATAAATAATTCTAAAAGCTTCTAAAAAATTATGGCTATGAATTGTGTGTGGGGGTACAGTATAAGAAGAAAATATAAATATAAGATTAGCTGAATTACTCGCGAAAATGGTAAGATTCCAATACATGAATCATTGCTAATTACTGCAGAATCTTTGTTCTCAATTCCAAATTTTCATCGAATGATGAAAATGCTAATGTAAATATGTATACGCATTTTATGATATCAAAGATGAATTTCCTATTAAAGAAAAGGGTTCTTTCTTGCATTTTTTTTTAGATATTTTTTCTTTAAATGCAAGTCAGTATGTATTTAATCAAATCCGCCGCCATAGGGTGTATGCGACACAAGGTAAATTTTCGGTAGTGTTTGTTGTAATTCAGACATTCGATTTCCTAGACCGGTTGCCGTACTTTGACTAAATGGCAAAGACTGCTTTTACTATTTTACCATATCCGTATGGAGAATAGAGAGATTCATGTTTTCCCAAGAATTTGAAATCGTCACCATTTCTTAAAGTGATAAACGTTACACCACGTTTCTTCCAAAATCAGGCGGAATAATACTTGAGAGATTTTTCGGTTGAAGCATGTTTGTTTTGTTTGAAATTTTAGTTCTAACTCATTGATAATGCTATGTATTTATCCTACGTCTCCTGTTTAAATACCCAACCAATAAATCTAATATTTTAGAATTTTATTAAATATGTAATTTTAGTCAGACATAAAAATGAATGACCATAATATGGTTTTTCATGTACTTCAGCATCATGCAGTGTTCATTCATTTCGAACGTGATAGGACTTATATTTGATGAGTCAAATTCTCAGTAAAAAAAGATACTGCAATCGCAAAATCACAGTTAGATTGCGACTAAGACAATCAAGCGCGTGATGAATAATTTTAAAAAGTTCTAAAAAATTATGCCTATGAGTTGTGTGTAGTGGAAAAGTATAGAAGAAAATCTTGTGATTCATCATTCTGACTAATAGTTTACTTGTTTTCTTTTGAAGTCAGTAAATTTACAAATTGTGCGATTTGTTACGTCTTGCAGTTACATGGCTTCCGCTGCTTTTTCGATATTTTTTTTAGAACACCCTCTCCATGAAAGACCTTTCCCTACATCAATTCGTTTGGCCGTCTACATAAGAGACAAACAAATGATAGGAATGTAGATAGCGAGACGGTTTCAAATCCTGGACGATGCTGATTGCATTTCACATAGCGCTAATACCCTTCAGAAAGGTATGTATCAAAAACTATTCCCCCTCCAGATATGGGTAAATAAGTGCAGGCTGGGCTCATTAACCTTGGTTAGGCAACAGTCTAGGAGAAGAAAAAATCTGATTCAAACCTGTTAAACTGCGCTTAAGACATTGACCTTATGTCCCACCCTACTCGTGTCAAAGGGTCAGGTAGATATGTATGTATGTATAAAAGCCATAAGACATACAAACACATTCTTCCGAATTCTTAATATAGATTTTTTATATTTCTTGTCTAATATTTTCTAATGTATTTGTGAAAACAAGCATCATTCACTGAGCAGTTTGTAAGGTTTGGGGATCTTTTAATACAAAAACGCACCACTAAAGTACGTATACAGATTTATTAAAGAAATTACTTACAGCGAAATTTTGTTATTAAAATTTGATATCTAACAATGGATTTATTTTTTTAAAAAGCTGAAATGTTTTGTTGCAGTCTGCGTCGCAGTATGGATCACATGGGTAATGTGTAACAACTCGTGATGTTTTAGTATGTAGGTGTACGGCATTGTTGGCGCCGAAACCTTCCCACCATTCATAGAGTTGATTTATGGGCTACGAGGTGGATGGGAGCTGGTGAACGGCTGGTTGAAAGTGAATCGATGCCGCGCTTCCTCATCGATTTTTTCGTTTCTCCAAATTTGAAAAGATTGCACTACTGAAGCTTACCTATCTTTCCTTTATATTTACCAATCTCTCTCAGTCTCTGCGACTCTGTCTTTCTCTCTTGGGTATGTATATATATATATATATATGTATATATATATATATATATATATATATGTTTGTATGTATGTGAATGTGTGTGTAAGTTTGTATCTGTTCCTGAATGTACCTAGGTGTAGAAGTCACATTTATATACACTCGCACATTTATAAAACACTCAGAATATTCAGAAGGTATTGTTACGTACACACACACACACACCACACACACACACGCACACGCACGCACACGCACACACACAGACGCGCGCACACACACACACACACACACACGCACACACACACACACACACACACACACACACATATATATTATATATATATATACATATATATACATATATATGTGTATGTGTATTAAAATACTATCTACGATATGGAATTGTAAATATGACCATATAACTTTTCTCTCTCTCTCCTCTCTCTCATATATATATATATATATATATATATATATATATATATATATATATATATATATAGCCTGTTACTTGACCACATTAGAAGGACTTTTGTTTTGTTCACTTCACTACCCGAGTGAACAGTCTGTAAATTAGCTTACTTACCGATCTTATGTAACCAAGCGCGTTATTCGTACAAGTCTCTGCGTCTCTGTCAGTGTCAGCACCTCTCTCTCTCTCTCTCTCTCTCTCTCTCTCTCTCTCTCTCTCTCTCTCTCTCTCTCTCTCTCTCTCTCTCTCCTCTCTGACGTTGTGGCATACATATCAATCTAGAGTAAGATAGGTAGAGTTAGCGGTGCTGTTTAATCAATCTAACAGTCTCTTATATTTCCATCATCCCTGTAGAAAAGAAGAAAAAAACTATCTATTGATCGCCAATGATCTATGTTACCCGCTTTGTATTCATCTATTTCAAGCTGTTTGTTTACCGACCTAATTCTATATCAATCTCTCTTTGGGTATAAATATCTCAATCGATTGATAGATGTATGTGTTTTCTATATGTACCTGTGTTTTTACACGTGAGTATCTAAATATATTAAGGTGTTGCTCTTAAGCAACAAAGCAATTCGATCCAACACCATAATTAAATATATTCATATACCGGATAGGTTCAAAAATATTCGAGACTGATACTGTATTTACCAAGACAGAAAGAAACAACGAAAGAAAGGTTAATTTTCCTGTGCCATAGTCATGTTAGGATTCAGCATACATATTCCAGTGATATTCCCATTGGTCCAAGCACCTCTAGAAATTTATAATTATTGCATAAAGATGAACTGTGATATTTCTTTTATTGTCTTCCATTAATTTTCCCTTTTTATTGTATGTCATTTAATGTCTTCTGTTAATGTTCGTCACCATCGTTACCTTGGAATTCAGCGTATATGTTCCACTGAGGTTTACAGGTTCGAGACATCTTTAGAACATATTGTTTATGATTGTGTCAAGTTGAAGCTTCATATTATTAAAAATGCCATTCCGTTAATTTTCCTCAACATAATTCCCTTGGTATTCACTGTACATATTCTATATAGTTTTCCATTGGTCGAAGTACCGCTAAAACTTTTCTTTTATTATTGTTTGAAGATAAGTCATATTTATTTAATGTCTTCCGTTAATTTTCCTTTTTTTTCCTTATTTCTGTTAACGACTTCTGTTAAGTTTCCTTAACATAGTTCCCTTGGAATTCTGTATACACATTCCAATGAGCTCTCAATTGGTTAAAACTCCACTGGAAACTTATCTAATATCCTTGTGTAATGATGAAACATCTTATTTCTTTTAATATATTCCTTTGTTTACCTTTTTATTCGTATTTCTGTAAATGTTTTGCGATCCTCATTATAGTCCCCTTGAATTCAGCATACTTATTCCAGTGTGTTTTCATTCACTTAAACAACTCTGGCACCCTTTTTTTATTGTGAGATGATTAAACGTGGTATTTCTTTTAAAGGTCTTCTACATCCTCAAATCTGTTGAGGTTAACTTTTAGTTTACTTTGGTTTGATTTGCTGTTGTTTTTGTTTCGTTTAATGACATATCAACCTTCGTGAGTTACTAATGTCAAGGCTATACTTGTAGAAAAAACAGTGAAATATAAGGGGCTTAGAATACGCTGACAGTATCCAGGGCAGGACTAAGAACTCCGAAAAAGAGGATTTCCAAGGCAGGACACTAAACTGCATCTGATGTAAGACTTCAATTCTGGAGAGATGGAGAGAATACAGTACACCTTCTTTGCCATTACTCCAAAGTACATTTTCACCGGAGTGGTTATACCTTTTAAATCTATGAGCAATTTTCAGAGTCAAATAGAAACTTTGAAAATTACTAGTATTTGAGAGAATACTTGATATCATATACCCGAAACTGGGGAGATTAGCGGGTTCATACCTTTCCCTGGAGTATTAGTCCAAAAGGGAACGTAATAGAACTTTCAATTTAAGAAATAAGAAAACTTTATATCGAGCTACATTTACTGGCTTTTCACGAGCCTGTGTTTTGTCAAGGTCAGATAGTCTAAATTACGAGTCGGTAGAGCGTTCGGCTAGAAACCACAAGGTTCCTAGTTCGATCCCAACCATCGGCAACTCAGAGTATGAGTAGCACAGGAATCTGTGCGTAAAGTCTGATGATAGGTGTGGCGCTCCACATCAGACGCAAAAACAATCTCCTTCATCTAGCGCTAGTGAAAAGGTGATAGACTCCTTCGCTAATTGGCTGATACCGACTTTAAGCCACCCCGACAATTTACTTTACATCAAAACGTACATAAATTTCTTGTAATTTACAATTTCTTGAATACATTTCTAGAGATTCTTATTTGATGAGTTTGTATTAATCAGAACATTCAATTTCTTCTCGGTGAACAGCCAGTTTGGATTCAGGTTTTCCTTTGATAAACACGTTACTTAAGCAAGGCTACAAAATCTAGTCTGCCTTGCTATTTACCCCATAGTATATTATCCATTCTATGAGTTGGTCAGTTATGCCTATGTTTTCATGTAAAACTTTAAATTTAACTAAATTTGATATTTAAACCAATTAAAAATTCAGTATTGTCATTTTCGTATCTTATATACAAATATAAAGGTATATCTATGTTTTTTTTAAATTTTATTTTTGTATATGTATTAGCAACAAATCGTTTTATCGACATGTGTGCGAAGGTATATACCTGTGCCTGTGTATCTATTTAGACTACTAACTACCTATATAGACTAGCATGTGTAAATCTAATTCAGTTAACACATTTTTGCACCATTAGTGCATTTCAGGTATTCGTTTGCATCTAGCTGGTGTACATCTCGTTTGGTGCATGTACAACTATGTGTTTCGCTTTTTGCTGCATGAAGAGGAAGTTAAAAGAAAAATGAAGGAAGGAATGAACAAATTAGACAATTTTGAGAATCAGTCGCCGGATGTGTTCGGAAATTATCTGCAAGGCCGGACCGGAAGAAATCTCTGGAATAAAATTCTGTGCAGTGATTGACGGACAGGTGAAACCTTCCGGAGAAGAAGAAGAAGAAGAAGAAGAAGAAGAAGAAGAAGAAGAAGAAGAAGAAGAAGAAGAAGAAGAAGAAGAAGAAGAAGAAGAAGAAGAAGAAGAAGATATAATCTGCTTTATAATGTCAGCGATGTTTGTATAGCATGCAGCATTTAGTAATAGCTAATATGTGTACATTTTAACTGCTTTGATTTTAGTTTCCTTGTCTTTTTCAGTTCCCGCCAATTTTGTAAGAGAAAATTTCGGATCGGTAACATCTCCTTCAATGATGAACGCATTGATTAAACGAAGTTTGTTTATCCAAAGATGGCACTTAAAAAAATCGGTTACTGGATTTCTGTCGACATGCAGTAAATAGAATGGACCAACCAAATTCCAAGTTACTCTCGCAATAAAAATGCACATTTATAATAGATATAAGATGTAACAAGGAATGCAGTTTTTAACTATATATACAATATCGTCGTTCTAGTTTGGGTTTTCTTGACATTCTAATACACTGTTCCTGTTCTGATTCAGAGAGTGCATTAAAAGTACAGCGTGGTCCGAAGATCTTATCATTTTTAGAGGCACATTTATAATAGATATAAGATGTGACAAGGAAAGTAGTTCTTAGTTATATATATAATATCTTCGATTCAGAGAGTGTATTAAAAGTACTGCGTGGTCCGAAGGTCTTATCATTTTTAGAGGTAAAATAATTAAACAACGTAACTCAAAATTCTAGAAAATAATTAAATTTCTAGATATATTCTTAGAGGTAAAATAATTACATAACTTATATTATCAAAATTATATAATTAAAACAAAATATAATGAAAATTAAAACAATATGTTGGGGTGTTTCAGAAAGAGTAAGCGATAATTTTGTAATCTAGTAACTTGACCAATTCTTGTTCAAACGATCCCATTTTTAACAGCCTGTGAAGAAACAACTAAAAGTGTAACATGAAATGATGGACAAAACACTTCATAGATCCTTTTCATAATCCCTCAGTTACTGATAATCTTCATCAATAATTCTCCATCAAGAGATGTTATCTAGGAGATTATGTATCACCAAAGTATTGTTGAGGTCCAAAGAAATATTAAGAAAACAACACTGGGAAGGTATCAAATCCAGACGCTATACATTCTGATCCTTCCTCATGAAGGTGTCTAGATCGTTTGCAGCGTATCCTCATCTGATATCGTCTGGTTGGGTTTGATGCTGTCTTAATCTCACTGGTACAAAGTGAAATGACCTAAATATGCGTATGAAAATTACAGACCTATAAACCAAATGTGGCTTTAGATCAGGTCCTGATGATGTCATCATTTTCTCTGCTCGTCAACTCTAGGAGAAATGCTCGAAACACCATGTACTTCTTTGCCAGATCTTATTGATTTAGCAAAAGCTTTCGATACTGCCAATAGGACCGCTCTGTGGACCATTGTTGGTAAAGTTGGCTGTCCACCTTCGTTCGTAAACATGTTCATGCAACTCCATCGTTACATAAAAGCTCATGTTAAATCCGAGGCGGAACCATTAATTCTGAAATAAAATCTAATGAAATAAATCTAATGATTGAAAAATGAAGGTAGTGTGTGCTCTGATAGAGGTATTATAACAAAACCAAGTTCTGTGTCTATGAACATGCGTTTTATATTTCCTTTCCTACTCTTCTGCGACTTGGACTGCATATCGCCGTAACATCAAAGCCTTTAAAAAGTCCCTTCAAGCTTGTCTTAGGATGATTCTAAAATATCAAATCGCAGAATCTATCACCAGCTACCATTGTCCTTTAGAGCGCCAATAAATCTAGTATATGGATACTCCTCATACGCAACCAGAAGCGTTGCGCTGGGACCCTTACCAGGACGGATGTTGTTAGATTACCCAATCAACTGTTCTACGAGAAGTTGCAACAAGTTAGACATTCAATACCTAAAACTAAGAAACGATTTAAGGATGTCTTCAAAAACTACCCCAGGGCGCTTAGCATAGTCATTGGAGAATAGGGTCCGATAGTGTTAAATCGATTAACTTGAAAGAAAGTGATCTACAAAAATGCTAAGAAATGTTTGAAGCTCGGATAATCAAACCCACCAGCGTGTGGTTTTGAACACATCCTTGAAGCAGCACTCTACAAAACAACAATTGTACGGCTAATCACCTCTCATCCAGCAAAATATTCAAGTAAGACGAGCAAGACATGTTGGGCACAATCGGAGACATAAGGATGAACTCATAGGTGAGGTTCTCCTATGGATTCCTATACAAGGACACAATATTGTTGGCTGACCAGCAAAATCTTATATTGATCAACTTTGTGGGGACACTGGGTGGCCCTAAAGACAATATACCAAGAGCGATCGCTGATAGAGACAGACAGTGAGAGAAGAAGTCAAGAGAATATGTGTTGTTGATATAATGGGATGATGATAATGTATAATTGAGGTATATCACATACTGCTAAATACAGGTTAGTTTTATTATCGCTTTGGAAAAAATTTATCACTGGGGAGGTATTATGTCAAAATCAAATTCATGCCAAAAAGATAACTCTTCTTAAATATATCAATTATTTCTTTAGTAGGTTAACATAATTTTGTTTTTCTGTTAATCCTTATCATATTTCAGAAATAAAACTTTTATCTCTTATGAAAAGGTAGTGTCTTCATTTTAATTCATATTTTTGACAGAAAATGTTTTTTAATGAATGAAATAACAGAAGCTAGGAATTACAACATAATTCTCATTATATTATGTATATATATATTATATATATTGTATATAAATTATCGTTTTTATGTATATATATTATGTAAAATATAAGGAATGAAAGAACAAAACTCATATATATTATATATATATTGCATATATTATATATATATATATATATATATATATATATATATATATATATATATATATATATAATATTTAATATATTTTTCTTCTGTCTTTAATTCAGATACCAATCCAGTACTTTCCATTTAATATCTAATAACCTAAGATGACCCATGAAGCTGACAGTGGAGAAATCTTAAGTAAATGTTGCAAAACGCATACGGTAAAATAATTAAGAAGGTTTTACCTAAACCATCCCACTTTTCCAACATTGCTCCAATGGAATATCAATTATTCAGAACTTTGTAAAAACACGTACCCGGATGACGGGTACGCTAGTTTTGAAGAAGTTAGAAAATAAATAAAAAAAGATCTTTTTTTTTTTAAATTTTTTATTGATTGTTTTTTTCTGTAACTTTGACAATTTTATGCTTGATGTACTAATAATTTGCTTGCACAATGGTATTATTCCATCGAAAGTAAAGAGAACTATTATTGATAGACTTTCTAATTGATCAAGAAGTATAAGTCAATAATAGGCTCAATAGAAAACAGCAAGACTTTCTTTGCCTTACGATGCATACAGATTTAAATCAAACATGGCCAAAGAAAATTAATAAACCTTGACCAGAGCAAGGCTGGTGGGTGGGGTCTTAATGAAGTGTAAGAACAGACATTTCGAATTTCACACCCAAATGATCACTACATTTAATCTTGCATACTGCCAAGTGGAATAAATCTCATTATTTATAGCGACATTCTTATTTGTATATTACAGAAATACTCAGATGTTGTATGTTTACAGTAAATAATCATTTCTCCGTTAAATAACGGTTTATCAAATGATAGCTTGAACCCTGTGATTTTCAATATTACCGTCATTTTTCGTGTATAATACGTACCACTTTTCCACATACTTAAACCTAAATGTTACGGATGCGTATTAAACACAATGGTTAAATGATAAGTTTTTATTCGTCTACATGCATCCCCATATTAAGGACGTTATTACCGCGTGTAATTTATATCTATGATCCAAACTAACAAATATTTAACACACACTTCTTTTTTATACCGATACAGAGAAATAGCCACTTTCATGTGTGTTTGTTTATAATCTAATTTCTCCTCGTGTGAGCTTATTTAGGGCACAAGTTTGTTGCATTTTATGTGAACATATATTTGTGTTTTCTCTAAATACTGTCTAAACGTCGATTCTTTTTCAAAATGTTAAACAGAATGATTTATTTTTAATTTTTACTTAATACAAACATGTAAAAAAGTTGAACAAATTTTAGATTTAGCTGCTACAAATTCTAAAATGTCAGTGCGTATTATATGCAAGAGTTCGATGTGCGAAGTAGACACGAGAGCGTGTTTTACACGAGTCATCATCATCATGTCGCGCACGCAGCACGGGCATCCATGACAATCCTTCGCCAACCCTCCCTATCATTCATTACACCTGGAAGCTCCTCTGCGGAGCAGCCAGCATCTTCACATAACTGGCAATGTATGTCCTTGCTGGGCGCCCCACACTTGCATGTCCATGTGTTGGCTTCCACAGGAGAACGTCGCTTATGAGTTCATCCCTGCTTCCCAGTAGTGTCCTGCATGCCTTGTCCGTCTCACTCGGATAGTTTGTGAGTGGGGGCAGGTGACCGTACAGCTGTTTCTTGTGGGGTGCTGTTTCCACAAACTTATTCAAGACTGCTCGCAGAATTCTTGTGCAGCTCCCATCTAGCTTAGTATATTCACAATTTTGGAACAAATTAACCACAGGATCGAAGGTATTCATGAATTTCGCACGGTTATATTCAAAAGAATATGTTTGAAGTCACGTGGCCCAGAGTATTTCCTATATTGATGTCACCGTGTTTGCGTGTCAATTTGAGGACAGTGCGGAAGATTTGGATGAGACCAATGGTGAGTAATGTAATGTAATCGTTGTGATAAGACAAAAACATCTGAATTTGTCGCTGAGATCAAGGCACTGCTTGATAACGCCCCAAGCAATTTCGAAAGAGACAATTATTAACACAGATGATGAGGGACAAGAGTAATGACAGCACTGCAAACTTTTGAACAACTCTAGAATCTATTCTATCTGACTAAGTTTTTTTTTTCTAAAATGAGATGAGAAAGAAATTCTGCCAGAATCAGATAGTGAACTCATAGAACAACCATTGGCTTGTTTTGTCTCCAAAAGATGGTCTGATAATGATGAAAACGAAGAACCCCGCCTGCATCATGGTATTTGAGGTGGTCACTAGCGATGGTGCCCTTATCCATCTTCCCAAAAGGCCCCAGACTTAACACGGAGCGTACATGAAGGTAGTGCTATCCTAGATCGAAATGGTAGCTGCTAGACTATTATATGTCTAGCAAAATGACTCTTCACAATTCAACACAAGCAGAAGAAACAAGACTTGGTTGAAAGAATAATTCTGCGGCCACATCAATCTTAACATCTGGTCGGCTAATTCCCCACATTGCAATCTCCATGATTATTATGAGTGGTACACAGTTGAGAGAGATACAAACAAAACTTCATGTTACATCAAACGTAAATCGAAGGCTAGGATGATGGCAGCATTTATCAATTTAAACAAGTAGACCGTTGTAAAAGCTTTCAGGGGTTATCGTCTGGAGAGCGGGATTGAGTCGATATAGTTGAATAAATATTATCTATAGTATATCCATTTATTTTTTATATAATAAGATTAGCTTCAATGTGGCACAAGACCAGAAGTATGGGGTGCCCAATGAGAATCGAACAAACTAACAAGGGTCTGCAAATCTAGCTTGCTAACCATTACACCACGTGCTGATATCATTTTAATTTTTGCATGATTTAAGTGATAATTTACCCATCGCATTCCCCCTCTCCCTTCCGTCTCTCTCTCTCTCTCTCTCTCTCTCTCTCTCTCTCTCTCTCTCTCTCTCTCTGATAAATAGATAGTTAGAGTGAGGGGGAGAGAGGGAGGCTGAAGTTTACTAGTTTACTAGTGGCCTTAAAGGTGTTAGTCGGACTTTTGTTATACTATCCATGCTCTCCTAGGGCAGGTGCGGTATAGAAGCAGGTATTTCTGAAACAAATGGGATCAAGAGTTCCAGTCTCACTGGTATCATTGTTTATTCGGATGAATGCTGTTCCTTGCCTTCGAAGAAGTTACAACTCTAGCGAATTAGGGAAAATGAAAGTCAAATAATATTTGTATCAATTTATAATTATTATGATAAGAAAAGAAAGTTGATTTTATTTTTAGTTTTAAAATTTTCACGGAATACTTGCAACTCCACTTTTAAGTTCTGTGAATAGACAGTTATGCTTGGAATAAGTTATTATTATTGCATAATTGTTACATTTAATCAAACATCTTGCACAAGGGCATAGACTTATGAATAAACATTGTAAGATTAATTATATACTATTCTACTTGAAGTTTCTTTGAACAAGTTTTAGAATTCAACTTTATAATCGTCAGTGGTCAAGATTTTTATCAGTTTTTATCGAGAGAACAGACGTATTATATGTAGTTTTTATTACTTTCGTGGTTGAATTGATTCGTTCAGCATCGGTAATTTATGTCTATACATAGTTACCGAACATCAAGCTATGCATATATGGAAAGTTAGTGAATATGAAGTGTGTTCAAAAAGTATAGAAACGAAACTTTAAATTTATGAAATTCTAAAATTCCAAATTTAGATAAAAACACCAAGCGGTCATTCAATAAATAAATAGAATCATTTCGAAAATAAACAAATAATTGTTTTCTTTTCAGTATGTTTTTCCTGAAAGTAAATTTTGCATTGTTTGGAAAATATTTATTGCAAAGATATCTAATCACTGAAAAGTATATTGTTGATAATATTCAATCATAGATATTCAAACTCCACCTTGAACAGAGGTGTGTGAATTTTTTAGTGCTGATAGTGCAAACATGTGAGTTTACATAAGAATGTGTAACGTATACGGAGAAACACATTTTATAGTAAAACAAAATGTCTACAAATGGGCTAAACATGGGCTTGCACACTTTGTGCTTGAATCAAAAAAGACTATTGAGTGGACAACACTAACTTTCCGGTAAATAAAAGTATCAGCCTTCAGATAAGAAAGGAACACATTGAAAAACAAATATGAAAACATGCTACTTTGTGAATAATTTTCTTTCTGGTGAAACAGATAATTTGGGAGTGCACCCCTCTATATTCCCCCATTCTAGCGAGTGTGTGTGTGTGTGTGTGTGTGTAGAGAGAGTAGAGAGAGAGAGAGAGAGACGAGGAGAGAGAGAGGAGAGAGAGAGTGATGTTAGTGGCTAACCTGCTGGACAGAGACATTTTAGTAAGCACATTCAAATTCCACTCACACTATTACGTTTACTTTCGACGAATAAACTTGAAAAGATAGGAAATACCTCATCCTCCAGTTTATGTTTAAAGTTTACAAGGATGGCTTTGACATCGGACGAGAGATAGCAAAAGAGGTCCCCGTGCTCTCTGCCAGTTACTCATTTAACTAATTACAAAGTACAAACTAACTCTCCACATAAAAGTTTCATGACTTAATCTGTCAATCACATGATTTGACATAACGGTTAGAGCTCTTTTTAAAATCAATCTAAATTACTTTCAATAATACGGCCGTACCACTTTGGTGTAAGGCTAGAAATGTATTATGATGAGAGATTTTAACTGTTTCTAGAAGTATTTTGTGCTGATTTAGACTTGAAGATATCTCTTTTGTAAGTATGCGCACTACTTCAGAAAAAGGGAGATACATACAGCCCGGTCTAAAATTACACAGAAAAAGCCAAATCTTATGGTTATTTTATGTAATATGAAGTTAAACTAGCTGTTTTAACACATTTAATTGTATTAACAAGAGTTTGATGTGTCTATGATCTTATATCATGTGTTATTCCCTTAATAGGGATTTTCAGCAAATAAAATGAGCCACGTTAAAGCCTATAACATAGAAAGCATTACTTGTATACCCGTATCAGATCCTCAAATTGCAAATAACCTCATTAAAACACTGCAATTTATATTCACTATAAAATGAGCAACAGCATTTACATATGTTTGTCAACTTTGTACCTTCCAAAATTTACATGGAAAGTATTACAAATATCTATGGTGATAAATTCATTTCACTTCTTTTGCACTGCCATTTGCTTTTGTATTAATTTTGTCACACACACACATTGACTGGTATACAATATGGATGTTGTAGCCTAACTTTGACTGTATATTAAAAGAATAATGCGTATAGGTTGACTTATTCAGTATTATGTTGAGAGAGAGAATTGTTATCTTGGAAAGCAATATTTTGAGAAAGAGGACCATATGACCTTTAAGCCACCCTATTCAAGATCTCATTCATGGGACAGGTTTCATTTACACGTCAAAATCGGTTGTTAGGGGTTAGGCTTAGGTGTTTAGGGTAGGGTTAAGTTTATCATTTTTTTAAACTCTAGAGAATCGGCTGTAACAAAACCAGATCTTGACGATGTAAATGAAAACATCTGTCCTCATGAATCCGAGATCGCAAAAGGGTGCCTAAAGGTCATATGGTCCGAAAAAGAAAAAAACTCTCTCTCTCTGTCCTCTGATCCTGCCAAGCTCATCTTTACAGATATATTGATCCTCTGAGCCGATTCAAAATCTTCCATGAATCATTATACTGTAGCATTTCATTATCCTTATTTTCAGTAATATATTTGAACATGCAACATTGAGCAAAGGGCCAGTACAAAGGTGGGCGCGGGACAGTATTTGCATGAACTATGAACCCAGTTCTGAAGGCTCACTGTCTTTTACAGTTCACTTACAAGGTTGCTCCAATGTAGCTGAAGTTGCTGGGCTGTACCATTGGAAAATAATCTTGGCATCTTCACATTTCCAACCAATGATTTGTTGGATGATGAGGCTCTCTCAACATAGGTCCAAATAGCGCCTAATAATTTCTCTTGTTGGATGATAACCATTAATTATATTGAGCAAGGTCTGGTAATACTATACAACTTTGCCCAGTAGTTTGAAAGATGTAAAAGTACGCATCTGACAGAAGACATTTCCTGGATCTAATATACAGCCACATACCACAATTTTTTAATTTGCTGGAACAAATCTTGCGGGTTAACTATTTCAGTTGTAGCCCCAAGAGTCTGCAAATATGCACAAACTCACACTGGTTTCCGTTCTGTGCTCAAAAGTTTTATATTTCTTACCCTTTCCTTTCGCTAAAACACTACACATTACAGCCAGTAAATACATACAGAGAGCAAGACACTGAAACAGCAGGTTCATCATGTTCTCTGCAATAGATCAGAGATCAAACCAAGACAATCACTTGTAACTTAGTAAGCATATACATGTCAGCTTAATCATTTGTTGAGCAAGAATATAACAAGAAAAAACATTTTTCTGGAGTCTTTGATATAATTAGACAGAAGGAGTTCGATACATATTTGCATGAAGCAGATAAGGTACTTTTCTCATGAATCAGTAGTTAAATTTCGTGATCACGTCATTTGCTATCATTTTGAGAGACAAACATGAACTCCATCGTTCAAAATGTCACATGCAAAATAAAGGAGACATTTTCTGCTGTAGATTGAAACTGAAGCGGCCCAATCTCTAACTGAAAAGACAGTATAAGAATGAGGAAAGAAAAGAAAGAAAGAAAATGATGAAATACAGAGGTAACAAAGAAAAACGATAAGGAGTTAGGAGAAATATATGTAAGATAAGAAAAAAAAACATAAGGGAAAGATGATGCAGGATAATAAAGAAAGAAAGAGTAAGGTGACGAAAAGAAAGAGATAAGAGAAAGAAAGGAAAGAATAGGAAAGGAAAGAAGAAAAGATGACGAAAGAAAGAAAAAAGACAGAAGGATAGGAAGAGAATGGAAGAAAGGATGAGAAAAGAAGGAAGAATAAGGCATTTGAGAAAAAAAGAAGGAAATAATAGGATGAATCAAATGAGAACAGGGAGGCGGCAGAAAGAACAGAAAGAAAAACAAGAACAGATAAAGCTAATTTCGATATTTTTATATGTCTATTTGGGGATTCATTTGCCAAATTACCGTAAAATATAAATAATTGTTTGCTACTATAAACCGAAAAAATATACAGGAGAAATATGACAATGCTCAGGAATATGCTATGTACTCACGGACGTTCAGACAGTCATCGAACTGAAGCTGTATTATACCAAGACAAGAAATGAATGATGAATGTACGTTAATTTCCTCCCAAATTACTCTCCATGCCATTACATTTTCTACTTGTCAAAGAATCATTTTAAAACTATCTTAGAATTATCTGAAACTGCGCCGTCTTATTCTCTATACATTTTCCAAACTAAATTTTTACTTCTGAGATAAATGTTCCAGCCACAAAAGACCCACTGAGCTATTCTCACATGGAGGACTGCTGCGTTACCCCACCGCTTGCAGTTCATATTACTGAGATTAACTTCATATACTTTTTTCTCAATTGTACACCATCGGCGTTTTAATAGGCCTGACGGATATACATCCATAAATTTCAAACAAGTTGCTCCGCTGCTGCATTATCTTCCTTTAAATTAACATTTAGATAGTTTTTAAATTTCATACGGATTTTTTTTATCAATATAGCAAGATATGGATAATAATAATATAGATGGAATCAAATAGTATTTAAATGTGATACATACGTGTGTTTCAAGGACGTCTGTAAACAAACTTAAGATTTGCTAACACGCTATATGTTTTCTTAGCCAACACCGGAATTTTTTAGAGTTGGATTCACTAGAATACATAAAGTCTCAATGCAGAAGTACAGAGATGAAGGAGTTTGAAGAGTTGTCACATGTTTCCCTCGTAGAAGAAAATGACAAACACGTTTAGAGATCATCTCACTCATTTATTTTCGTTGTTTTTATATTGTCAGGAACCGATTCAAATAAATATATACAGATGTGCTTTTTTTCAGCAATGAAGGCATATTATCTATATTCCATTTATAAATCGTCACCAACAACAATGGAGACGCGTTTCACTCATGCTTAAATATGAAATAAGTCTCTGACTGTTCTGGTTTTTAACGTCCATAAACTTTTAGATCTGACTAAAAATTATGTGTTAAACTTGAGCCAGGTGAATGAAAACAAGTCTCGCGTTGAAAAATACATGATGAATCCCTCACCTATCATATGTTATCTATGTTCACATTTTCCGCGGTAGTTGCTAGAGTGTTGTTAGTGAATAGGGAGTATAGGTAGATTATCATCAATAAAATGCAGCGACCACATATTTTGATGATTGATGGATAGATTTTATGACATTTCAACCCTAGCCTTATTTTATGCAAAGATATTTGATATTATTAACTTCTTATTTAGGGTATCCAAATAAAGAAACAAACATGTATTTTTAACACACTTTTTCAAACATTTTTTGCTATTTAACCCATAGATAGGATCAACAGTACTACCCTTAAGATAGAATACCTCACTTTGACATCATGAAAGAGGGTTTGAGAGCAAACATCTATTCCAGTGGGACTAGGAAGATAAATCTGTAGTGATGACGTGGTCGAGAAAGGCAAAATATTTTTACCGGGAGGGATACATGCTTTCATTCCGAAGGTAGAAACCTTCAATATTGAGAGGAACGCGTCCTGACTTGCGTAGAGAAGTAGGGATGTGATCTACAGAGGATAGCTTATTTTGATGTATGAACATGTTCCGTGTGTCTCGTAATTTTATACCTGTCCCTAAACAACGATAGCATTACTTTGGACACACCATGTCTATATATATACATTATAGTATATGTATCTTATTGTGTGTGTTGTGTGTGTGTGTGCTGTGTACAATAATATATATATACATCATATTACATGACGCACAAAACACACATTGTATGTGCTATATTCATCAAATACGAGAAAGCTCAATATCATTAATCAACTTCGCTGCTGATTAGCACAGATTCCATTATTTCTCTACACTTTCCCAACTCTCATCTCCGATCATTGCCCCTGTAACACTCTCAGTTCGCAACGCAGTGCGGTATTAGCAGTTGGATTTTTGCTGTCGGCTTTACATTGATATTGCCATTTGTAGTGTCCCAGGAGAACTCCACTTATAAGTCGTCATATTCCCGGCAGTATCAACATGCCTTATTTTTTCTTACCTTGCCGGATCTTATGTGATGTGTAATTGTCCGCTATAATGCTCTTGGTGCGGATGCCTTTTATCAATGTTTGTTCAGCCCCGCAAGATATCTGTGTAGTTCCTCTCTTTTTTCTTATCACAAGTATGTGTAGTCGATACAGTAGAATTTGATCACGGATACAGCTTGCGAAGTATCTCATTTATCTTAGTGAGGTATCACATATTTTATGATCAATACTAGCATAGGCCGTACATGCCTTTCTATGCGCATACAGACATCGCTTCCTAGATGACATATATTCACCTATCGTATATGAACTAGTCTACTAATTACAGAGACGTTGCAATTCTAATGCGAAGATGATCCATCATTGTTTAAAGGGAATGAACACTTTCTTATATGAGCTTCACACAGCTGATCACGCCTAATTGTTGCCGCTGCAATCCTGCGGCATGCGTCAATTGTGAAGACAGCCCATTATATCATTCTGGCATATTCATCATTCTGTCTTGTCTTCTGTGAGATATCTTCCTGGTACTTACCCCTTTTTAGTGTGAAACTATTTCTTTAATATAGTCATCAAACAATATCTTACTGCATGTCTCGAATACTTTGACTTTCCACCCGCACAACAACATAGTCTCATAAAATTCATGGATTACCACCAAAGGCAGAAACGAAAAACCTGTATGCCTGTCTCAATGGCAAATGCACAGTATCAGACTTCTGAATTAACTGAAAGACTGATTTCAATATAGAATGATGTTTCTTCTTGAGAATAGAATCCGAGAAAAGATGTGTAAATTCCTTTTCCTAATTTCTAACATGCGTGCTTCTTGCAATCTGCTCTGTTATCTGTTGGAACGCTAACTAACGCTAATCTAATTGGGTTTATAGTTGCAATTAAAATGGATATAATTAAAAGAAACAGAGGAAATACGATATACAGCTTTAAGATTGGTTTTTAATTAAGATAGCAACAGTTTCACATTATAAAGTACAGTACTTTAATTGGTCTTGACTATAAAGCGAAACTGAAGGAACAGCATAACCAGACACGCAATTGAAAATCAGTCTTTGCTATTTCTGACGATGTTATGACCATTACAATTCTTGCTTTCCATTGTGAATCATCATAAAGCACTCCTCGAGACACACAACAGTACTAAGTGGTCGAAATCTTATTGCAGGGATTTCAAGGGGGCCTCAGTGATTAACAAGCTAGGCTATGAGCCCGTTACTAGTAAAACCCGATTCACACAAAGGATCTTTTACTCGACAAACGATTACTTTAACAATTTAGCGCTTCCAATATACTGAGCACTGGCTTAGTTGACCACACCGCCTTACATCTTACGATAACATTATGTTCCTTAGCTTGTGCAATCTCGCTAGCTACTAAAACTGATCATTGACTACTTAACTTGGGTGACATGGCAATAATTTTTTAGCTGAGCTGAATATAAGTCGTAGATAATACCGATATGATCCTGTTGCTGTGCACCAAATATAAGGTAAATGGCAATGATGATACCAGATGATATGTTATCATTTATAATGTATTGACTGATTTTAGTTAATATACTACCATTATGACTGCGTACCCACATGAATGCGTCGTGTCAAATCACGAAATATTGTCTGATTTATAGAATTATGACAAGACACGCTAATAAGACAAGTGTGATGGATATAATTTACTAAGCTTAGTTAAGATTACCTCAAGCCCAAAGGTATGGGGATCTCAGTGAGAACTGAACTCACTAACCATAAATCACTAGTCTAGCTCACTAATACACTATGAGAGCTGCTGAAATCATTTAATAGACTTAGATGAGTTTCTTTTTAATAAGGATAAAAGTATTGAGAATCCTATGAGAATCGAACTCTCAAGCAATGATCTCATCTAGATCGCTAACCATTACACCACTCTAGGTGCCGAACTTGTTTAAATTATAACTATTCCAAAGTTCTAACTTTGCACAAAAGATTATTGTGTTGAAAATTAGAATTTATTTGCAAAACTTTTAAAAAATTAATGCTTTACCTTTTTAATTTATCGATGCAAGATCCGTAAACCATTAAAATAATTTTTAGACCAGCAGAAATAATGAAACTAGTATCAAAAAGACGTAAATTGATATCTGTTGTATCGCCAGGTAGAGAGATACACAGATGAATGGTGTGCTTAACACACTTATTAAACACCAGCATGCGGGGCTAAATGGATACATAAAAACACAGAACAAATAAGTACAAACGATTTACAAAACAAACTCACACTAAAAGAGGAGGGTCAGTTTGGTATAGCCAGCAGCCGTCAGTCTGAATATTATTCAGCTAGTTAATCATGGGCTATTATATGGCTATGAGCCAGTTCGTCTGGTAGAGTACTGAAGGGGTGTTAGCTACTTTACAATAATATAACTTCAAAATTATAAACTTATTTTCCAACATAATTACTATGTATTGTTTCAATGAACTTTTTTTTATTCTATTCATAAAGAATTCTTTCTGAATTTCTTTTTTGCACAGCAACTTCAAATTTGACATTGGATGAAAGTTTTGACAATTCCATACCAAAAATGAAAAGAAAAACAATTCTACTGATTCTGAGTTCATTTTAGACTTTTCGACATTTGTAACAGTTATTGACAGCAGATGAAAAAATATTCCTCTTTCAAACATTAATAAGACTATTTGCAACGGTTCACAAGGATTTATAGAATCAATCGTCAATCTATCTGACAGAAGTCTCTTCCTCGAATTTCCTAAAATTGTGAGCATGATGTCCTGTGCTAGAGAAACCGTTTTGAATTTCCTTAAAATTAGACACTCCATTAAAAGGGACATTATGTTCAGAGAGAATGGCACAGCGGATCATAAGTGAGATTAGCTATATATTCATAATACTAATCTGCTATACAGTTTCTAGTCTTTTTTCAACAAGATGAATACGCATTTTATAGTAAGACGTATATCTAAATTAACACAAAAATGTAGGAAGACATATTTTATATTTTAATTTTTCTTTAATTCCGTTTTCACTTTTGATAAATTCCGGTGTTTTTATTTGGTTTTTAATTTTCTTGTATTTTCATGTTTTATCATAGTACTATAAATGTTATTAACACGGAAACAACTAAAGTAAAAATATCAAATTTTTAGCAGATGTAAAGACAGAGCAGAAATAATTTATGTTTATTTAACACTCCAATCTCAAATCTTGTCTATGGTTTTCTTATTGCTGTCCGTTATACGAGTTCATTTTCTATAATCACAGTCACTCCTATATTACAGTAGATCTTGGAAACAAACGGTATAAATTTAATTAACGATCTTATTATTTTAAATGTATATGCAAGGTGTGTCAAAAAAGTATCGACATTTTTGTACTATTTGACACACCTTATATTCTGAAAGAATATCGTTCCATTCATTTTTACCTTGGTAAATACAGCTTTAAAATTGGTACTTTTTGACACACCTTGTATTTTGAAAAATTAATAAATGAAACGTTATTTTTTCAGAATACAAGGTGTGTCAAAAAGTACAAAAAATCCTGATACTTTTTGACACCTCTTGTACATATGGATTATTTCTACTTTTGAGCTTTTGATCTTGAATTTAACGCGACTGGAGAGAAAAATAGTCACGGGCAAAGGAAAAACTATCTAGTTTTAAGAACATATTAGTTACGAAAATTATTCTGCTTCGTTCCATAGTAAAGTAATTTGAGGGCCGCGTGCAACTCGTGGGTCGCGTGTTTGAGATTGCTGATCTAAACGATATTACATCGACTAGCTGTAATTTTCAGGGTCATCAGTATTATATAGTAGTATATTCATCTTAAGTTGCACTGTTTATGGGGAGATTGTGTCCTTCGTAATGAAAGGTCTATCAGAGATTGTTGCTTTATATCTATATCGGATGTAGCCCTCATGAGAGCTATTATTCACTATCGTCATATAGTCAACTTACACTATGTATGTGTGACTTTAAATATAACTGAATCCATTTTCAGACGTTTCTGCATCCATAATTCGCAACACCACGTTGTAAGAGAATTTATTAGGCTTGGTTTTTTGTTTTAACTGTCATGTTATTTTATGCCAAATCTTGTTTTTTGTATATATGATTTGCTTAAGAAATTATTTCATCGGCTTATCGTGTATGAATAAATTAGTAGAATTAAATTTCATTAACTTCATGTTTAACAATAACTTGGTAGACTTAATTTTCATTAACTTCATGGGTAATAATAAATAATGGTGGTTGACAGTCAGTCACTGCCCTCTAGTATCTATATGATAAAAGAGTGGGTATTTACCATGAGAGCAGTTTGAAGAATACGGCTGTGACAGTCATGTAGGTGCTAGGGCTTGATTGGATGGAGCCTCTCCGACCGATGATCTATCCCAAGCAACGAAGTGGAGTGTTGTATGTCAAGGGACCACTTAGTACCAGGGTCACATACAACACATCCACCCCAACCCTGTCCCCTGGAACTAACCACGACCAACATGTGATCCATTGAGAGGGTCTTACCCCTCTGCAGAGATGCAATTGACATATTTTACTGCACCATCCGAAAGAGCGAGACATCTTATTAATCAACTCTCATAGCTGATTATTACTTGTGGTGTAATAGTTAACTAACTAATTAAGTAGACGATTATTAGTGGTTTCGGTTCTCACTCGGTTCGTTATACTTCTGGATTTGTACCAAACTAGGCTTAACATAGTAATTGCCAATACTCGTTCCGTATGTGTAAAGATTGTTTAATGAAGTAAGATGTTTCTGTTTATATAGATATCATAAAATAATTAAACATTTTATTAAAGTTTTCTACACAGAAAACACATTAAGAGCAAGATATGCTTCTGAAAAAATATTCCTTACATTTTACTGATTTCCTGCTTTTATTTTACTTTGCCACATTCACATCTATTTTACTATGTTAGCTTCTTAAATTACCATGTGTGCAACTTTTTTACACTACTGTGTCACGTATTTCTCTTAAACTAAAATAAGAATAGATGTCATATTTATGCATTTATTCATTGTGAGTTTTGCATTTAATTTTATTTTGTTTGGAAATTAACTAAAACTTCTTCAGTTTCTTTTCAATTGATTATGGACTCGGTATGATTCTAATATAATGACATAAGATACTTGTTGCGGAAAATAGCTGAACATCTTCAAAACGGAAATTACATAAGAGTACTAGTGAGAGAAAATGCGCTTCTAAAAGATAATAATTTTGATATATTCACGGTTTTCAAGTTTGTATTTCTTTTTTTTTATTAGATACCAAGGAAAAATTTCAAGAAATTTCAAGCAGACATAAAAATGTGAAGGATTTTTCTTCCAATTGTAACAGGCTCAATTTCTGCTGCAATAAAGAACCAAGATGTCAATGAATAATAATAAAAAAATCTGACATATTCAAAAGAGAAATTTGAAGAATTACGCTTGGTAAGTTTGGGTATTTTTGCGTGGAAGTATAATTGGCTATTATATTCTGTCGACCCATTACATTTTATATTTCCGCGATTGATCTTTCATTATATTTTCTTACGTACTTTTTTCAATTTTTCTTTTCCAATTTCTCTCTAAATTATTCTCTCATTCAGATTATAAGCATGTACAGTACGATTCAAGCGAGTGAGTGTGAAGAGGTATATTTTCTTTCAAATGGCATTGATGCACAATTTTTCATGTTCGAAATGACGAGTAAAATTTCCTTCCAATGTCTCTCACTACAGAAAAATACACGGAAACATACATACAAACACACACACACACACACACACACATATATATATATGTATATATTACAATTGCAATATATATATATATATATATATATATATATATATATATATATATTAACTATGAAATATTTTTTGATTAGAAGTAGGTTCCTATTCCTCCGGTTGGTGTAGGGGTTACGATACTCGCCCGTCAACTTGATAGTCGGGTTTTCGAATCACGTACAAGGCGGTCTTTCTATCTATAGCTCTGCTGATGAGGCCTAATAGGCTGAAATGTACATACATAGATTGATTTTTCTCGAATTGTTTAGCCTTACATTTAAATAGGTATGCCCATCTAATTAATTAATCATTAATTAATTAACTTTCAAAATTAGATACGACTTCAATTAAGCACATATTGTCCCAAAAATTGTCGGCTAAATAAAGCCATATCATAAACACACCGCGTGAGTATTTACTTCTCATACTGTCGTGTACAAGAAGTCACTATAAAAGGAATAGGAAGCTACTTCTAAACAAAACGAAAAATCTAAGAAAGTCCGGTTGGTGTAGGGGTTACGATACTCGCCCGTCTACTTGACAGTCGGGTTTTCAAATCACGCACAAGGCGGTCTTTCTATCTATAGCTCTGCTGATTAGGCCTAATAGGCCGAAATGTACATACAGATTGATTTTTCTGGATTTGTTTAGCCTTACATTTAAATAGGTATGCCCGTCTAATTAATTAATTATTAATTAATTAACTTTCAAAATTAGGTACGACTTCAATTAAGCACATATTCTCCCAAAAGTTGTCGGCTAAATAAAGCCATATCATAAACACACCGCGTGTGTATTTACTTCCTATATATATATATATATATATATATATATATATATATATATATATATATATATGGTGGTATATTTATCTATTTATTTCATTTGGCATTCGTTCGCTCATTTACGAAGCTTAAAGATAATTAATATAATGATATTGTCTCATCTTTTAAAGGAATACGGGAAAAGATTAACTATCTATGAGGATGAAATGTCAATTTATCAAGAAACTCTAATCATTATGTGTCTTTAACCATTGTAGGAACGATACATTTTGGAAATTGTGATTATAACAAGACGCATGTTAAGACAAATAGCGTAACGTATTTGGAAAGCATGGTAAATAACAATCACTTGGAAATGGAGGAAATTTAAAGGTACTACTGAGATCGTTCGGCTAGAAACCACAAGGTTCCTAGTTCGATACCGGTCCCCGCCAACTCAGCGTATGAGTAGCACAGGGATCTGTGCGGTAAAGTAAGGAGCTGATGGCAGGTGTGGCGCTCCACCTCAGATGCTAAAACAATCTCCTTGGTCTAGCGCTATTGAAAAGGGGATAGACTCCCTCGCTGACTGGCTGATACCGACTTTAGGCCGCCCCGTCGACTTTACTTTACTGAGATTGGGAATGCTCATAGCGTAGTACTAAGATCATGGACTGTGACATCGAACTCAAGTTACAATATTTCGTTCACTTTCTGTAATACTCTTGGAAAAGGTATGAATCCCTCAAATCCAAGCTATGGGTTAAATGATAATACGACTTCTACAAAGATGGCTTTGTCCCGAAAGATGATTTGGCATTTAACAAAAAAAGCAAACTAACACTAAAAACTGATTTTTCCGAGCTATGAAGTTATTTACAGCTATGTAATTAGATATAAAGATATAACTGTTATGGTTGACAGTTTGTCTTTAGGGCATATCAGCTCTTTTGGGTCATTTAATGCCGAATCAAGTCATTTTGATGAACAAAGGACTCGGGTGGTTTACAGTACCAACTGGTGGTTAAGAGGTTACCCAAGAAAATATTGAACAGGCTCCTCGCTGCTTAACTCTCATGAGGTGCGTGGTGTAATGGTTAGAATCGTATTAAATGGACTCGTCGACCTGAGTTCAAATCCTCGACGAAGCTACTGTTCATATTGCGCAAATACTATTGGGAAAGGTATGAATCCAAATACTCTCCCTCCAGCTATGGGTAAAATAGTATGGCAAACTGGGATATTTAACCTTGGTTAGGCAACCAGCCTAGGAGAATGAAATCTGAATTCAAACCTGTTAAATACGCTTATGGTGGTCACTACAAAATAGGCTCTGTGATGTATTAATGATCTATTTCAATAATAATATGAGCTAGCGGGAACCGTTTCTGTCAGCGTGACCTAACCGTAATGTTATATGTTAAGTAATATTCTATTAATACTAAATTATCATCATCATCATCATCATGTCGCACATGCATCACGGATATCCATGACAATCTCTCTCCAACTTTCCTTATCACTCATTGCGCCTGGGAATTTTTTTGCGCAGCAACCAGCATCCTCGCATAGTTGGTCAATGTAGGTCATTGGTGGGCGACCCACACTAGCATTTCCATGTATTGGCTTCCACATGAGAACGTCGCTTATGAGCTCATCCTTGTATCTCCAGCAGTATCCTGCATGCCTATTCCGTCTCACTCGGATGGTTTCCAATATGGGGGGCAGGTTGCCATACAGATGCTTTCTTGTGGGGTGCTGTTTCCATGACTTGTTCAAGACTGCACGCAGAATTCTTGTGCAGCTCCCATCTAGTTTATTCTCAAGGCGCTTTGTTAGGATCCAAGTGGAGCAGCCATACAGCAGTACTGATATAACCACCGCCTGAGAGAATTGCCGTTTTAGTTTGTCAGTGAGATCGGATTTCCATATTCATATAATTTGTTAGTGGCCAACCAGGCTTTTCCTATTCGTGTATAAATATCGCTCTCTGTGGACGAGATATTACTACCTAAGCAAGTGAATTGTTCTACTGGTTTAAGAAGCTTACCGGCGAGAGTGGAAATGTCTCCATTCTTTTTGAAACTTATGAACTCATTTTTATCGGAATTTGCATATTTGTATTTGCTGCCTCCTCCAAGCTATGTAGTAGTGACTCAGCCTGTGCCGGTGTATCTGCAAGAAGTGTGAGGTCATCAGCATAGTCTGCATCAGTGACTGTTTG
>CM042140.1:119605199-119610199 GCA_023376005.1 Doryteuthis pealeii
ATTACATAATACAATTCTACAGAGCTAAGTAACCCTTGTCTCATTCATTATATAATACTTCCCGCCGAGCAAACATCTCTGGCAACTTTAGTATGAACTGTACGAACCCTTGAACAAACATTTTGAACACTTAACTTACATTTCATATATTGCACCAATAAAAGTTATTAACCCGAATATACAATCTATATTCGCCTTGTGTACCTTTCCTTTACAACAACAATATCCGAATCTTCTTACTCTTACTTCTATTTCCGTTAGTTCATACAATGGAATTTTATAACGCTAAACTTATATTAAAAAAAAACAACATGCTTAGGTCTTAATGCACGCGTTTTCCAGATGAGTTAACTAAATATGTATAGAAATCAGCAAAAGTTATTTACTAGAAAAAAAATCCTATTCATCCATTTTAATGCGGGAAAAATGTTTTCGTGAAATACAAATTTCAGATTTTAAAACTTTTAAATAACTTTAATTATGTAGAGTATTCAAGTGGAATATTTTAGAATGTTCCATTAATTTTACCAGTAGAAATTTTGAGCCTAAAAATACAAACAGAAACTTCTGTAAATTATATGTTATCAACATGACAAGAGGTAAAGAATTGCAAGTAAAACTGATTGTTAAATTCTAGAAGAAATGTAAATGTTAGAGGGCAAACCTAAATATTCCATTTACTATTATTAGTTCTTTAATTGCAAGGTACAAAATGCGCTAAACTTTTGAAAACCAAAAAAGAACAGGTGCGCCATTGAAGATTTCTTGAAGATCTTCGAGGAAATTAATGCGTCAAATTAAACAAAATCTAATGGTTATTCGTCAAAAGTTGTAGGATGATTTGATTTCATCAGGAATATGTGTCACTATACTGACAATAATCAATGAAATTAATAGTCATTCTCTATTTGGAAAACTCCATTGCTATTGATAATACAAAGAGATGTCAGGTTGAAATTGGTTTGTGAATTTGTTTGGACGTAATTCTAGAAATCATGTGTACAAGAAAGATGGCGATGTCGTCAAACCAAAGAACACAGTTCCAAGTGTGAAATTTGGAGGTGACAGCATAATGTTTTATGGATGTTTTTCTGCAAAAGGTACATGTCAGATGGTAGAATTAATCCCGAAACATATTCAGATATTTATTAAGCAAATTTAGTGATTTCGATTGAAAATCTTGAACTTCCTCCTGATTGGATCGTAATCACAGTGTGAAGAAATGACTTGCTGAAAATAATTTAAACGCCCTGAAATGGCCAAGTCAGTTCACAAGATTTAAACCCAATCGAGAATCTGTGGCGTTATTTGAAAATGTAAATCCAATTGAGAACTTCAACAAACATGTCGGTTTGAAGAGCATATGTGAAGGGGAAATGGAACAAAACAAAAACTAAAATGTGCAAATCATTAATTGAGAACTCCAAGAAGAGATCGGTTGCATTACAAAGGAACAATGGCTATTCTACAAAGTATTAAATCAGGATTATGTATTCGTTTTTTTATTGTACGAATATTGTTTAACCCATTAAAATGTATAAATAGAATCTGTTTCTATTAAATTAATGTTTTCCCAGTTTCCTGTACATATATACTTATTATAAATCCATGTACAATTAATTATATGAAAAGTATGTTTATTCATCATTTGAAAATACAATAGATTAAAAATTTGTATTTGAACGAATATTTTTCCGATTATATATATATATATATATATATATATATATACATATATATATATATATATATATATATATATATATATATATGCGTCTGTGTGTATGTGTGTACGATTATATGAATATATTGATTAGTAGATAGATATAAGTAAATGAATATATAGGTGTATGTTTCTGTGTACTAATTTTACTTTCAATTGGCAGATAGTTAATTTTTACTACGTTGTATTCTACTGAAGTTCATAATTTACATATGATACATAAAAAATAAAGATAAGTTCAAAAAGTAATTATTTACATACAATAGAGCTCTGTGGAGGACTCGTTGTTATTAAGCAGAAGCATCGGTTAAGTTATATTTGAAAACGTAACGGAAAAAAAATCATTTTTGGAGAATTGAAAGGATGACGGGAATTGTATTTTTGACTGTTTATATTGAATATGTTCTCCATTCACGACAGATAAACATTTATTAATAAAAAAACTCTAAAATCCCTTTTTGCTGCTTTTTTATCTCGTTCTTTGTAAAAAAAGAAAAAATGAAAAAATAACTCTAAAAACGTACCATTTATTTTGAGTGCTGTGCGATCACTTCAAGAATAGATAAGTTTATATCTACTCAAATTGCAGTTTAACCTAGCTTATCATATACTGGATTGAATTGATGTATATTTAACACTTGCCGAGAACAGCAAGACAAATTATCCTACAATCATAATCAGAAGTTTTTTGAGTCACCTTTTCTATCTAAATATACAACAATGGGGAGTTTATTATTATGTGTCATGAATATGAATGATGACATTCGGAATGGATGCTATTGTTTTATGGATAGTTTAGCTTAGTACAACACAAGATCAATTTGGAGAAATCTTCCCCGTGGGTCGGCCTTAAATATAAGTATTAGAATAACTGGTGTAAGTACATAGCTATATATGGGATGAATAAAGATATTAATATGATGTTGCACCAAATTCGAGTTAATGTTCCTAATGCAATTATATTAAGAATCAAACGTGTTATCCCCATGTTTTAATGTTTACGTTTTATTTTATGTAGTTCATGTATTTCAATTCATGTGTTTATCCAACTCGTTCACCATGGGTAGGATATTACACAGGGTCGCAAGAATGGGGCATAAATCGATCATCGACGTCACTAATTTTTAAATAATATAAAATATTTAAGAGGCTTAAATCTACTGTTATTTTGTCTGCTGCTCAAACCGAACATGCATTTTTCAATCAGTTGTTGTTCTTAATAATTTTTAAGCTCACCATTATTCTATTATTGTATATATTGTATAACAGAACTGTCATTATTATATATATTGTATAACAAATAACAATAAATAATTGATACAAAGTACTATTGTTTGCTATGTTAAAAAATAAAAAGCAGTGCTCAATACCAATGATAGAGCATTAATATCTGCAGAATCGGTCCTCCAGATGGAAGAAATATTTGGCATTGTAGCACTTGGAAGAGCATGTTTAAGTCTTAATCTACAGAATGTGTGGTCCAAAGAATCCACATTGAATAAAAGGAAAATGATTTCGGAAGAGATTCATCACCTGAAGGATGTCAAGCGTATTGCTACATTAGGGCAGGTCGATTTCTGAAATGAAGTAGTTCACTGAAAGTGATTGATATGCTTTAACATGATAAATAACGACACAAAATCTTATTTCTGTATATTTCAGCAGGCGATCTTCAAAATTAAATGCTCAACTGTTAGGAATTTAATTTTTTATGTCAGTTCTTATAAAACCAACCCCCAACTTTTGCCACGGAATTTATATTTAATTTCCAAAAAAATGACAAATCAACCTGGCCTATTGCTACAGCTATAGGACAAAAATTTGATGGACCAAGAAAGAGCTGTCACATGAAACAACATTAAACACACGAGGCTTTTAAAAACTAAGTTTCCTTACAAACATCATGAACATCAGCCAACCTTCATATCCTGGGGTTAGCTAAATCCGATATATGCAGAGCCGGTGGGAAAACTACCAGCCTTAAACATATTCTTACTGGATGTGAATATGATCCAAGATACTAAACGTAGAGACACAATGAAGTCCTGAGGATTATTGACGGTGCTTCCAAAAGGTGTTATGAGACACCCAAAAAAGTGTTCAATAATAACAAGTATAGAGTGATTCATTAAAAAAATCGTGAAAATAAGTACAGATCACCATTGTTTGATGGCTACACTAGCTTGTCCGTTGTACCTGATTTGGAACACCAACTGATATTCAATAATAATAATAATCCTTAATAAACAACTATAACCATATTCAAGTATTCTGCGAAAGTAATTTAATAGATATGGTAAATTTTGTCTGTTGTAGTTCTGTTTACAGTTGCACTCTTTTCAAGGAATTCAATAGCAATGACTGTCCGCATGACCTTCTTTACTGGCCTTCACTTAATCGTTGGAAATTATGAATATCTGCGAGAACAACATGTCGGAAATGGCTAGATAACATATGTCTTTCCTAAAGAGGTCAGATACCGAAACACAAACTCTGTAGACTTGACGAATCTTGGACTTTCTCCATCAGAAAAGAGGAAACACATAAATACAAAATAAGACTAAATGTGTCAACGTTGATATGGCAGTTCCACAGGGTGACGAAAATCCAACAAAGTTTGGTGGTATCGTGAGGTACTACTAGGGCACTATAGGGTTGTGGTAATGATGATTCGACCCTGAAACCATACATAACCCAGTCTTCACCAGATAAAGGCTTTGTTTGAAGCAAACAGAAGTTAGTGTGTGAATTTATATATACTAGCAAAAGAAAAAAACATCCTACGATTGGTGTAAAGATACATTTTTGAAAGATATTGCTTGAGGGGAGCGGATTAAATAAATAAAAGAAAACGTAATAATAGAAAAATTTCAAAATCGTACGAATAAAATATATTTTGTTCCGATTTCATAAAATTAAATTAATTAAATATTTCCCCGAATATATTTTAGGAAAAAATATTTAAACATAAATTCATCTAAAAGGTGAATAAGTATGGAACTTTTTTTATGTAGTAATGATATTAGATTTAAATTAAATACTCATTGATTAACTTACTTAATTCCTGAAATTACTGCAACGTAATCAGTGACATAGTTTCGGTTACAGACCAATAGAGACCATATATATATATATATATATATATATATATATATATATATATATATATACATACATATATACACATACACACACAATTCTGGTAACGTGAAAAAAGAACATATATATATATATCATATATATATACATATATATATGTATAAATATATATATATAT
>CM042140.1:119615199-119635199 GCA_023376005.1 Doryteuthis pealeii
ATACATGCTGGACACTGCTGGAGAAGAAAGGACGAACACATAAGTGACGTTTTCCACTGAGCATTTACACATGGACACAGTAGCATTGGCTGATCAATAAAAACTTACATACAAAACCTATGTCTGGGCACTGGATGTCGTGCTGTGGACTTGCCAGGGCCGATGACCGATAAGGACTTGTAGCATGATATACAATGAAAAATAATGTTCGATCAGAGTTACAATGCAGCAGAGTTTGCTAAGGAATTTTATCTTACGATGTCCGTTTTGTCTGTCTAATTGACCACTAAAAATGATGCAATCCGGTTTGGTTACGAAGAACATTAACATTTCATTTATAAAAGTCTCGTGATGTATCTATTTTTGAAAGATACTGGATGCACACAAACACACACAAGCACTACTACACACACATACAAAGCACTCACAGATATACATACACACGTACCCCGTATATATATATATATATATATATATATATATATATATATATATATATATATATATATATATATATATATTACTTAGGGTTGTCTTTAGATAATGGAGTTATGTTAGAAATTGTATGTACAACTATTGACGCTCACTTAAAAAGAACTGTTTTCTTACGAGCAAAAAATTGTCTGTGTATTAAGGAAACCTCGAAATCTGAGCAAGAATCTAATCAGTTACAAGCATAACATGTAAGAGCCAAGTGATATAAATTTTACATACCCTAATAAAAATAACGGGAGCTGTTTCAGTGTCGTTTTATGATCCTAAATATGATCATAAAACTATACGGAACCAGATTCCTTACACTCCACCCAACTGAGACGCCTACCCTACTGCAAAATGGTTGGCAAGCTAGACACATTGGGCCTCGCAAGAGTGTTCAATCCTCATTAAATGTCACATCATTATGGCCTTGTTCCAACGTCGGTATTACCCATGCAACATCTGGGCGATATTTTTAGTTTATTAATTATATTATTTAGAAATAATGTCAAATAACTTAACTACACTGTGTTGGTAACTTAACAAACTGGTTATTATTTTATGTTTAGTTTTGCAAGATTACTTCGGAAGATCATTTTTTTATATGATAAATAAAATATCATTTAATTATTTAAAAAAGCTTTAGAATCTGTATCCAGAGAGTGTATTTACCCAGACTGTTCGCCACGGGTAGGATGTGACACAAGTATAGGGCATCTAGCGAGGACCGAATTCGCTATTCATTAGTAAAGGATTTGTGAGACGAGCTTGCTAACCATTACACAAAGAAAGGACGCTCTGGATCTGTATGTAAATTATTGCCCATAAATAAGAACACACCTTCTAATATTTTATAAAAGTTAAATTTCTTCTAAATCAAATACGCTTTTATTGTTGAACATTATAAAACCAACGGTATTATTAGAATTGTTCGCTACCGATACATATCGATACATTTTAAACTTGTGAGCGATGCTTAGAATAACTTGAAATGATTTTCTGGGTATAACTGCAATTGATGGCGAGGCTCAAGTTCTAGGGATCATTGAGTCCCCCTCATAGCAATTATTTCCAGGTTCCCTTTGACCCGTAGTGGTATTACCTGTTAGGGTCCCATCTTTGTGTAAAAAAGATATGTTTAAAATTATTTGTATTCGACAGGAAAGTTCGAAAAAAAATCTTAAGAAACAACTAAGCAAAAATGTAAATATGAACGTATAATGAACATAATTCCTTGATCTATCCCAAGAGCAGGACATAACTCTAGATGGGTTGACATGCCGTTAAAATCAATCAGTCAATTGCGACTTATCTTATCAACAGCTGAGATGCTCTTATATCAGAAGTTTTTTGAGAAATGACTGAGCAGCTTCACACCATGCATGGTTTCAGGTGCTTCGACTAATAAAAAACTCACTGGAATAAATATGTTAAATGCCAATTTCGAAGTAAACCTTTCATTCAATGTTCATCTCTGCATTGATGAACACAGCTTCAGTTACAATACTTTTTCATACAATGTTTCATACATACATAAACAATGGTTACCGTCTTAGGAAATAGACACGGCGGGACTTGTTCAAATTCTGGACGAGGCTGTTTGCATTTCACATAACACTATTACGCTTGGGAGAGGTAAAAAGCCATATATTCTCTATGGGTAAATAGTAGAGCAGACTAGACACTAACCATGGTTATGTAATTTAAGGAAATCTCGGAATCCAAACCAGTTGATATCCACTTAAAAAAATTAGCCTTGTGTCACATCCTACTTCAGCGAAAGGGTTTCTGCGTGTGTGTACGTATATATTATATATATATATATATATATATATTATATAGAGAGAGAGAGAGAGAGAGAGAGAGAGAGAGAGAGAGGGAGAAACCTGCTCACAGCTCATGAATAAATATTGTAAATACCAGTCTTCAGTGTACTTGCAAATTTAAAACTATTTCTGTTTGAAGCTGTTCTAATTACCAATTCATAGATGTTTGTCTCCAGGACAACGCAGCATTAACCACAACCCACACTTTCTTTCTCGATATCCTTTACTGTAATGTGTCCTACTCAGCCAATCTTTTCACTATCTCGCCAAACGACGACAAAACAAGTGCCAAAGCACCATCTCGTAATTGTACTATTTACCGGAAACAACCCTCTATCTATAATGTTGTTGCTTTACTAAATATTCAACATAATTAGCATAGTCTAGAAGTGAAATAACCCTACTCTGTCTGGAGATAGTCGACAAGTTTGTTTTCCATCTAGCCTAGGACAATGTTGTTATCATTCTCATTAGAAATACGAACATCTTTGGAGAAAAAAATGGTTTATTTTAAGGTCATAGAGCACACGGATAGAAAACATGTTTTTTCCCCTTTCGAAATTATGTGTCTGATATTGATTTAGTTATTCTTAAGAATCGATTCTTTGCCGCCATTTTCAGCCTACTGTCAACCAGAGGTGACAGTAATCAGAAAAGATCACCTGTTTCTGATATATGCTGGTCTCTAAAGAGTATTAAATTCTAGATTACTGAAATACCCAAATAGCTAAACTTTTAATTAAAACGAGACGATCCCTAAAGTCGTTGGGTTCCCGAAATCAGAACGGTACATAATTATAATGTCGCTTCTAATTTCGAAAGGAGTGAAGAATTCTGATTAGCATTTTGTGGTTATCTCCGTTATATCCAGAATTTGGAGATTTAAAAACTGATGTTCAGCGTGTGTACAGAGAAAAACAAATTATCATTCAGTTAAAAAAAAGTTGCATTTACATTTTTATTTTTAAGTTACATCATGTCAAGGGAATTTCACTATGTCAAGCTATGACTTTTTTTCCTTTTTTTTTTTTTTTTGGGGGGGGGGTTTCTGGGCTACAGTTACATACAAAATGAGAATTTTAAATTTATAATAATTTTTATTAATGTATTTATGATAATGTTATATCTGTGTGATCACATGTGAGTTATATATATCTTACAGTAATCTGCCTTCTGTTACACAAACTATTCAGTGTGGCGAATAAGGTATGTCGGGCATTGCTGGAGATGCATGGACGAAATCCTAAGTAACGTTCTCCTGTGAACACCTACACGTTGACACACCACTGTAAGTCGATCAGCAAAATCCTACATAATCCAGCTCTGTACGGAATCTGGATGCCGTGATGAGGACCTAAATATAGCATTGGCTGACTGAGACGTTTGGCAATGGAAAGTCATAGAAATCCGGGCTAACAGCGTCATATGGTATATATATATATCATCATCATCATCATCATGTCGCGCATGCGGCACGGTATCCATGACAATCTTTCGCCAACCCTCCCTATCATTCATTACACCTGGAAGCTCCTCTGCGGAGCAGCCAGCATCTTCACATAACTGGTCAATGTAGGTCCTTGCTGGGCGCCCCACACTTGCATGTCCATGTGTTGGCTTCCACAGGAGAACGTCGCTTATGAGTTCATCCCTGCTTCTCCAGCAGTTTCCTGCATGCCTTGTCCGTCTCACTCGGATAGTTTGTGAGATGGGGGGCAGGTGACCGTACAGCTGTTTCCTTGTGGGGTGCTATTTCCACGACTTATTCAAGGCTGCACGCAGCATTTTTGTGCAGCTCTCATCTAGCTTATTCTCAAGACGCTTTGTCAGGGTCCAGGTGGTGCAGCCATACAGCAGCACCGACACAACCACAGCCTGGAAGAACTTCAGCTTGCCAGGGAGATCGGACCTCCATGTGACTGATAATCTATTTGTGGCCGCCCATATATATATATATATATATATATATATATATATATATATATATATATATATATATATATATATATATATATATATATATATAAAAACCGTCAACCTTGTCAACAACAACAACTCATCCCCCGAACGGTGAAGTCAACGTTAAAACATTCCAGTTTTTATAAAAGTTTCATCAGAACATTAGGATGGAAAAAAATGTTGTCTGAACTATGATTGGTGTTTATCTTCAAAATAACAGGAGGTGAGGATGTGAATAATTTGTATCGTTTAGTTTATTTATTTTAGGGAGTAGATTTTCAATGAATAATTTCAATGCAGGCTTTCAGAACTCATACAAATCTATACTTCTTTACCAAGACAATACATTTTCTCTCTTACTCCACTCTTTCTCATGGTGACTATATCAGCAATTAATAATTAAAGGCTCAATATAGAAACCATTCACATCTTTTCTTTTAAATGAATTATATGATAGATTTAAACAAAGATGTCTGGAGCTAAGTTTGAATGTGTTTTATGTTTGATTATTTATTGAATTTGATGAGTGCCAAAAAGTTAAGTGTTTAAAGGGTTAAACTCGTCAACTCAGTGAAGAAAGTAATGCTGAACTGAAATGATGAAACGCAGCTTGGATTTTAGGCACCGTGTTATTTTTCCAGTAAAACCTCATTTGGTCAAATTTCCATCGGATGATGAATCTATTTCTGAAGATCGCCAAAAGGATGAGTGCTATTAAATGAATTATTGAAAATAAGAAATTTTCTTTTATGGTAAAATGAACATCAGGAATTCTGGAAAATATCAATTTAAGATAATGGACATCCATTTTAACAGATGAACATTTCTCAGTATTCACGATTCAATTATCAGAACAAAACAGCCACCTTTTCATAAAAGATGGGCCTTTACATGAAGATTTTAGAAACACGAGTCCCGACCTATTACTATTAATGAATAGATTAAGAGTTAGTCAAGAAGAAGAAAGAGAAGACTCGAAACCAAGTTCTGCAGCATAAATCTTACTGGAATTGACCTGACATTCATGGAATGACCAAATATTCCAAGGAAGGCGCCCCTGAAGGTTGGCTAAATGTTCTCTAACGAACGAACTCGCTAATTCTTGCTCTTTCACCAACAGCAGCCCAGCTTTCAACATCAGAGCGTAGTCCAAGTGGAGATAGTCTTTGTCCAAACAAGTTCAAGACGGTGTGTGATAAAGTAGCAGCTACTAAGTCGTTCTGCTACACTAAAGACATGGAGACAACAGCCTCAAAAGAAATACTAATTACAGAAAATAGTAACAGCAATGCCAACATAAGCGCAAAAGGAAACAAAAAACTAGAAAAGAGAAATGGGAAGAAAAACAATTGACAGGATACTCTAAACGACAAACTGGGGAGATTGCACAAACTTGGACATGGCTAAGAAAGGGGAAAATTAAAAGAGAAAGTGATTCGCTTTTAATAGCAGCACATACACATTTCATAAGAAACAATCATATTAAACAGAAAATTGATAATACTAAAAAAATAGCAAATGTAGGTTATGTGGAGAAAGAGAGAGATATAGAGATACAGACAGACAGACAGAGACAGACAGACAGAAAGATCAAACGGTTAATCACATAATATGCGACTGCAGCAAATTGGCACAAAAAGAATACAAGACAAAGAACGACAGGTTATGAAAGGTAACCCACTGGGAAATGAGCAAGAGATTATAAATTCACTATACTAATAAATGCTATGTGCATAATCCAGAACACATCATAAAAACTGAGACCAATAAAATTATCTTGGATTTAGATATACAAAGGAATCACCTAATCCCGATCAGAAGGTCAGACCTAATGTTAATTATCAAGAAAAATAATTTGTTATCTAGTGGATTTTGATGTTCCAGCTGACCACACCAGTGAAAATAAAAGAGACCGCAAACATATACTTGGATTTTACCAGAGCGCTGTGGAAAGTAAAGATTATGGTGATACCAATTGTATTTGAAGCTCTTGGAACGGTCCCCTAATGTAAGGGGGTTAGGATAACTGGATATTTCAGGGAAAGTCACCAGTTTTAAAGCCGGTATGAAAAGTTTCCATATAATAATAATAATAATAATAATAATAATAATAATAATAATAATAATAATAATAATTAGGTGTTAATCAATAAATGGCCAGCAAGATACGAACATTTATATCTGTGGGTATTTATCCAACCCTTTCGCCACGGTTAGGATGTGACAAAACGTCGCATTTATGGAGCATCAAGCAAGGATCGAACTCACTATTCAGTAGTAGTGAATCTGTAAGGCCACCTTCCTAACAAATACACCAAGACGTGAAACCCTATATATTGGTATGTGATTTCTGAAACTGAATTTATCCATCGAAAATAAATAATTCCTCTAGGCAGCAGTCGCACCCATTGTATAAAAGAGTTAATTACTGTGTTAACTTCCTACCCTTGATGTGTATTCATAAGGATGAATGTCGACGTATTTTTCCCGGTATTTTTTAACTGTGAATTCACACACTGAATGAACTTTGTGTCATATCTTGACATCGCTGTGGAATAGGTAAATACTGTAATACGAGTAAGTCACATATGTGCATTGAAATTTGATAGTGTGAAATGGTTAATGTCTTAAAGTCGTTGTGGTGTCCTAAAGTCGGTATCAGCCACATAGCGAGCGGGTTTATCCCTTTTTCCCTAGTGCTAGACCAAGGATATTGTTTTTAGCAAATTCCCTTCACTTTACCGCACAGATACCTGTGCTACTCATACGCTGAGTTGGTGAGGGCCGTTATCGAACCAGGCACCTTGTAGTTCCTAGAAATCTCTACATTACTGAAGAGAAATAAATTATTAATGAATTTTAAATTTTAATCATCACCTTTTCATGCATGCGTCACGATACACTTACCCATGAGTTCACTCAGACGATAAGAAGACGCCAATAAGTGAGTTTGTGTAATGTGTGACCAGCGACATTTTTCCACTATTTCTGCAGTTTGTTTTTATTTTTATTTATCTATTTCTTTATTTTGCAAAGAAAAAAATCTATCAACACCTTATCGGTATCTATTTTTCCGGGACTTTCCAAATCTAAAATCTCAGTTGAAATGCCATACTCGAGATTAGACGATGCAGTTCCAGAGAGACGGTTTTGCAGATACGTTCGGAATATCGAAGAGATGCTAGCATAAATGGTATAAGTTTCAAATTGAACATTTTGAAGGAGATAAATGTTTTATTATCTTAGCCATGCTATTTTTTATTTACTGGATATTTTAGTATAGGCCTCCTATATTTATATACGGAGGTAAAATAAAATGGTGATGCTATATTAGTCATGATATTATTTCATGTTACCTATAAGATGTCACTATTTTAAATTAAAATTAGGATTACAAATACACATTATATATTTATAGTCAACCAAAGAAACCGTGTTTCGACGTATCACGTCTCTTCAGTGTGGCTATGCATTTGTAAGCTATCTACAGCTGGAATAGAAACCCAATCGATTCATCATCAGTCGGGCTTCTTAACCGCTCGGCTATCGTCACTTATAGAAGGGAAGGGTATATTAACTGTTTAATACACAAATCTGTATGTATGTAAACGCCTCCATAGAGTTTTCTATCCATTTTTATAGGAGAGCGTTGCGTTTACGCTTTATATATATATATATATATATATATATATATATATTATATACCAGCTATTGTTTAAATAGTACTACTAGGGTTGTATTCATTGTCTCCTCCAATGATCCCGATATTGTGTTTAGCGCACAGACAAAGCTTGTTGAATGCGATAGACAAGGAGCGTCAAATTATTTCTTAATGAGTCTATTTTACCCTCTTCTGAGATAACGTGTATGGATAAAGTGTAATAAGTATCCATTGTTATTTAATAAGTATAATTTCGTTGTAGCACATAGAAGGAAGTATGATACACCCAATAAGAATCGAACTCTCTAACAATAATCAAGTAATCTAGCTTGTTCCCCACTTACACAATGTACAGTACCCAATAATTCTCCATAGTCATTTTTTTGTAATTTAGCACTATTCCCTAACTATTGTAAAACACTCCCTATATTTCATTCATTTTAACTTGATGTAAAGGTAAACTTCTAGATGTTGTCTTGACATAGAACTAAATACAAAATTGCCTACGGTATTTCTCTATTGCTAATAATGAAATTACGTTATTAAATGTTTGAACATCAAGAAAAGATATTAATGCAAATGTGTATCTTCCCTAGTCAGACATATTTCGAAACACAACGTCCAGATAATTGGAGGACACATGAATGCTCAGATAGACAAAAAAGATAGCAATGCTCCTTTCACATTTTCCCAAACATAAACGGTAATTGTCTTTGCAAATATCAAAAAACACAGCCAGATTACATCTTAATAAATAAGAAATGGATAATCGGTGCTACGAACTGCAAGGCATACTACTCTTTTGAAGGATTTTCCACCGATTACAAAAATTTCGCCTGGGTCTATGCAGAATACAAATTTAAACCAGTAAATCTGTACGATATGACTTAGTTGCCAAACATGATATATGCAATCACTCTTCGGTAACAGTAAAGAACAAATTTGATATTTTTCAGGAAACATTAGAATAAAATAAAAATGTTGCTGCTATAATGATGTTCTGCGAAGACACGGAAGCAATAGTCCGTTTCAGTTGCACGGTCACGTGACAGATTTCTTTGGCATTACAACTAGAGTCCTTCAAGAAGATACATTAGCACCATATATATATATATATATATATATATATATATATATATATATATATATATATATATATATATATATATATTCTGAATTACGTAATTTAAACGTCATAGATCTTGTAAAAGAAATGAAACCAACATGGTAGCCGACTAGTTTCCATGCAATTAAATATATACAAAACCAACTTATATTTATTCTTTATTATTGATATGGCTCTAGCACAGATATTTAACACTCCTAATAATACTGAATATATTAGCTTACTACCATAGATATACATGCTATATCAGTGATATTATGCACAGAGAGAGATAGAGAGAGAGAGAAATAGAGAAAGATAGAGAGAAGAAGAAGAAGAAGAAGAAGAAGAAGAAGAAGAAGAAGAAGAAGAAGAAGAAGAAGAAGAAGAAGAAGAAGAGAGAGAGAGAATTTTTGTTCTGTGTATATATCTGTATGCACATATGTTACGTCTGCCGTATAGAGATTCTTATTGAGCCAGACTAGTAAACCGTTAGCTAATATAATTTCAATGTTAAGTCGGATGTGACTCTACTGTAACCTTGTTTCAGACTCGGCAAAGCTTTGTTAATCTCTCCCTATCGATATGTTAGTTGATCAATATACATCTTACGTCAAAATCTGATTTCCCGCTGTCAATGTTAGCAATAAGTATAAGAACTTTTAGCAACTTTTAAACATGCATGTAAGGCAGGGTGAATGATTTGCCAAAGTGCTCCTTCACCTCTGTCAAACAACTTGGCACGCCAATATAACAGAATTGAGACGTCTATCTTAGAGAATGTCTGATTTCAGGGGATGAGATTTTGAGAAGCGGTGACCTTAAAACGTTACATGGTTGTTCACTTTGATTTGGGCATTTGCTCTTGTCGTGTTCCGCGATCGTCTGTGTCGAAGAAAAATCAGAAAAAAGTAACACTGCAAATCTATTTTTTACAAGTTCGAAAAATCTTTATTACGTTTTTTTTCGAGGCTGCGAAAATTGCGAGATGTTGGCTAGTCATGCAATTACCCCTGGCAAAAACCATGGAATTGGACCACTTAGAAGGTGTTTAACTTATTTTATTTTATTTACTAGCAAATAAATGCACACTCAAGGTGCAAGTATTTAGTCTTAATGTAATGAAATAATACATTAAATCAGAAAAGCTAATGAAACTAAATAAGAATGCAGATAAAAAGATTTGAATCGAAAAATAAAACAACTGAAAGTTACTCTCCATCACTCCTGTCTATCATTGCGAAATTTTCCTTATTTAACTGTTTAGTTAAAATAGAAAGTAAAGAATAAAATTAAAGTTATTTCTTCTTGTTAATGAATTTCTTTTAAAATTTATCTCCGTGCTTTTTGCTCATATTCATTAAGATAAAACCAAACAATTAGAAATCAATAATACTAAGCACATATTTATTAAAATCAAATTTTTAATATCAATATGCAAATTAACCTTCCCGTTCACACTATAAACCGCTATTATTGTATATGTAAATACAATTGCATATGATTAGCATGTAGATATGGCCAACAGTATAATAATATAAAACAGTTTAATTAATAACTGGCGTTTACATAAAAATAGAATCAGGGAGAATGGGACGCAAATAAAAAATGGAAGTGTGACTTGAGTAATGATATAGTTTCGGAAACAGACAGACAAACACTCAATCTCCATTATAATAAGATTTAGCAGTAAATAAATAATTTACTCACAGCTACAAGGGTTCAAATATTCCTACCTAATACTAATAATCTGTGCATATTTATATGGGTCCAAGTATTTCAAACATCATTTGATTAGTAACTAAGAATAACAATCCTTTGAAAAATATTATAGCTTCGACTAATGTTAATGCAAATAATTTTACAAATTTATTATACCAAAGAAAGATATTAATCCTAAAAAACTAACATTTTATTTTATTTAAAAAAAAAAGAACTAAGAAGATTAGGGTGTTCTGTGAGAGTGGGTAAAACGTATTAATGATCTTTCAGTTTATTTTGAAGTGAAAATTGATTTGATATGAGACTTTTGTTACGAGTGGAACGAATTAAACTAGTAAGTCAAGGTATCGCCGATTCAGCAAAGGATGAGACGATAAAACAAAAAATATATTTCTTCAATAGCTGAACATTCTGCTTTCCTTATATAAAGTTAAACAAATTAGAATAAATTATTTAAATCAATGGTATATTTCTCCAATCACGCAGTGGAAAATATGGAATACTCCACTATTGAGGGGGGTTGATGTAATTTACTGCTAAATAAACAAAATATACCGATGTAAACTTCCTATGTGTGCTAATTCTTTTTGTCAGGGTCATACCGTTTTAGGAATACTTCTCTATTCGACCCTCCGTATTGTCCTTCATCCGTTTCAAACTTCATTTCACATTAAGCTCTGCAAACTGCACATTTGAAAAAAATTACTTCATCGTAAGGAAAATGTATTCCCTGATCTTTGTATTATATATATATATATATATATATATATATATATATATATATATATATATATATATATATATATATATATATGACTTGTCTCCCACTATCGGAGACATTTCTTTGTTTGTATTTTCATACTGTAAATCAGAACTCGATAGCCAATACAACGACACACCCAACACATTCATATTACATCACAGACAGGATGCAACACAAATAGAAATGGAAAGAAGTTCAAATTCTAATGCCATTTAGAAAGATGAAGATTCATATGTTCTGTAGTCGAGTTATGTGTAAATAGTAGGTCAGACTGGACTCTTTGAATTTGTAAGGCAACCAGTAGACGAATGGACACTCTGAATTCAAAACAAATTGTACTACGCTTAAAGCCGGCAATTGATTTTGTGTTCATGACTGGTGTGATAAAAAAAAAACAAGGTAATTTGCTTAAGAGTTATCATCGTAAAAAATGGAATCGGCAACCCGAGTTCAAATCCTGAACGAGGCTGGCAGCCTTTCATTTTGAAATAATGCCGTTGGAAAATGCATGAATACATTACTTCTTCTGTAGCTATGGGTAAATAGAACGGTATACTGGGTTCTTTAACTTTGGTTAGGCAACGAGTCTTGGAGAAGTAAAAAATAAGACATGCATTTCCATACTTATAAGCCGACTTTTTGTTGGTCCTGTCTGTGGAGGAGGGGCTTGCGGAAATAATAGTCATATTGAAGGAGGGAAAAGAGATGAATTCTTGTCTTTCTATAGGGCATTAGCTAGGAATCAAAGGCAAAAAACGTTATTACTGATTTTAACATAGCCCGATGTCTGTATCCTATCAATACGCCAAGAGCGCCTTTTCAGTTCGAACTGTATAAATATATGAAATGTATTTGCCTCGTAGGTAGTGTTTGACATAATGAAAAAGAGCTTTCCTTCTCATAGATAAAAAGAAAAATTCTACCAATTTCTTTTTTCTTTTTTTTTTTTCACTGAGAGTTTTATTTTTATTTAGAGCATGATATAAACGAATGGATTGACTTTTGAAAATAAATTGCCCTCGGCTTTTTTTTACAATGACAGTCCCAAAATCGTACTGTAATTTCAAACACGCAAGGGATAAACATCCCGAAAAAAAAAAACAATAAAGTATGTAAAATATAAAAGCTATTTATTACACACACACACATACTCTCTCTCCCTCTCCCTCTCTCTTCTCTCTCTCTCTCTCTCTCTCTCTCTCTCTCTCTCTCTCTCTCTCTCTCTCTCTCTCTCTCTCTCTCTCTCTCTCTCGCCATTTTTTAGATGGAAAAATAATTTTATGGGTAAATATCTACGCACATAAACAGATCGTTTCTCTCATTACTTTATTTATTTTGAGTTCTACTATTAGTCTTTGTCATTTTCCAATTTTTTGATCGATCAATATTAAGGGGACTGTTTGCTATAAAAATCACAAATAAGCATATTTGTTTTCTGTGCATGCGCCGGTTTGTATAGATTATTGTCCTGATGACATTCTCAAATATTAAGGGATGTTTATATGAACATGGCCAGGAAACAATAACAAAAAAAAACATATCCGCAAGCAAAATATTATAAATAATAAAGACAGTATGAACAAAATTATTCTACACTTTTATATGCAATGAAAGGTACAAGAGTTAAAGAAAATAAGAAAATAATCATGAGAAAGGAAAAAAAACATATATGTATGGAATATCATACATAAATAATGCACACTAAATAATGTCATATGAAAAAGGTAATTTCCATAAGAAATATACTATGATTGTGTTATGTCAAATGTTATTCCCCTGTTACCTGTATCCCCTGTTCAGCCATACTATACCCATACCCACATACACAAAACGGTGTCCTGGACATGACACCTAGGTGCATCTGACCGTGAGCCTCCTATTCTGGTATGTGGTGAGTGCGTAGTACACATTGATTGTCATTACTTACAAGTCTACGGTTGTGTATAAGAGTAATAACTATTTCAAAGAATTTTGATTTATTTCCATTGAATCAAATAATTAATAGATAAAATTATTTAAAATATGAAACGTCTAATTTTATGTTTTAGATATCATATTTTTTATTCTAAAACATATCTATTTAATAACATGTTTTGTGTTGGAGAAAACTTAATTGAAAAGTTATAACTCCACCCTTTGAAACAGAACAAATATCGATATATATTTTTTCACTTATAATATAATAGGCAATTATATAATTAAAGAACAGAGTAAAAAAAAATCTTCAACATTTTTTATAGCTTTTTATATATAATTTTCCGATTTTCGATACTTATTTTCTACCAGAGTAGCTCCCTTAATTTTTTCCTCTATTCACACAGGTAATGGATGGACGTTTGTATCTGCGTGGGAAAATTCCACAAATTCCACCATAGGAGGTGTAGGAATGCTCCTCAGTCCCTGAGCTCTAATCACTCAACAGTGTAGAAAAACCCAACCAATTATATGCGCTACGTTTAATGGGATTCCCTGCATGATAGTAGTCTCGTGCTATAGCCCCACAAATGTCAGCAAAGAAACGGACATCGCAAAGTTCTACAATGAGTTATCCCCCCTATGCAGACAGATTCCCAAACATAATGTCCTGATCATTGGAAGTGACATGAATGCCAGATAGGCAAAAAACGAGAACAATAGATACTGCTTACATAACATCCCAAATAGAAACGGCGAGCTCCTATCAGAGTTCTCTCTTGAGAACAGGTGTGTATGTTTAAATACCAAATACCCAAAAAAGAAAGGCAAACTATGGACCTACCCAAATAATAAATTGAAGAATTGAGATCATCTATACTACTGCACTGCTGCAATCGGCTAGAATACGCAGAAGATTCCTGGAGACTTGAGGAGATTTAATGTCACTCAAACTTCAGAGAAATACCATCAGCTATCGCTGGTGTGAAAAACTCAAAAGGAGTGAAAATAATAATAATAATTTACAAGATCACAGGAAAAAATAAATCATCTTATGTACAAAGATGACATCGAGAGTTGTGCCAAAAATGAACAAGAACTAGATACCCTGATACAAATCATAAGGATATACAGCCAAGAAATAGCGATGGAGTTCGGCATCGTTAAGTATGCCATGCTCGTAAAATATAGAAAGGAAAACATGAAACGGTGAAGGGAATAGAAACACCGAACCGAGAAGATATTAGTACACTTGAAGAAAAAGCCTGTTTTATGATTTCATTTTACTTTATGAACCTTTGAGTATTGAAATCAATGTAAAGATTAATTACCTATGCAATATTTAATCTCGTACTTTTCCGCAGGGAAAATGTTTTCGTTGTATAACTTACCTGATTTGTTGAGTCATATAGAACCGCTGGTGTAATTATAGAAACGTTATCCATCACACAATGGACCGGACATTTTCAATGAAACATTGATAAACTTCTTCTTGTATGATATAATTGCAGCTGAAGGCGAAATACTGGATCTCATTAGTTGATAGTCAAACTTATGAGTGGAATGCCCTCTGATAGATCAATAAAATGACCATAAAAGAAAACAAGGTACCGTATTGCTACTGGGATGCGCGTAGAGATTTGATCAACACAGGCCGCCTGGGCTAGCTGGATATGATATTTGGAGACCCGGAACCCCTAACGATCTCAGGTTTATAAAATCACAGAAGAGGCACCCAAGTCCATTTACAAGTTTTTTTTTATTTATTTATCCTTTTTTCTTTAATACTAGAGTTATTTTCCTTTATTTATTAATTTTGGGACAAGTGCATCACTTTCGATGACGGCTACGCGAGAAACTTGCATAGTAGTACTGATAACATTGGCGAAGTATTTTACTTGCATAGTAATAAACATGTTGGATCAGTGGATATCTTTAGGCATCACACACGTACACACGCGTACACACACACACAGAGAGAGAGAGAGAGAGAGAGAGAGAGAGAGAGAGAGAGAGAGAGAGAGCACGGAAGCCATGATCAATAAATTTTTACTATACAATAAAGTTTCGGGAAAAATATTAACTATAGCATGTCAACAACATTTTATCACATTCAGTGATTTGAATATTCTTGAATAATATAGTGAACAACACACAAGCATCACATATGAGATGACTCGTACTCACTACCTCCTATATGCCGATTGACAATGCGGGGTAAGCAGTATTCTGCCTTCCTGTGGCCGTTTGCTTCTTGTGCATGCGCACAACAATGCAAACTTCCTGTCACAAACAGTATAGCAGACAATTATTCACACAGCGATTTTCTTTTGTTTTCTAGAAAGGGAAGCTTGACTATTGACATTAATGATTATTGATAGAAGAATTAGATATATTTAAAAATAATAATACATATTTTTTCAGTAAGCATCGGTGGGAAATACGGGTGGGTAGCTCAGTCGGTAGAGCGTCCGTCTAGGAACAACAACGTTCCTAGTCCGATACCGTCCCTCGTCAACTTCAGCGTATGAGTAGCACAGGGATCTGTGCGGTAAATTAACGAGCTGGCGCTCTGCCTCTGACGTCATAACAATCTCCTTTGTCAAACTGTAGTGAAAAGGGCATAGACTCTCTCGCTGTGTGTCTGACGCGACTTTAGGCCACTCAGACGAAGACGACTTTACTTTTTACAATTTCACCACTGAAGTTAGTAGTTTAAAAATCTATAAATAACATGTATTGTTGTCATTTAAGCCCTTTAGAATAGCACACACATATATTTAATCCATTGAAATCAGATTTTAGACATTAAAGTTTTGATAGACTGACAGAAAATAATTTATTCAAGATAAGGTCATAGGGCAACTGAACAGGAATTATGGGTACATCAGCTTGCCTACCATAGCCCGGGTCATCTCTTTTGAGCCGGGGCACTGAATTATGTCATAATATCGTCATTATAATTCTTCCGTCCCAAAGTGAACTCACTGGTCTTGACATTAGGGACTGTGAGCAACCTGACAGGATTACGATTTTGCTGTTCGTAGTTATCAATTCATTGGTATGTGATTCTAGCTGCTGAGATACATTCTTTAGAAGTAGTCTTATCACGTTAGACATGGACTTGGGATCAGCAGGCCGAAACCCAGAAGTTCGCAAATGAGCCAAATATGCGTCTCTGTAAGACAGGTCGGTCTGAGCACCTATCATCATAAAATATCCAGTGTTATCGGCTCAAACACCACCACTCTACATTAAATCATTAGTTGAAAGGCTTCTAGACTAAAAAAAACGTATCTTCCGATGTGGACTGGCTGTTTCAATGCATATCGTTGAACATAATCTTGCATCAACGCTAATAGTGGGATCAAACGCAGCTAAAGTTAATATTTTATATTTTTAAATTAAAATAAATTTTTCATTCAAAAAATCAAATCATCTTTTTAATACTGTAACTCTTAAAGTTAAAGGTAAAGGTAACATAAATGGATTAAAGAAAATGATCTCATATGCAGAACAATACATTCATATCGCATAAATGCGCCCTGACCCCCGCTAAGCGATGCCGGCTGAAAAAACAACACGTACAACGACTGAACTCCCTAACTGTTTGAAAGCGACGATTAAATGTAAATATTAACCCTTCCCCTTTATAAAATAGTTATTAGCGGTCTGAATGCGTTTTTTATCGACAAATAGTTTTGTTTAGTGGTTTGAAAGCGTTAAAAGTAAGCCACCACCTAGGTTTTTTATCGACAAGTAAATGCAAATATTTTACCCCCATCCTTTTTTTAAAAAAAACATAACCTTAACTCTTCAGGTGGAGGGGGTAAAATATCGCCTTCAAACAGCTAGGGAGTTAAATCGTAGTGCCGGTTGGTTTTTCAGCAGGCACCGCTTAGCGTTTTTAGGCCAGGAGGTCAGGACGTCTTTATGCGATAATACCACATGCAAAGATTTCAAAATAACGGTGTATCAACAATATTCTCATTGCATACTAAGACACGATATATCCTCTTCGAGAGTGATCAGATTTTCTTATGATCGATAATTTGTCAATAGTATTCCATACTTTAGCTATGCATATGTTGACATCACTTTCAGTGGATGAGATATTTCAAGCGATGTTTATAAACTGGTCTACTAATTTCAGAGGCTTGCTTTTTAATCAGGATATGTCACCATCTTTATTCAAAGGCACGGATTCTGATAGAATAAACGGTAATCTTCCAAACTGTAGCCATTTTAGTATCAATGTATGGTTGCACCACTTGGACTCTAACGAAATGTTTAAAAAAAGGCATATGGTAAATACAAACGGATATTTAATATCAATATTCAAGCTATTTTAAACAAATCCTGGAAACAGTTTTTCGGCTGTTTACTTCCCATCTCATTACCCATCCAATAAAGATGGACAAGCAATGCTGGTCACTGCTGAAGAAACAAGGACGAACACATAAGTGTGTTCTCTTGTGTTCTTCTGCACACTACTGTCAGCCGACCAACAAAACTTACATTCATCAGTTCTAGGTGCCGCATACAGGACTTATTAAGAGCGATGGTTGATAAGGACGGATGACAAAGAGAGATAGAAAGAGATGGGGAAGAATCAACGGAATCCGTGCTTTCGATACACCTTCTTGATGATGATGATGATGATGATGATGATGATAATGACGATGATGATATCTTCTTTCAATATTGACACATGTCTGTACTCTCGAATGCATATAATCGTAGAGATAACGAGTGCTACTGCGTCTCAAGATGGTCGAAGATTTCGGAAATTTTATCAGAATATCTACTGCCTACTATAATGCATATGGTATACCTAATTAATCTTTTTGTGTAATTCAGTTAGATTCTCTATCACTATATAAACAAATAAACACGTACCACTGTTTTCCGTTTTGGTTTTCAGTTATGCCTTTTAGTCGCTGTCGTGTGGGTTGATCGTCTAAAATGCATATGTTACAATTTATGAGCAGTCATAAATTGTAAACGTATCTGCAGCTAGAAATTTGAATTAGGACCTTTAATTTAAAAACCATGGGGTCCCATGGATAATTACCGACACTTATGGCGGTTAATAACCTTTTACCCATTAAAAGGTGCCCGATTGGACGCGTGGAAATAGTTTCTAGTTTAGAGCAGATTCGACCAACCTTTTAAGGAGCGTAGACGTGTTGACAGCTCCGGGGTCTATCTTAACCCCCCCCCCCCGCGGCGGAATCAATATGGGCTAAGAAATAAAATTGTATCAAGAAACAGCAAGTCTTGTTATTAATTAAACGCAAAGACAATGACAGCCCAGACCTGTACGAAGAAAACAAGACAGAAAATCAACTCTGGTGAAAGCACCTAGATCAACCAGAGAACATGCTGGTCGACGGGTTAGATGACGTGGACGAAGAATCAGTAACCAGAAGTGTAATCAAGTAAGTAAAAAGGAAGAACTGTCATGTAATCTATCTCTAATCTCCCCCTGTCTCTGTTCTGTCTCTGTCTGTCTGTCTGTCTATCTGTCTGTCTCTCTCTTTTTCTCTCTCTGTCTCTGTCTGTCTCTGTCTCTCTCTATCTCTCTCTCTCTCTCATATATATGCCCGACAGCTCTCTTCCATTATATAACCAAACCATGCCAGGAGCATATAACAGATTAGACAACGATCCGTAAAAATAAAATATATCAACAGAACACGAGAGAAAAACGTAGGTATCATTTAATGTTTAGTCTTTATATATTCAAATGTGATCTTACCTTCAAACCAACTACTATTAAGTAAGTTAGTTGCGCTTATGATCTTTTTCTTTGAATTGTCTTTTTTATTCTGTTGTCGAAGTACATTTCTATCAAAAACTAAAATGCATTTAGGTAGACAAGCGTCGAAAAGAGGCTTCTATTTATTCCCATGGACTAAGTTTGTTTTTATACAAATACTGCTTGAAGGCACCATCAGTTGGACACGTGTTTTTTTTTTGTTGTTGTTGTTTTTTCTAAAAATCAATTCTTTAATCAATGCGATTCTTTGCAGACGGCTGAACTTTGTTTCGATTTTGCGCCAGTGTCGAAAGGAGAATCGTATTGATTTCAATAGAACTACTTTAACCCGTTCGATACAGCTGAGATGAATCACAGCCTTTTGCAGTAAAAAAAAAAAAAAAAAAGCACGTGCAGGTGCAGTTTGTTTCATACTTCAATGGATATGTTCTAAACTGGTTGAAAATAAGGCTAATGGGAAAAGGAATATAAAGTTCGTGGTATAATAATAGTATAGACCTGGAGGCAGGAGATGCGCGGAAAAGGGAATCAGCCCACCGGGTTCAAATTCTGTCTGACAAATGTCTAGGTTCACTAAACACTATTACCCTCAGCGCAATGCATGTAATTGTATAGATGACGAGTGAGTGCTACTGCGTCTCAAGATGGCCGAAGACTTTAGAAATGTTATCAGAATATCTATTCCCTACTAGCAACTATATGATGTACCTAATTCCTCCTTTAATGTGTTTTTGCTTGATTTTTTCATCACTACATGGTATAGCACATAAACAGAAAAACACCTGCCATTT
>CM042140.1:119642699-119657699 GCA_023376005.1 Doryteuthis pealeii
TATATATCTGAGTAGCTCTTCTAATTTAGGCTGGTATCTATCTTATTCAGGATGGCTTCTTCATTTTAAGATATTCTGGTTGAGTCGTCCTGTGTTGTTAGTTTATTCTTAATTAACAACCCAAGACTTATCATTGCTGAATTCACGTTTTATTTAAGCTCTATTATCCGGATCGCTCAACCACGTGTGAATCTAGCTCTGAACGAGCGGCGCTATCGCGTCCTCATTCTTCGAAGGCTAACTAGAGACTGATCATCTGCTGCTAAACTTTCTCACTCTGGCAAACTGGAATAAAAGGTCACACAAAAGGTTAAAAGACGTTCATCAAAATCTCTGTAATTGTTATTTTTAATTTAAATACATTATCTACTCTAACCGTGCATAATAAATAGGGTACCAATCAATTATGAAAAAGTTTGGGCCCTTCGAACGCTCACCAATGTTTTGGAAAAAAATATTGTTGGAATTGGTATAAAGAGAAAGAATCAAGACCATCTTGACAACAGCCATTCTAAGACCAGCTAGAATACCCAGAAGAGTCCTGGTGACCAGAGGAGTCTTGCTGTAACTCCTGTGAATGATCATCAATCAACACTGGTTTGAAAAACTCCCAATGTGTCAAAGAATAATTTATGGTGTGTGTGAAAAAATCTCGTGGAGTGAAATGATAATAATAATAATAATAATAATAATAATAATAATAATAATAATAATAATAATAATTGGAAAAACTGGAATATGAGGGTGAAAGTGATAGCAAATGTAGTGGCAGACTTGGAACGGTCTCCCAAAGCATGGAAAAATGACTGGAGGAGCTGGAAATCATAGGAAGAAGTGAGAACATCCAGCCAACAGCATTGTTGAAATCAGCTGCAATAGTCAGAAGAGTCCTGGAGACCTGAGGAGACTTGTTGTTACTCAGACTCTAGTGAAAGGCAATCAGCTTAGACTGTAGCGAAAAACTCACAACGAGTGACATAATAATAATAATAATAATAATAATAATAATAATAATAATTATTATTATTATTATTATTATTATTATTATTATTATTATTATTATCTAGTGTTCGTTTTTGTTTGTTTTTGCTCCACCAATTTGTTCGTAAAACTTCTTTTCGTTGTTACGCAAGGTCCTGCTTTGTTTGTACTGTTTGGTTATATCAGGATATCTTTTGAGTCTTCCTTCTATGGCTGATATCATTTGATTTATTTCTTCAATCTTAATCTGCTGTATATATATACATATATATATATATATATATATATATATATATATATATATATATATATATATATAACAAAACCACGCGTTCCGTGAATTCGAATCAATTTTACATAAATTGTGGTGTATTTTATGCATAATATCTATATCTATATATATATATAATTATCTTGTAAGTTTTACTTTTTGTTTATTAAATATCTTTAATTTTGCAGAAACCGGGATAATCTTATGGTAAAAATGTCGCTAAAACAAAAAGGCCATGACATAGTTTAATGGTTAGGACAATTCCAACATCTCCTTTAAACGGTTAAACAAAAAGATAAAGATTTGAATCAGATGGATATAATGTAATTTACAATTTTATCATTAAAATATTGTTATATTCTTCGTGGTAAATAAACCGGTTTTGGATTTTTTTTCAAGCAGATTATACGACAGACCTGTTCAAGGATCCTATAAATATATATATTTACCAACCCCTCCGCACGAGCAGGATGCGACATAAGGTCAATTTCTTACGCGGAGTTTAACAGGTTTAAATTCAGATTTTTCCTTCTCCTAGTCTAGTCTGCCCTGCTATTTATCCATAGCTGGAGGGAGAATTGGATTCATACCTTTTCCAAGAGTATTAGCGCCAACGGCTTCGTCCAAGAATTGAACTCGCGTTGACGAGTCCATTTCCTACGACTCTAACCATTAGACCACGCACCTCCTATAAATATATATCTGTGTTGTCAGAGATTACCGACTGTATCCACTTGCAGAGGTATCAGGCTCACCACAAAGGAGTTTCTTAGCTATGACATTAACCTGAATCTGGTTTTGAGACCCCAGTTTTAGAGATCTGGGGACTATTGAATGCCCCTTCATTGCCAGGTTCACTCTGTCTCGGAGTGGAAGCATTTTAGGGTCCCATCTATAGGTCAAATATATCTATTTAAAAATTATTCGTATTCAATAGAACCGTGTGCAAAGAAATATTTAGAAACAACTATACAAAATATGTAGATATAAACTTATAATGAACGTTATTCCCAATCCTCAAGGTAAAAATGAACCTAAAATGGATTGACATGTCGTTCAAAACAGTTAATTATATAAGCAACCACATAATGTTTGGTAGCCATATCTATAGATGTTCTTGAGTTCTTCAATTACGGACAAATAGACTACAAACATTTGGGGAATTATAGTCATATATAAAAAAGAAATAGCTGAAGACCCCAATACTATTAACTTCTAAAATATTGGCTAAACACACTTTGGACACAAACTCCGCAGCAACACCCAGTGATCACAATACTAGATAAGACCCAATTAATATAACTCAACAAGGCTTTTTCCTGCCAGAAATTGAAGTTGTGTGTTATCAGTATGTTCCATTTCGTTCTCTGTTTGTGAAAAGAAATCAACTCAAGATTACTAGACGCTTGTGTAGACTGACTGTTATCTTGAAATATAAAACTGGACGAACAAGTTCTTATCTGAGTAAGATAAGTTCCTGTATTACTAAAGACAATCAATAGGAGAATATAACTTCGATTATGTGACTTTGTAAATTTCCTTTCAAACGAATTACTTTTCTAGTTCATTACACATGTAAGGCAAAAACTTTTTTATTTAGATCTTACTCAGATATCCTCTGTGAGAATATGCGCTTTGCAAAGAAAAGAAATAGGATGACAACACAAAGGTGGTGGAACAAATAACACATTTAACTTGATGTTGTCAGTTGGCAAGAACGTTTGAGAGAATTATTTCCCCCCCCTCTTTCTATAACTTAGTAGCGAGTTGGTGAGGTGTTCGACGACTGGGTTGTCCCATTTCCCCTCTCTTGAAGCTGACACCCCCTCGTAGTGGTTTATACCAAGGCCTTAAAAGTCCGGCTGCGAGGCGGGTGAACAGCATAGTAGTACAAGCTGAAAGCGAGTTGGTTATACGTGCAATTCCACATTACTTCTTTCCCCTCAACTAATTGAGCCAGTACGAGTAACAGTGGGTCGCGTTTTTGAAGTGGTTAGCTGCAAAGCCCACTAAATTTCGCAACCACTTTATTTACCTGGTCTGGTGGATACCCCACTAAAGCTCGCTACTGGCCCCTCCCCGCTGCGTCGGGATAAGCGCCTCATATTTTTCCCGACACGTTCTCTTAAATATAAGTCGCCAAGAATAAACTACAAGTCTGACTGACTTCCAATGATGCTGAGCTTTGCTTATTTTCTATCTATCAACTTCCCACTGGAACGAAACTCTCACTCCAACTGCCAATCTGAATATTACTCTTGAGCTTGAGCCGGCTAAATATGTGCAGAACTTTTCACTCCTTGACTCCCCAGATTTGAACACCCAGAAATTGGCCATAACTTTTGCCGGGCAGACTCATGGCTCCAATTTCTCATAAAATTGTGAACAGGAATTTTTAATTTTGGGAGCCCAATTTCTCTTAAAACTAGCCACTTCAAGATATTTATATTTAATTGCTTCTCAGTCGTAACTTTCATTCGGTATGGTCTTACATGTTGTTTTAAATTGTTTCCGAACACTTTTTGACCGACCACACATATTTGGTTATTGTGAAAAAAAAATTTTTTTTGAATGTGGACAGCATTCGGTCACATCACTCTTCCGATCTTTATGGATTTATACCTTAAAGTATTCATTTATTCTCTTACACTCTTACACACAGAGAGACATACCCTTCTGGTGTTTGCTCCTTAAGCGTACACACACACACACACACACACACACACACACACACACACACACATACATACACACACCTACATATACTTATGGACCTAATATATTATATTTTCCTTCTTTTCGTCCTCTGACAGTATGTTCACTATACCTCTACCTGACCTCACAAAACCGAATAAAGCACATATTCAATTTTTCTCAGAACGCGTACACGCCTTGTTTCAATATCTTCATCATTTTATTAAAAGAAAAGTTGTGAATAATCCTTATATATACGAGGATCATATAATAGATAAAGTGAAGACGACTCTCCAAAAACCGCCATAGGGACACCACTAGTTGTACGCTAGCGAACTGCCCTATCTGCGGCACAGGTATGTGTCATGAAGTGAATGTGATATACCGCAAAAATGCAACCAATTCTACATAGGTAGCTCCACTAGATCACTCCACATTAGGGTAAAAGAGTATTTACACACACAAGCATCTACATTCCGCAAACATTTGATTAAATGCAGCAACACAGAGAGAAGCATTACAGTCAAAATCGAGGCCAGTGAGAGAAATCTAGACAACCTCCGAATTAAAGAGGCATTACTAATAGTTAAATTGCGTCCAGGAATCAAGAGCAGAACCGAACTCAGCGCATAGTTCATAATACAATAAACCCACAACCAACTTGCATTCAATCAAAAACACCCACCCACATCCATAGACAACAACACACACACACACACACACACACACACACACACAAACACACACACACACACACATACACTTACAAGCCAATGCACACTAGTTGTTAATAAATTGGATTTACTCTGGATATTGAGGAATTTGACTAAATAACTGACCTTACATTAAAGAATATGAATTTCCTTTGCTAATTTCTTAATAACTAATTCATGTGACCAGGCTGTGGATAATATATATATATGATATAAAAAAACACATAAATCACAGCATTGGCACACATTTTAACTTAACCCCTTGCAAACCAAATCAGCAAAATCTATAATCATAGTTCTTGATAGATATTAGTTTTATTTTAACCTTTTAAATCCTACGCAAACACACACACACATAAACACATATGAGCAAGGCACACATACACACACAAAAACTCATATGGGCAAGGCACACACACACACTCACACACACACACACACACAACAAAACAATGGGAAACAAATAAAAGCAATATGTACGTATATATACAAATACACATACACACAATATATATAATCCAAAAGTAAATAAATAATATTATATATATATATATATATATATATTATATATATATATATATATATATATACGCATACACACAAGAAATAATATATAAATACACATACACATAATATGTATAATTAAAAGTAAGTGAATAAATAATAAAATAAAATCTAACAGAATCTACAATTACAATGTTTAATAAAATTAGTTTCATTCTAACCTTTGTAAATCCGACGCACACATACACACACACAACACATATTTACACACACACACACACACACACACACACACACACCACACACACACACCCAACAATGAGAAAAAATAAAGGCAATACGTACGTATATATATAAATACACATACACACAATATGTATAATCCAAAATTAAATAAATAAAATAAAATCTAACAGAATTATAACTACAATTTTTTATAAGAATTAGTTTCATTCTAACCTTTGAAATCCAATGCACACACACACACACACACACACACACACACACACACACACACACACACACACACACACACACACACACATACAACAACAATGGGAAACAATAAAGGCAATGCGTATGTATATATATATAAACACACACAATCTATATATAATTCAAAAGTAAATAAATAAATAAATACAAAAATGAAATAAAAGAAAATAAATAAATTAAAAAAATAAAATAAAATAAAATCAAGCAGAATCTATAATTACAATTTTTGATAAAAATTAATTTCATTCCAACTTTATAAATCCAACACACACATACACATATGTAAATGTATATGAACAAGGCACGCACACAAACAAAAACGCACTCACCCAACACACACTAACACACACACATACAAATAACACACACCCACGTACACACACATGGTGTTGGTATTTAAGAAAACACACCCACACACCCACACACACACACACACACACTTACACACACACACACATACTAAAATGCAAGACCACACAGAACAACAGGTGATTTTAATAGACATGAAAAATTCCACACACGCATCCATAAATAATCAAACATACCACAAATAACAACAAAAAAATTATAGGCCAAATCTGGAATGATAATCAGACACACACACACACACACACACACACACACACACATACAAAAGAAAAGATTTTCAAGAAAGAAACCAGATGGTTCAGTTAAACAAAAGATTTCATGCTTAGAGGGTTAGCCAGACCTGGAATGATAATCAAACACCGTTTAACAGGCACACACACACATAAAGCACACATAAACAAACATTTTTTACTAAAAGACACTTCTTCTTACACATCACATATTTTCTTCTGTAATTTTCCATGGTTTGCATTTATCAGGCATCTAAAATTTAATGACAAATCTCAGTTCCAGACTGGATCAGCCAGCTTAATTACAAATTAAACCCAAGAATTTATTGCCGGCTGAATTAATTTTAGCATCGAGATTATTTTTGGAATCCCATTCTTATCTACTTCATTATTATAATCGCAATTACTCCTAACCGACGATATCTATAAATGCTTATATATATATATATATATATATATATATATAATATATATTATATATATATATATATATATATATATATATATTACAAAGAACGATCTATATAGTAAAATATAGTGCTCTAGTCATAACTGTCATAACTTCTGTACATCACTCTTTCCCCTCTATGCCTCTCTTGATTACACCCTCTCTTGATTACACCCTCGTTAAATGTGTTACTTTATGGTTTCGACGACTGGGTTGTCCATTTCCCTTCTTGAAGCTGACACCCTCGTAGTGGTTTATACCAAGGCCTTAAAAGTCCGGCTGCGAGGCGGTGAACAGCATAGTAGTACAAGCTGAAAGCGAGTTGGTTATACGTGCAATTCCACATTATCTTTCCCCTCAACTAATTGAGCCAGTACGAGTAACAGTGGGTCGCGTTTTTGAAGTGGTTAGCTGCAAAGCCCACTAAATTTCGCAACCACTTTATTTACCTGGTCTGGTGGATACCCACTAAAGCTCGCTACTGGCCCCTCCCGCTGCGTCGGGATAAGCGCCTCATATTTTTCCGACACGTTCTCTTAAATATAAGTCGCCAAGAATAAACTACAAGTCTGACTGACTTCCAATGATGCTGAGCTTTGCTTATTTTCTATCTATCAACTTCCCACTGGAACGAAACTTCTCACTCCAACTGCCAATCTGAATATTACTCTTGAGCTTGAGCCGGCTAAATATGTGCAGAACTTTTCACTCCTTGACTCCCAGATTTGAACACCAGAAATTGGCCATAACTTTTGCCGGGCAGACTCATGGTCAATTTCTCATAAAATTGTGAACAGGAATTTTTAATTTTGGAGCCCAATTTCTCTTAAAATAGCCACTTCAAGATATTTATATTTAATTGCTTTCAGTCGTAACTTTCATTCGGTAGGTCTTACATGTTGTTTTAAATTTGTTTCCGAACACTTTTTGACCGACCACACATATTTGGTTATTGTGAAAAAAAATTTTTTTGAATGTGGACGAATTCGGTCACATCACTCTTCCGATCTTTATGGATTTATCCATTAAAGTATTCATTTATTCTCTTACACTCTTACACACAGAGAGACATACCCTTTCTGGTGGTTTGCTCCTTAAGCGTAACACACACCACACACACACACACACACACACACACACACATACATACACACACCTACATATACTTATGGACCTAATATATTATATTTTCCTTCTTTTCGTCCTCTGACAGTATGTTCCACTATACCTCTACCTGACCTCACAAAACCGAATAAAGCACTATTCAATTTTTTCTCAGAACGCGTACACGCCTTGTTTCAATATCTTATCATTTTATTAAAAGAAAAGTTGTGAATAATCCTTATATATACGAGGATCATATAATAGATAAAGTGAAGACGACTCTCAAAAACGCCATAGGGACACCACTAGTTGTACGCTAGCGAACTGCCCTATCTGCGGCACAGGTATGTGTCATAGAAGTGAATGTGATTAATACGCAAAAATGCAAACAATTCTACATAGGTAGCTCCACTAGATCACTCCACATTAGAGGTAAAGAGTATTTAAGGGTGAAAGTGATAGCAAATGTAGTGGCAGACTTGGAACGGTCTCCCAAAGCATGGAAAAATGACCGGAGGAGCTGGAAATCATAGGAAGAAGTGAGAACATCCAGCCAACAGCATTGCTGAAATCAGCTGCAATAGTCAGAAGAGTCCTGGAGACCCGAGGAGACTTGTTGTTACTCAGACTCTAGTGAAAGGCAATCAGCTTAGACTGTAGCGAAAAACTCACAACGAGTGACATAATAATAATAATAATAATAATAATAATAATAATAATAATAATAATTAATAATTATTTTATTATTAATTATTATTTTATTATTATCTAGTGTTTTTTTTTGTTTTTGCTCCACCAATTTGTTCGTAAGAACTTCTTTCGTTGTTACGCAAGGTCCTGCTTTGTTTGACTGTTTGGTTATATATCAGGATATCTTTTGAGTCTTCCTTCTATGGCTGATATCATTTGATTTATTTCTTCAATCTTAATCTGCTGTATATATATATATATATATATATATATATATATATATATATATACAAAACCACCCGTTCCGTGAATTCGAATCAATTTTACATAAATTGTGGTGTATTTTATGCATAATATCTATATCTATATCTATATATATATAATTATCTTGTAAGTTTTACTTTTTTTTATTAAATATCTTTAATTTTGCAGAAACCGGAATAATCTCATGGTGAAAATGTCGCTAAAACAAAAAGGCCATGACATAGTTTACTGGTTAGGACAATTCCAACATCTCCTTTAAACGGTTAAACAAAAAGATAAAGATTTGAATCAGATAACCTGATGGATATAATGTAATTTACAATTTTATCATTAAAATATTGTTATATTCTTCGTGGTAAATAAACCGGTTTTGGATTTTTTTCAAGCAGATTATACGACAGACCTGTTCAAGGATCCTATAAATATATATATTTACCAACCACTCCGCACGAGCAGGATGCGACATAAGGTCAATTTCTTACGCGGAGTTTAACAGGTTTAAATTCAGAGTTTTCGTTCTCCTAGTCCAGTCTGCCCTGCTATTTATCCATAGCTGGAGGGAGAATTGGATTCATACCTTTTCCAAGGGTATTAGCGCCATGTGAAATACCAACGGCTTCGTCCAAGAATTGAACTCGCGTTGACGAGTCCATTTCCTACGACTCTAACCATTAGACCACGCACCTCCTATAAATATATATCTGTGTTGTCGGAGCTTACTGACTGTATCCACTTGCAGAGGTATCAGGCTCACCACAAAGGAGTGTCTTAGCTATGACATTAACCTGAATCTGGTTTTGAGACCCCAATTTTAGAGATCTGGGGACTGTTGAATGCCCCTTCATTGATAGGTTCACTCTGTCTCGGAGTGGAAGCATGTTAGGGTCCCATCTATAGGTCAAATATATCTTATTATAATGGAGATTGTGTGTTTTTTTGTCTGTAACCGAAACTATATTACTACTCAAGTCACAATTGTATTTCAACTGACCTGTAAAGAAATATTTTAACTAAACAAAAATTGTAGTATAAACTTATGAATGAAATTATTCCCAATACCTCAAGGTAAAAATGACCTAAAATTGCAATGTCATTCAAAACAAAAAATTAATTAATATAGCAACCACATAATGTTTGGTAGCCATAGCTATAGATGTTCTTGAGTTCTTCAATTACGGACAAATAGACTACAAACATTTGGGGAATTATAGTCATATATAAAAAAGAAATAGCTGAAGACCCCAATACTATTAACTTCTAAAATATTGGCTAAACACACTTTGGACACAAACTCCGCAGCAACACCCAGTGATCACAATACTAGATAAGACCCAATTAATATAACTCAACAAGGCTTTTTCCTGCCAGAAATTGAAGTTGTGTGTTATCAGTATGTTCCATTTCGTTCTCTGTTTGTGAAAAGAAATCAACTCAAGATTACTAGACGCTTGTGTAGACTGACTGTTATCTTGAAATATAAAACTGGACGAACAAGTTCTTATCTGAGTAAGATAAGTTCCTGTATTACTAAAGACAATCAATAGGAGAATATAACTTCGATTATGTGACTTTGTAAATTTCCTTTCAAACGAATTACTTTTCTAGTTCATTACACATGTAAGGCAAAAACTTTTTTATTTAGATCTTACTCAGATATCCTCTGTGAGAATATGCGCTTTGCAATAGATTGTGTTCGTTGCACAAAGGTGTTGACCCCACGTTGTAATATTCTCTGCTGACCAATTCGAAAAGCACAAGCTAGAGACAGGTTCACAAAGAAAAGAAATAGGATGACAACACAAAGGTGGTGGAACAAATAGCACACTTAACTTGATGTTGTCAGTTGGCAAGAACGTTTGAGATAATTATTTTTCTCCTCCCCCTCTTTCTATAACTTGGTAGCGAGTTGGTGAGGTGTTCGACGACTGGGTTGTCCCATTTCCCCTCTCTTGAAGCTGACACCCCCTCGTAGTGGTTTATACCAAGGCCTTAAAAGTCCGGCTGCGAGGCGGGTGAACGGCATGGTAGTACAAGCTGAAAGCGAGTTGGTTATACGTGCAATTCCACATTCTTCTTCCCCTTCAACTATTTGACCCAGTACGAGTAACAGTGGGTCGCGTTTTTGAAGTGGTTAGCTGCAAAGCCCACTAAATTTCGCAACCACTTTATTTACCTGGTCTGGTGGCTACCCCACTAAAGCTCGCTACTGGCCCCTCCCCGCTGCGTCGGGATAAGCGCCTCATATTTTTCCCGACACGTTCTCTTAAATATAAGTCGCCAAGAATAAACTACAAGTCTGACTGACTTCCAATGATGCTGAGCTTTGCTTATTTTCTATCTATCAACTTCCCTCTGGAACGAAACTCTCACTCCAACTGCCAATCTGAATATTACTCTTGAGCTTGAGCCAGCTAAATATGTGCAGAACTTTTCACTCCTTGACTCCCCAGATTGGAACACCCAGAAATTGGCCATAACTTTTGCCGGGCAGACTCATGGCTCCAATTTCTCCTAAAATTGTGAACAGGAATTTTTAATTTTGGGAGCCCAATTTCTCTTAAAACTAGCCACTTCAAGATATTTATATTTAATTGCTTCTCAGCCGTAACTTTCATTCGGTATGGTCTTACATGTTTTTTTTAAATTGTTTCCGAACACTTTTTGACCGACCACACATATTTGGTTATTGTGAAAAAAAATTTTTTTTTTAATGTGGACAGCATTCGGTCACATCACTCTTCCGATCTTTATGGATTTATACCTTAAAGTATTCATTTATTCTCTTACACTCTTACACACAGAGAGACATACCCTTCTGGTGTTTGCTCCTTAAGCGTACACACACATACACACACACACACGCACATACATACACACACCTACATATACTTATGGACCTAATATATTCTATTTTCCTTCTTTTCGTCCTCTGACAGTATGTTCACTATACCTCTACCTGACCTCACAAAACCGAATAAAGCACATATTCAATTTTTCTCAGAACGCGTACACGCCTTGTTTCAATATCTTCATCATTTTATTAAAAGAAAAGTTGTGAATAATCCTTATATATACGAGGATCATATAATAGATAAAGTGAAGACAACTCTCCAAAAACCGCCATAGGTACACCACTAGTTGTACGCTAGCGAACTGCCCTATCTGCGGCACAGGTATGTTGTAGCAATATGACCCTTGTGAGCTGGAACTGCTAATGGAAGGAGGAGGAATAAATAACAAAGGCTTAAAAATAGTAATGACCCAAAAGAGGAGAGCGATGGTTTTGACCGTAGCGTGACCCCGAACGAAGAATTGAGGGGCAAGCGGAAGTCGGGTGTTGACCGGAAGTCACCGGAAGTCACGTGGTGACGTGGGGGAAGGAAGAAAGGCTTCGTCCTCTTTTTGCCGGCGTCCGTCGTGGGGTACAGACCTCATTAGAGCCCAGTAATCTAGTAGTGTTCTCTCTCTCTCGTTCTCTCTGCCTCCCCTCCTCCTGGTAGAAGCCACTAGACGAGCACGTTAATAAAGGCTGGGAGTTGTGACGACATGTTTCTCGTGTTATGATTTTTTATCGGAGTTTTAGTACCGTGAGTATTACAACGTAACATATATCGTTTTGGTGCCCGTTGACCTCGGAGTTCAAACACGGACTCATAAAGAACCAGTTAACCGCGACGCAACGAGGGGATACGAAAAAGAAAAGACATCGGCCGTAATTGTAACAGAAACTAACGTAAACGAAAGAAAGAGCGAGTCAAACAAACAAAGAAAAAGGACCCACGTGTGACGAAAAAAAAGGGAGTGACTTGTTGAGAAACGAGAGAGAAAGAAAAGAAAAAAAAAAAAACAGAAGTAAAAGAAAAAGAAAGAGCAACAACAGCGAGCATTTGAAGAGAAAAAAGGGCTTAAAAGAAAAACAAAACAAAAAAAAAAAAAAGAAAGACCCACCTTGAAAAAAGAAAAGGGAGCAACCTTTTAAAATCTTATTAAAGGAGATGAACGACAACAACGCGTCAACAGACAATTGAGAACTTTAAAAAAAAATTTAAAAAAAAGGACCCACGTGCGAAGAAAACAAAGAATTTAAAAGAAAGGACCCACGTGTGAAGAAAAAAAAAGATTTAAAGAAGAAGAAAAGGACTTATAAAAGAAGGAGAAACCCACGTGTAGAAAAAATATACGTCCACGTGTGAATTTAAAAAAAAAAAAAAAAAAAAAAGAAAAGACGGAATTAATGAACTTTACAAGAAAAAAAGAACTTTAAAAAAAAAAAAAAAAAGGGGAAAAATATACGTAGAAGTGACAAGGTAGGTGATATTTTTTTTTTTCCTCTTGTTCTACAGTTGTGTATTTTTTTTCTCTTCACTAGTTATTGATATCATTAATATTAGTATAAGTCTTCTATTATTCTGTGACTGAAATTGTTTATGCGAAATGGAGTCTCAGACCATTAAAGAGTTCTTACAGAATCTCACCGCAGGCTTGGTTGATGCATTAAATTCTGTAACGAGTGCCTTAAAAAGTGTTGAAAAGGGGTTGGATAGGGCCTATCAAAGAACTCTTTTAGAGATAGATTAAGAACAAGTAACAATAGGAAAAATTTAACAAGCAGAGTAGAAACGTACCTACAGTGAGGAATTGCAATGTGCATCCTCAGATAGGTAATAGAGACCGGACTGGACGTTGTTGGGGGTGTAATAGCAAGTATCACCTCATTAGAAATTGTCCCGTAAAAATTAATAAAAAGTGGATAGCACCTACCCCTAAAAGCACATCCGAACAAATTAAAAATAGAGACAAGCATGGGATAGCCCTCAAAAATCAGCACCACGCTTTGTCTAATATGAATGGCAAAACTAAGGAGGGCACACAAGTCCATTCTACGACCTCTGAACATATTACAGAAAATAAGGATACTAATACTTCACATAGTGATGTGGATACCGAGGGTACAAATCACACGGGTGAAGGTGATAGGAACAATGAACAACTATGTCCCAATAGAAAAAAGAAAAAGAAAGAGAAATTGAACAGACAGGTGGACGTTAATAATAATAAAAATAATTTTGGAGTAATGGCTAAAATGGAAAGCCACAAAATAACTCCAACAGTGAATAGCATCACAAAAGATTCCCTAAAACAGTAAGGCTAAGGTAAATACCACACCGTCAGATAGTGACTACAGAGAAATAAAAGAATATGTTCCCTAATGGAAAGGAAAATAGCTATGCTTAGAGTTGCAATGGAAGAAAGCATTAAAAACGCTGGGAGTACAAATGATTATGGTAGTAGCAGCGAGCTCACCCGGGGTCAACCAGTGCTGCCCACAAGGAAACATGATACCCCACCAGACTATGAAGATAGCTTTAAAGGCCTGTGGTTCAAGTGTTTGTTCACACAGCAGATACCTTCCAGAAAAACCTAGTTTTGGCGCTCGGAAATAAATTAGAGATAGATGAATGAAAAAAAAAAAAAAAAAAGAAAAGAAAAGGATGAGAAAAATGAGTAAATGAAAATACGAATTACACGGAATATGAGATGGAATAATGACGAAAAAAAAAAAAGAAAAGATAAATAAATGAAAAACTGAAAAGGATTAGAATGAATAGATACAAAAAGAAAAGGAATAATAGAGAAAAGAATTATTGACCAGCTGAAGAAGGCGACGATAACGCCGTTGCTTGAAAAAAAAAGCTATAAATCAGTATAGGTCCGCAATTGATAAGAATGAAAAATAAATGAGGAATTTTTTTTTTTTTAAATTCAAATTGGGGAGAGTATTTCAAAAAAAAAAAAAAAAAAAAAAAAAAAAGAAAAGAGAAAGAAGAAAAATGAACAAATAAGTAAGGAAGGTCAGAGCACAATTGTGGAACAAAGAGGAGAATATCACCTGTATTAATGATTTTGTAAATGTTCTTTTTACTTTATATATGTATGTGTTTTTTGTATTATTGTAAAATTGAATGCTCGTGTGGCTCTATCGGAGAGAGGAAGGTCTATATCGGATAGAAGGAAAAAAAAAATCTAATGAATAATTACGCATATTCTTGAAAAAAAAAAGAGATACTTTTGAAAAATTTTTACGGGTAAAAATTTTAGAATGATGGTAAGGGAGGAATTGTAGCAATATGACCCTTGTGAGCTGGAACTGCTAATGGAAGGAGGAGGAATAAATAACAAAGGCTTAAAAAATAGTAATGACCCAAAAGAGGAGAGCGATGGTTTTGACCGTAGCGT
>CM042140.1:119662699-119697699 GCA_023376005.1 Doryteuthis pealeii
TTCTTTGTACCAAAAAAATGATCGGTTAAAATAGAAAACCACGTTTTAGGTGTAGGCTTTTACTGATTCTTACCAACTGCATTTCCCTCGACTCGACTTCTATATCGCTTAAGTAAATTTCCGTCGTAATAGAGTATTTCTTCATGTTCTAGAGATTGGTAATACATTATATATAACTAAATTACCACGACCTGAAAATACAACAAACACAACGTGCGACATACGGAAGCACTGAACAGCTGTTTCGATTATTTGTTACATTCTTATGATCCATCATGTACCCTTTAATCAAAAGCGTTTGTCCAGTGGAATTGGATCCTTGCTAATCCTCTGATAAAGAATCCTTTGGTTCTTCTGGTAAAGAGACCTGAGTATTGTAAGTCCCTCCTCAATGATTGCAAGTACAGCTGTGGCCAGTATCAGTGTTTAAGTAGTGTATCAGCCACGCAGTATGGCTAGTGATTGGCCGGAGGAATAAACCACGTGATCTCGTCTAGTTTATAAATTCAGGTGAGGAATTGGAGCACACCTTATATCCAAATACTCCAACACTATTAGGTCTTATCGACTGTATATACCGTAATCTCGCACTGGATATCGGGGAAAACACGGTATACACTGCTGATGAGACCTAATAGGTTAAAATACCTGTCGAGTATTTACGAATGTCTCTCACGGATTTTCTGGTCGTAGTAATTTAATCATATGCATAATTTTCTCTCTTTATATATATCTAAACCGGGCGATTCAGATTTAGCTAAGTCGGTAGAACACGCGCCTAGGAATCACGAGGTTCATTGTTCGATACCGGTCCGCACCAACTCAGCTCAGGAATAGCACAGATTGCGTAATCTGATATGTGCGGTAAAGGGGGCAGCTGATAGTGAGTCTGGCGCTCCAACTAAGCAATGTAATCTCCCTCGTCTTGTTACATATTAATTGGATCCCTATTACTTTTTAAGGTAGTATAGAAATCCTTATGGCGATCAGTGCAGCTGATGGCCTTGAGAGTGAGTGACAATGCTTGACCTCACTCTGACCTTGCCTTGCGGAAAGGGACCGTGGGAATCGGAAGGCAATAGAAGCCCTTCCGGTTTAAGGTGTAAGGAACTCAGTAAGAGTTGCAGTTAGTCAGTTGCAGTAAGTCAGTTGCAGAGTTAGAAGCTAGCAAGATGTGACTCTCAGCGCGCAGTTGTCTGGATCTTGGGGATCCAGAATAAACTAACATCCAAAGTAAATCGAAGTCTTGTTGTTATTACTAAAAGCTAACAATGACACAAGGCTTCTGATAAGAAATGGTCCCCAGCAGAACCAGACACGGAATCCCCAGATAAGAAAGACCAGACGAGACCTGTAGAAGATATACCAGACCATTAGAAGATAGAAGAAGCAGATCCGGCCAGAAGAATAAAAGAGGTATATAACATAATACACGATTTGGTGCCTTGAGACCATTAGAAGATAGAAGACTAGACAGAGAAGAAAAGAAAAGGCGCTACGTAACAGTCTAGCACTAGAGAAAAGGCGATATACTCCCTCACTGTCCGTCTGATATCGACAATAGGCTACTCCGCTTATATATATATATATATATATATATATATATATATATATATATATATATATACTTATATATAAGTATATATATATATATATATATACTTTAGGATATTTGTTTTGGCTGTGTAATGTACTACATCACATTTTTACATTTGATTTAGAAGAGAGTGCTATGGGTAAAATTCTTTGTATGTAATACAGTAAATGTATCCAAGTCTTGATAAATAGATAGATAGATAGATAGATAGATAGATATGCATGTTCATATGTTTATTGATTAATGTAAGAAATGTATGTTAGATGTTGATGTTTTTATGGGTAAATGTGTTCGAGCTTATGATCATTCGGCTAACACAGTTGTACGTTTTCTGTACATGAAAAAATACATGATTTAAATAGAAAGAAAACAAAATGTGACAATACAAGTTCATGTATTAAATCTAAAATAAACAAGAGAGGAGGAAAAACAGAGAGAGAGAGAGAGAGAGAGAGAGAGAGAGAGAGAGAGAGAGAGAGAGATGGGGAATAGAGAAGAGAGGGTGAGGGAGTAACGGAGAGAGAGAGAGAGAGAGAATATGCACCATTAGCAATTCTTTGGGAAGATGTAGACTATTCACGCCATTGGCAATATGGCAGCCAGTCAGTCACGCAACTTACCCGCCAAAATCCAACGCCATTAATTATTATGACACATTCAGCAACGGACAAACACACACCTTTTCCCCGCTTACATCGGGTCCACTGCTACCCTTGTATATAACCGTGGCCCCGAGGCTTGCCCATCCGCTCCCACTTTATAATTCCATATCCTCAGGAGGGAGACTTCACTGATTTGGAAAGGATGAAAAAGGCCTAATCATTGCTCACGCTTACATTAAATCACAGCTTCCACTTCGCGCGGTTTTTTATGCTGCAAACATATAATCTAATCATGACGTTTCACAATCCTTCATAGAACAGGATTTATTTTGACGCGCCTGCAAGGATAACAGACTCGGTAGCACTTTTCCTCACTTTGAAAGACGGTTGTTAGAGTTATAGTTGGCACGGTAGTGTTGCAGGGCATTGAGTTAGATTCACACTAGGTGCCTTGGGCATGGCTTTTTACAGTCCTAACAAACCAGTTAATTAGCATTTGCATAACAAGATACCGATGAAGATAATATAAATGTGTGTGTGTGTGTAGGTGTGTATATATATGTGTATGTGTATTTATATATATGTGTATATATATGTGTGTATATATATATATGTATATATGTGTGTGTGAGTGTATGTATATGTGCATATATATACGTCTGTGTATATATATATATATATGTGTATATGTATATATATGTGTATATATATATGTGTGTGTGCATATATATATATATATATATATATATATATATATATATGTTCTAATAACGTATTGAGCACTTTATATTTGTTATATCGCTGTCTTATCATTGTGAAACTTGCATCAACTAACCATTGTGACCATTTTCACCGGTAAGTCACTTTTTTTCACAAATACCATTAATTATTAATTGATTAACTTTCAAAATTAGGTACGACTTCAATTAAGCACATATTCTCCCAAAAATTGTCGGCTAAAAAAAAAACCATATCATAAATACATCGCTTGTGTATCTACTTCTCATACTGTCGTATAGAAGTCACTATAAGAGGAATAGGAACTACTTCTAAACAAAACGAAAGATCTAAGAAGTTCCGGTTAGGTGTAGGGGTAAGACGCTCGCCTGTCAGCTTGACAGTCGGGTTTCGAATCACGCACAAGGCGGTCTTTCTATCTATAGCTCTGCTGATGAGGCCTAATAGGCCGAAATTTACATACAGAGATTGATTTTTCTCGATTTGTTTAGCCTTACATTTAATAGGTATGCCCGCCTAATTAATTAATTATTAATTAATTAACTTTCAAAATTAGGTACAACTTCAATTAAGCACATATTCTCCCAAAAATTTTCGGCTAAAAAAAAGCCATATCATAAACACATCGCTTGTGTATCTACTTCTCATATATATATATATATATATAATTAGCGTTTATATAACATTTTCCGATATTTACTAAGTTTTAGACTGAAACAGTTGGTTTGTAGTATGGTTTTAAAGTATCTCAACAACTGATGTTATTTAAACCGAAATCAGTCTTTTTTGCAAGCATTTTTTTTAGTTTGTAGTAACTATTTCTATTTTACCTTAATGGTCATATCTTGTGCAAAGTTATGATATAAAATATTCCTGTCTAATGCTAATAATTTCCAAACAGATTTTTTAGTCCATAGATTGGACTTTAAAATGCACTACTATTCCGGATTCGAGTGGATCTAGGCTAATGTCAATGCAAAGGTACCCCAGACTCTCCAGGACTCTTGAACTGGCGATAATGTGTCCTAAAATGATAACTATATTTTATGGCAAATTTTATTTGGACTTGTTTATTTGTCTATAATCATTTTCTTTTACTTTTCTGTTTGTTTTGTTCTCAGTGACATGGATTCAAGGATTATTATCTAAAAATAAAAAAATTCAAGCAATTATATTGTTACAAATAACTATTGATTGGCACAACTTTGAATCCGTGGAGAGTTTTCAGTACCTCGGGTCCACCATCTCCAACTCATTCTCCTTTGATTCTGAAGTATACAGCAGAATAGCGAAAGCAGCAGCAGCCATTGTCAAACTGAGCAAGAGAGTCTGGAATAATGCCAGTCTCACCAAGAAAACTAAGCTGCATGTCTACAAAGCTTGTGTTCACATTACACTCATCTACAGTAGCGAAGCGTGGACAACATATACAAGCCACAAAGGAAACTCAATAGTTTCCATTTGCGATGTCTCCGACGTATTCTACACATCCGCTGGCAGGATAAAGTGGCCAACACAGTCGTGCTGGATTGCACCGGCATGAACAGCATGTTCTCCATTCTCTGGGAGAGGCTCCATCGCTGGCTTGGACATGTCAGGTGAAAGGAAAATGGCCGCATCCCAAAAGATATTTTGTACGGCGAATTAGTAAAAGGCTCCGTCGGTTGGTAGACGACGCCCACGATTTAAAGATGTCTGCAGGAGAGTCATGAGGATTTGCTATATTGACAAAAACACGTGAGAGGTAGATGCCAAAAATAGAGCGGCTTGCGCCTTAACGTTAAGCAATGCACGGAGAGGGGTGCGACGGAGAGGAGAGTAGCCTCGACAGCAAAGAGAGCCAGAAAGAGGAAAAAAAGACAGCAGCCCCAGAAAGCATCACATTTTGTGTGCATCAGTGCATCAAAGACTGTCACTCAAGAATTGAGCAGCACAATGCAGATAACCTTTTTGGGACACTACGACTTCGTCTTTAGTGGACGGAAAGGTGCCAATAATCTAAAACTAAAAAAATCAATCAATTATATTGTTTCAAGTAACTATTCCTATTTAATAGTTGTTTATACAGTTATATGAAATTAGGTATTTCTATCTAATGCAAATAGTTTACCCTCAGTTATATGGTTTCAAGTGTTCCAATCTAATACTATTAATCTATATATAATTATATATCTCAATTGTCTACTCCTATTTACTAATAATTCGTTTTTACACAATTATATGGTGTCGAGTATTATATTTAAATAGATTAACTTGACACTTAGATGGGATCCTATTTGGTGATACTACTTTGCTACAAAGTGAATGTTGGAGTAATAAAGTATTCACTGCGTACTCCTTAGAGCTTCACGACTGTAGTCACAACAGCCAACGCAGTTTAGTATTATAGTTAGGACACCAAAACAAGGAGACCCGTCGTGGTGTAATGTTTAGTAAGCTATATCTCGCAGATCAATTAATACGGAAAAGCGAAGTCAATTTTCGGTGGATACTCGTATTTCCAGCCTTGTGTCACATCTTATCCGGGTTTGGAAAAAACCCACCCAGGACACCAAGGCTAAACGAAGAATGTAGTTACTAATGAGTAGTGGCTTATGATAAAATATATCGATGCTGGCTTTATTTTTCAAATTTGACACGAACTCATCTTTTTGAAGTCTAGATGTTTCGACAGCATGCCTGACATCAAGATCTCATTACTGTTTATATAAGCTACTCATATATATACCAGACTTCATATAAAAATAAGTCTTAAAATTGAATATTCAATATCGATATTTTGCATCATATCTCGTAAGACTTAAACTTTATTATTATGAAGTAATTTAGAGCAACGATGACATTTTTTGACTGAAAGAAGCTACCTTTATATATATATAATTATGCATTAAATAATTTGAAAAAAAAATTCTTGAAAATACATTTTGTGTTTTCCTTCAAATTTTTTCAAACCTGATTTTAATCGCAACTCCCTCGGGTCGTCAATAGAAATATGTTAAATAATAGATTGGTGGAATCTATGATTAGACAGGTAGTGTAGAATCATGTAAAATGGTCAGAAAAAACCGTTGCGTCATCCGGTTTGCTTAACCTGCGGTGATTCTGACATCATTTGAGAACGAAGTTTTTATTATAGGAAGAGACACGTGATCCCGTGAATAGAAAGTAGATGTTAACGCATATTTAGTTACAAATCGCCGATACGATCAGTCGAGAATTCGATCTCTTCTTAACTGAGTCCCCTAAGTCACAACGCGTAATATAAGTTTGTCGTAAATAAAAGTAATATGTGCACACTTAAGAATGGGTTGTTCTTGATCCAAACACAGAAAAACTTAAAGCGGTTGGAGTCGCGACAATACATAGTTACACAAGCATCGTGGTAACGACAGATAGACAATATTTTGATAAAAAGTGGTGATGGGCTGTCGGCATGGTCCGCGTAGGTGTTATGTAATAAAAAGCGTAATTTAAAAAAAGATAAGCCCCCGGTAAAATTCGAACTCACGTCTCCATTAGTTGTTTTGACTGTCTACACTAAGAACAGCCATCAGTTGATTTGTGTACAAATATGAACGTTTTAACATACTTTTTCTTTATGTCTTTGAGCACCATATTTATTCTTTTTTTATTACAATAGTATATTTTATTTTTGTCAATTTTCGATTAATGACAGTTGACAGGGCTTCATCTAAAAAATACAAGTGTGTGAGTGTTACGTAGTGCCTTTTCTTTTCTTCTCTGTCTAGTCTTCTATCTTCTAATGGTCTGGTATATCTTCTACAGGTCTCGTCTGGTCTTCTTGTATGGGGATTCCGTGTCTGGTTCTGCTGGGGACCATTTCTTGTCAGAAGCCTTGTGTCATTGTTAGCTTTTAGTAATAACAACAAGACTTCGATTTACCTTTGATGTTATTTTATTCTGGAACCCCAGGACCAGACAACTGCGCGCTGAGAGTCACATCTTGCTAGCTTCTAACTCTGCAACTGACTAACTGCAACTAACTACTGCAACTCCGAGTTGCTTACTCCTTAAACCGGAAGGGGCTTTCTATCACTTCCGAGTGAGAGTGAGGTCAAGCATTGTCACTCACTCTCAATGCCATCAGCTGTACTTATCGCCATAAGGATTTCTTACTAAAAAGTAATAGGGATCCAATTAATATTTAACATGAGTTTCTATTTAAAAAAATTTTATAAGTTCATATACGCATTACTTCAGTGTGATTTATTGTATCCTATACAAACATCATTTTCCTTTGTCGGCGACCACCAATTTAGTATAATCACAAAAGTTAAACGGAATCCTTTGTAGTTTTATTAATTACGACGTAGAATAATTACCATTTACCTTATACATCCCTCCAATAAAACATATAGAAAACAAACTTTTATAATTTTTACTGTGGAGTTTATCAGCTCAACATGCGGTGTCAGGCTACTTAACCCATTTCTCTGTTTAATGCTGATTCAGCTTCTGCCTAGCCAAAGACGTTTCATAATGCTCTGTCAGGTTCTTGGAGTTGAGACGTAGGCGAAAGGCCAAACATCGATTCTCAATTTTCGTTAACTGAACAATTCTCAAAATCCATCAGGACGGGACGGAGATGCGGGTGCAGTAAGGCCGCAATACTTGGGGAATTATGTCTGATCATTTTCGTAACTGGTCCGCCAACTCGGGAGCGTGGAGTCGAAAGAAAGGAGAAGAAAAAAAAAAAGATCAAAACATGCCGGCTAAACTGGCCAAATATTAATGACGCTCGTAAACAAATGTGTAGACGTTGTTGTGGGCAAATTGCCGTTGATTTAAAAAATTGTTACTTGTTCTGTTCCACACTAACATAACCGCAAACTTACACTATCAATCCATTGAGAAAGCAATCAAGTTTCATAGCTTATCAAATTTATACTTAGTATTGACGCTTGAAAAAACAGCTTGACCCATTCTTAAATTCTAATTGTGATAATTATCATATTCTAATCAGATTCCCCTAATTTTACCTAAGAAGAAGCAACACTATCATTGACATCTGTAACAATAGGAAACTGAGTTCATAGTTAGTTCCGTTTAAGAAGGAATCATCAAATCCTAATTGGATAAAATCTCATCAAAAACTTGATATTTATGAATTATATACATATATATATATATATATATATATATATATATATATATATATATATATATATATATAGTGATAAATACATTGACTTGTAATTCCATTTCGTCGCATATCAAATCAATGTTTCTCATTGAAATAAACTAAAATGTCAGTAATCCATTTCAACCCCCAACCATCGAAAAAAACTTTTTTGTACCCCTTTTTTTTGGGATAGGAAGAATATCACTGCATTGTAAAACACTAATAGAATGTAATGAATAATGCGTTGTAATATAATATAATTTTTATCTTTTATATATATTTTTTCTACTTAGGGTTATAAATTTGGAAATTTGAATGTTTTTAGTGAACCTAGTAACATAGACAAACCTGAAGCTCACTCATACCAAAAATTCTAGCTCACAACAGAAAGCAAATTTCGATCGAGTGGCACATCGTAACTTGGTAAACTCGGAAGTTGGGGCATTCGTAAATCACCACTGTATAATATATTGGCATTATTTGATGTATTAACATCAGTGTCATTGTCATTGAAAATGGTATTTGGGAAACATCATCAAATTCTAGACGAGGCATTTGTGTTTCACTGTATATTGAATTCTGTAGATCGAGATAACATGGTAAATTTTGCTCTTTAACCTTTGTATAGCAGGGGATATTAGGATCTATGATCTAATACAGCTGGATAGATCTTCTCTCTAGCTTTAGAATAGCTGGATAGATTGGGTCTCTTGCAATATCATGATTGAGTTCTATAACTGTGGTATAGCAGGGCAGACTGATATCACAACACTTGGTCAAGCAGGACAGATTGGGCTCTATAGCCTTGGTATAGCAGGATTGATTAGGATACGTAGACTTTGTATAGCTGAGAATATTGTTCCGTAGCTTTGAAGAAACAGAGTAGATAAAGCACCTGACCTTGTTATAGCAACATAGATAGAAATGTCAGCCTTTCGAATAGCAGAGTAATTCAGGCTTTATAGCCTCGAAATAGATGCTACATTGGGCTCTGTACCCATGATATAGCAGGATAGATTGAGATCTCATGCATTGAGTCGATAGCTGGGTAGATTCATCTCACTAGCCTTGGAATAGCAGGGTAGATTGGTCTTTGTTACCCTGGTGTAGCAGGGTAGATTGCGCCCTCTAGCTGCGATATATCTGCCGTTTGGTTACTCTGTCTCTCAGTAGATTTACAAAACGAGGAGTTGGAATCCGTAAGTCAGTCCGACGATGTTTTTTCGCTTTTGTCTTGTTTTATTTTTATTTTTGTTTTATTCATCTCATTAAGGCAACTCCTGTGGTGACACTCATGCCAAGTCATATATCATTTTGTTCTTTTCTTGGACAACATTGTTGTCGTAATGTTATAGAGTAGCTAGCACCCATTCAGCACTCTACCAGATGGACTGGCTCATAGCCTTAAAATAGCCTACGATTAAAGTTGATTAACAAGCTGAATAATATTCAGACTGACTTTACTGCGTTGGCTATACCATATTTGACCCTACTCTATTTAACACAAGTTTTGTCCTGTTAACTGTTTGTACTTATTTGTTCTGTGTTTTGTATGTATCCTTTGGTAGCTGATGAAGTTCTGAATAAATGTATTAAGCACATAACTTCTCTGTGTATCATTCCACATCGACGATACAGCACGTAAAAAAGTGAGACATACTGAATGGTAACCACATGTCTTTAATACAACCATGTCTACGCTTGTACTGAGTTCCAGTCACAAAGACTGACTTACGAGAATGACTCATGTTTACTAGTCATTTTTGCCGAACTGATATTACTTAGTATATATGTATACATGGAGACGTCGATAACAATTTTATCTTTATAGTTAGTGTTCTTACTTGATTTCTGAATAATAGTGTAAAAGAACGAGAGGCGTCTTTGACATGACTTCTTTTCATATTAGTGCATGTCTGTCGCTGATTATTAAAAAAATTACAACTAAAAACCTGTTCTGAAATGGAATAAGCTCGGTAAATAGAATGTGATGAATCAAATTTACTTGTTTTAGAATTTGTGTCTGAACGAGATCGATTTCCCACAGGATTAATTTACTAAAATATCGATCAGTAAAATTTTATTTTTCTAATGATATTTTGCAGCAAAGGCGGTATATTACTTTTTTGCTAATACAATGTTCGTCTTAAACAATTCACTTATTGTAGTTTTGCTGGCGTCTCGAAGACAGATGCCAATGACAAAAAGACAAAGACAAATTGACAACGAGATGAAGTTGTTCATATCAGGAGAAAAAAATCAGATACATGTTATGAGAAACATCCCACTCACTTCTGTACTGTTATCACTTCCATCTGATTCAGTCTCAAATGCAAGGAGGAGTGAAATAGTATTTTCAAGTTGATAAAGGAAAGAAAGGTTCTTAGACAAATCGTAACCCAAATCCAACGAAGGACATTTATCCCCAAAATTTACCTTGTTACTTGTCGCTCTCCACTTCACTCACTGGACCTTTTTAATTAACTCACTATAACTTTTGAAAAATCTTCAAATCTTGTGTGTGACTGTCTCTCGGACCAACAGCGTGAGTTCCCGAGATTGAACTTTTGCTCTCGGTCGCAAAGCTGGACAACAGGGTCACTAGTAGTAGGAGACGGCTACGACATTACGCTTACAATTTTGGGTCAGTCAGTCAAGGAATTGTCGAAATAATTCTGTTTGTTGTAGCAAAACTGAATATACAAAACATTAGAGACAGATACGTAATAACCTGTAACTCTTATCATCGGAGAGTTTTCAGTCTTCTATAACGGGTACCGTAACAAGATTAGAGACTAATATACCGTACAATTACCTATAACTGGGAGTTGAAGAGATGTATCTCTGCTTTTCTCATGGACATTAGTATAAAGTGAAGATCAGCTTCGTCCAGGAACTCGAATTACCAACGACGATAACCGTTACATTTTATACGTGTCAATAGGTGTAGGAATTGTTGCAGGGATAAATATGCCAAGGCGCATTCAAGAGCTCTCCATATGTGTTTGTCAGTTGTGGATCCCGGGAAAAATGTTCCATGAATATTCCAAAGTGTTTAACATGGCGTGCGCAGGGTTACATGGAGTACCTAGAAGTCAATCGTGTCTTCTTGAAAAGAATTCCGTGAGTGAAAAATGATGAGGTGGCACTATTTTGTTCCCCAAGGAAAAGGACGAGTTTAAAGAGGCACAAATGGTTTTTGACGAGATCTGTGTGTTGCACAGTCAATCAAGATTTGAATGCGGTGTCACTCACATTCAAGTCAATCTTCCATTTTTTAAGTGGTTCATTTACTTTTGAACGAATACCCCAATTATGGTTAAATAGTACCACTAATGTCCATCCACAAGGGGGAATTAGCATTAAATAACCCACAAAGGTCGACACGACATTAAACAAAGAAAACTTGAGTGGTTCAGTCAAACTAGAATTAATTTATTCCTAGTATACCATTGCTAGTGTTCACCGTTAAATACCTATATAATTTGCCATCTTGGAGATGACTTCCCCTGTCTTCATGGACCCAACAATTGTTCTTATGTAATATTTCGTCCGCACCTGATGACACTAATTTTTACTTATAAACTTTTTTACTTTTCTCTAAGACATATTTCATCTGGCCGAAACCATATCAATAAGTAAGGGCGAAATGAGACAGTAAATAGTAGCGACAATTTTCCTTTAATTTGGCACTGGCTCGTCTAGACTACATTATCTATTTATATAATTCGCTCAGAAGTGTATATATATTAATTTGAATTATAAATTCTTAAATTTAAAACCAAATCAAGTTTCTGTCTCGATCGCATCTTGTATACAACAGAATATGTTGTCCTGCGATGTGACTAAAGTCACAGCTACGACATTTGAATATGTGTCACTTATTTCATTCCTGAAAATGTAGCATTCAAACGCAAGAACAATTACAAAATATTATTAAATATTTCTAATATTTTCAGGAGAGCCCTGATGTACAGGCTTTCATGCTAAGCTCCGATATCGTAGTAGATAAGTTCAAAATCTGATTGTGTTATTACTTGGTTATTTTATTTGTTTTCTTTTACGGTATAACAACCTCGCTGGGTCATTTAAGTTTTGAAATAAATTCATTATTAATGGATACTCAATTTTTTATGAACACATTTTTTTTCTATTGAACTCATAGATGGGACCATAACAGTTACTACCACTCCGGGTCAGAGTGTACCAAGGAGCAATGGGGATGAAGGGGTGCTCTACATTCCCAGACCTCCAGAACTGGAACCTCACCATCAGAGTTTCACGGTATTCCCAGGATTGAAGACCTTCAGTCACCGTCTTCTAGCACATATATGATAAAATGTGTTGGGACCTATGCCGCACTATTACGTTCGCTTTCGGACAAATACACTTGGGAAAGGTATGAACATCCTCATCTCTCTTACTAAGAGTTTAATTGGACCGCTATTATTCGACTACGAGAATGGCTTTGGTATTAAATAACATACGAAGGTTGAAATGCCTTAAACAAAGAAACGAAACCAAACCTGTAATGTTACCTTAGAAATGCATTTATTCCCATCAATTTTATTGTAAAGCCAGATCTGGTATGTATTTACCAACCCCTCCACACAAATAGGATGTGACAAGCTCAACTTTTTAAGCAGAGTTTAACATCTTTGAATTTTAGAGTTTTCCGTTTCTTAGAATTGATACCTAAAAAGGTTAAAGCGCACAGTCTGTCCTCCTTCTTACCCATAGCTGGAGGGAGAATACTTGTATGCACACATTTCCCAGAGTGAAAAAAGTGCCATGTGAAATGCAGACTCGTCCAGAATTTGAACTTGTTCCGCCAAGTCTATTTCCTATAACGATAACCATTACACAATACGCCATATATCTGATATGTATAGAGGATACTGCATTTTCATAATCCTGATGATGAAAATATATCGAGATTGCAAATCAAAAGTATCAAGAATTGGCGCTGGTAAGTCTCAATTTCGTCTAGACGTCTTCATATAAAACTAGACGTCAAGGCATGATCAATTTAGTACATATATTTCTTAACCTTGCACACGCCTTTCTGTAAATTTTAAATTTTAAAACTAAGACATTTGAATATTTAAACTTAATTCTGTTTCCACAAACCTCATATATTGGTCCTATTCAGTCAGGCATAGCTGTATTGATTATTGACCAAATAATGTCTTGTAGAATTTCAGTGTTCAACATACAAATTGAGTGCATAAATATTATTAAACAAATTTTAGATTGGAAAGTACAAAATTCTCCGTTTAATCACATTGATTTATCTATCGTTATTGCTAAATGACTTTAGTAATTAGGATAATTATAGTAATTTGGCCAAAGCTAAGCAAAAGCAGTGACACATTTGTCTGCTATTAATTTCCGCACATCTTAGTATCTTATGATTCAAAATTCCAAACTGTCAGTGCTACTCAATGTAAACAAGGGAGGCTCAATGTGGAGCGGTGAAAGGTCAAAGGGCAATTGAGGAAAGAGGCCAGAACACCAGTCTTTTTCCGTATAGAGGAGTTATGGGGGAATTCCGTGGCGTAATGGCTTATGTGCTGGACTTCAACATTATAGTCAGCGAGTTCGAACTCCAATCACGCTATTACGTTCACTTTTGGAATAATACCCTTGGAAAAAACATGAAACTCTTCATCCCTAACAATAGGTTAGACAGTACCTATATCCTACTTCAAGGAATGTTTTAGTTTTGAATAACCCACAAAGGTTTATATGTCATTATAAAAAGAAACCCAAACCAAAAAAAATCTCTAGCAGAGCATATTCTACTAGAGTGCATATTCTATTAGAGTGCATATATGGAATCTTTTCTTCATCCTCTTACGATAATCCCAATCATATCTCACATAATACATGCAATATATGTTATTCTTTAACAGAGCATGTTGTCAATCACAAGCGATTAACAATGCTTATTTTCGACTACAAACGAAAAACAAAGTAATTAAACGCTATTAGCTTTGAATTCCATCAGTGTATTATCTATACTGGTAAATATTTATTCTGATGATATTCATTACTCTTTATTTTTGTGCAGTAATATATGTCCCTTTTTTCTATTACATTTTAAATTGAACGTTCAACTTATCGACATAGATTAACCGAGAAACAATGAGATTTAATCCCATAGACCCGTTATTGTTAAATAGTTTTAATAGTGATTATTGGCGCCTTTATATATTTCATTAATGCATCCATTGCCACGATATATTCTCTCCTAATGACCTACATTTTTTTACTTAAAGCGAGAGTGGCCTGTTGCCTTAGTTATGAATAAATTGCAGATCACACATCGAACAACAGAGTCTTTCACTTTTATATTGAAGATATAAAACCATTAAAATGAAGAAGGAAAATAATGTTGATATTTTGTTTATCTAGCATCACTTTTAGTGATACAACTTGAAACAATTAAAAAATATTAATTAAAAACATAATCAAAAATATACATAGACTTTGATATCAATTTATGTTATCTTATTTGGCTTCTTCACACAAAAGGTGTCTAGATGAATTAGTGGTAACACACGAGACTTGTTGATTAGTGTTTAGCAAAACACAGGATTATACAAGTGCAGCATTCCCTATACTCAGCACATCTATTCCCGTGTGAGGTTTGCCTGTTTTCTGAACAGATAATTCACCATAGTGGTACAATTTAAAGAGACAAAGGACATTAAACAAAACACGAAAATACGAAAATAACAGCTGAATACCATATAGAAATAGATTTCGTACAAAGCTGTGATAAAGAGACACCTAACGAGTGTTAAACAAACTAATTATTATATCTAGTTTCCCAACATTGCAAAACAGCTTGATCCCTAAGTATTTTAAAAGTTTTTGTTGTTTCCCAAGACTAGAAACATGGAGACCACAGTGAGAATGGTATTTAGTATCAATGGTCTACTATTTAATTTGGTTTGGTTTGGTTTTACGGCATATCAACCTCAGTGTGTCATTTAATGCCGATAAAGTTTTGAAATAAATCACTTTTAATGGATAATACAATTTTGTTTATCAACTCATGTTTTTCTATTCAACCCATAGATGGGACCCTAAAAGATACTACTCTGGGTCAGAGTGTACCAGGGAGCAATGGTGATGAAGGGGTGCTCCACATTCCCCAAACCTCCAAAACTGGAACCTCACCATCAGATAGAGTTTAACATCATACCCAGGACATGTAGACCCTCAGTCACAGCCTTCTAGTACCATATGATAAAAAGGGGTTGGGGCTTGCCATAAGGGAAATAGGCTTGGGAAAATCATATAGATGCTAGGGCTTGACGTGACCAGCCGATTGATCGGAGGGGGCCTCTCCGACCGCCCGTCTAGCCCAAGATAGGGCCAAAGTGGAGTATTGCAAGTCATGAACTGCTCATCCACCTGGGGGTCTATCCTTAAGCATGACGGGTCACCACCCACGGCCATCAGGTGGCCTCATTGGAGTAGTCTTACCCCTCTGCAAAGGTGCAGTCGGTGCATTCTAACGCCCCAGCCTACAGGGCGGCTATGGTCTACTAGTTTAGCTGTCTAACAATAACATCATGTGAGGCACCTCTTATCAATGACCAAGCCAGAAGTATGAACAGCCATTAGAGTCGAACACAAGAAATTATCTTCTTTCCTAGCCCTTAAACTGTCCAAGATATGAGACTAAACTGCATTCAGTGGTGAGGCTCTGAATCGAGCACTCTGGGAAGTGTTGAGTCACTCCTTCCTTGCTTTTACTTCTAGATCCATGCTAACCTGGATTGGAAGTACATGTTAGGGTCCAGTCTAAGGGTCAAACATATAATTTTGAAAATTAATAGTTGAAAACGTAACTATGCATAAATTAATTGTATTAAGAAAACTACTTGAATGTATAATTGTTAACAAAAGATTATTATTATTACTATTATTATTATTATTATTATTATTATCATCATTATTATTATTATTATTAGGTTTTCATACCTGCCGTAGCCGGTGTTCCACTGGAGGCTGAGGGATAGCAAGTCTCCCGAGGTCTCCAGGATTCTTCTGAGTATTCTAGCCGATCGTAACAATGTTGTAGTTTGGATGATCTCGATTCTTCCTCTAATTTCTAATTCACTCAAATTCTTTTCCAGAGCTTTGAAGACCGTTCCAAGGGCACCAATTACAATTGGTTCCCTTCATGTTCCACAGTTTCCCCTTCATGTTCCACAGTTTTCTCAGTTCTCTGGCAAGATCCAAGTATTTGTCTGTTATTTCGCTTTCTTTCATTCGGTGGTCGGCCGGGGCGGCAAAATCCACGATCAATACTAGGTCCGCTCTCCTGCCCGGTATTAGGTGATCCATTTGTACCTCGAAGTCACAGAGAATTTTATGCGTCTCCAGGCTTTTTAGGTGAATGGTGAAAATTGAATTTATTGCACAATTCCCAGCGGATCACCTTTCCCACAGAGTCTTGCCTAGTCTTCTACTCTCTTTGTGCTAGTTTATATTATTATTTATTATATGATTAACTGTTTCGTCTCTGTCGCCACACAGTCTGCACTTGCTATTAAGTTGCGTCTTATCTATTTTTGACTGTATAGTTTGTTCTGATGGCATTGTCTTGTGCTGAGTATTATTATTATTATTATTATTACTAGCAAATATATGCACCCTCCGGGTGCAAGTATTTAAGTTTTGATATAATAAAATATCATATTACATTAGAAAGGCTAACGAAACTGACTAAGAATGCAGATAAAAAGATTTGGAACAGAGGGGGTATAATCGAATAAAATAGAACAACTTTGAAACTAACTATTCCATCATTTTCCATTACTCCCCTCTTTCATTGGTAAATTTTCCTAATTTAACTATTTAGTTAAAATAGGAAGTAAAGGATAATATTACAGTTATTTCTTCTTGTAAATAAATTTCTTTTAAGATTTATCCACGAGATTTTTGTTTATATTTCTTAAGATAAAACCAAACAATTAGAAATCAATAATACCAAGCACATATTTATTAAAATAAAAATTTTAAATATCAATATGCAAATTAGCCTTCTCGTTCAAACTGTAAACCGCTATTTTTTGTATATATAAATACAATTGCATGTTATTAGTACGTAGATATGGTCAACAGTATTAATAATGTAAAACAATTTTTATTAATAACTGAAGGTTTAAAAGAATGAAATTATGGAGAATTTGACGTAAATAATTAAGGGAATTGTGACTTGAGTAGTAATATATATTCGGTTACAGACAGAAAAACACACAATCTCCATTATAATAAGATTATTATTATTATTATTATTATTATTATTATTATTATTTCAAAGAATAATTACTTGAAGAATTTAAAGCTATATGGCTGTGTACTGACAAATAATATGTGTCATTTAATCATAAATACTTACTTGAAACCATATAATTATAACTATGTACAAATTATTATTAGTAAGAACAGTTACTAGCGGCTATGATACTTTACAATGGTTATCATCCTTAGTTACTTGAAATATATAAGTGCTTGAAAAAGTCTCACTTCAGCACTGGATAGCCAAACGGTAGATCGATTATTGCATATAAACTCTATTTACAATCATTTACCTTGCTTAGCTAAGCTCAAGACAAAAGGTGCGCGGCACACAGTGCGAATCAAACTCACTAGCACTAAGTACGCTCACTAACCATTGCACTACTGAATTACTCTATACCAACTGTTTTTCTAGATAAATTCTAATTCTAGTTTGAATCGCTGTTGAAAAATTTACAAAACAGCATAAAAAGTTAAAAAATTATAGAACAAAAGAAAACTAAACGTACATTTAAAATCCGGATATTAAAAATATATATTTATAGGATGCATGTTATAAAGCTGTGTTACAAAATCGAATTTTACACGACAAGATGAATCATGCTGACTCGACAAAAATAATGAAAACCTCAATAAAATAAGCTTCCCGTCTAGGAATTGGCTTTCGGGGTTAAAATGCATCATGATTTTTGCAAAGGCATCAAATGATAAAAATAAAATTCATATTCATTCGTTTCCATTAAATGAAAACATATATTTACAGCAATTAAATTTTTTTTTATCAGTCATATTTTCCTCGATTATATTGTTATTTGCTCACAACGTTTCGGCCGAGTACCCTCCAGGCTTCATCTAGTGTATTTACTAGTGTGAGCCGTCTATTGTGAAGTCCCATACGAAGAATGTTTCCGGTCACTTTCGTTTTTATTTATTTGATTATCTATCTTACATTTTAATTAGAGGTTCGAAGATGCTGTTTTATTCTATACTGGGTTTGTTGAAAGGATTAGCTGTGCACGTCTGACTTCCGGCAGTGTGTTTCCCTGCTGTCTGTTATGTGGACGTCACAATGGAAGGTTGACACCTACGATTTCACTATAAATATATTAGGGAAGGCCGGAGGGTGTACGGCCTAAACGTTGCAAGCAAAGACAGACAAAGAAAAATGTACGTCAAATATAAAATGAAAAATAAGATATTGACATGTATAAAAAATATATGTCATTTTACATTGAACTAGTTCGACAATGGCCCATTTTTCTGTATGTTTTTATATTAAAGTAACACAGTAAAATGGTATCTCGTAGCGAGATTTTTGTTTGCGCAATAGTATTAACCTACTCTGATTTATAGAATAAATTAAAATCCACTCAAACTTGAAATTTGATGATAATGATATAAATGTTATGTGTTCATTTTGTAATATAGAGGCACCTTCCCACTACTAGCAACACTGGTGGCCACCTGTTTGACAGACTACAAAATTTAAATCACAAGAACCACTATGGTAGGTGCGAGAGACGGTCACACATGAGAATTGGGGATTTTCTTAAAGTGCTAATCAATTAGTTGGTTACTGGCAGAACGACGTGACGACCTAAATTTTGGCGCTGGCGAAACTGCCTACCCAACAAAGATTTGTTAATTAGATATTTCCTTGATCAACTTCAAAGTACCAATACATGTTTTCCGGTTTTTCAGACTCACCCAGAGGGAAGTTGTTACACAGGGAATAAAGTGTGTAGAATTATTCTGTGAAAAAGTTTTAATTTCTGTTGAACAACCAAATCTCGTAATCATTTCTTTATCTTGTCTTTATATCTTCGTCTCCATCAACTCTATCTGAGACGACTACAACGCTACAATTTTCGCACACTGTAATATTTATAATTTTTCAAGATAACTATAAAATATAGATTATAAAGTACTGTGATGAATGTATCCTTAACAATACCCAGTACATCTTTGTATGATGGACATTTCCTGTGGGGTGATTTAAAGGTCTAATCTCTAATTGAAAAAAAAACATGTGAAAGGGTTGGTTGACTATAGGGGTTAAGGCAGTATTGGAGAGATTTAGCTAGATCTAAAGAAAGAGTTGAGTACCAAAACACAAAAAGACAGAAATGAACATTGAAAGAAAAATATAAAATTGACAAAAAAATCCAAGTTCAATCTCTGCGAAAATCTTTGAATAATTTAGGTTTAAGTAACTCGCTACTGGGATGGGTAACGGTTTATAAATGACTCCTTTTTTTCACTGACTGATCAAAATCACGCCACTTCTTTTTTGTTTGAGGGGTTTAAAAGAACAGGTAAAAATTAAATAAACTTGAGTGTCATTATGAGGTGGAAAAGTGGTGATTTTGGGGAGTAAGGGCGTTAAAATTGATCGTTCACTTCTATTGTCACCAGTAAACAAATGACAACATTTTAGTTACCGCCTTTCTTCTTGAGATCGGCTTGACTTCTACTTTCGAGATACCCGTTGTTACGTAATGAGCTGATGGAAACCGTGAGGGTGGCCTGATGTTTGAATTAGAACGGAAAAGTTTAAGTGATGATTTGGCATGGACACATAGCGTGGTTTGATTGGACTAGCAAATTGTACGTGGTTAGGGGAGAAATGAGTGTTGAGAGGTCAGAGTAGAAATTGAGTCTGGGAGAATGCGTTAACGGGGTAATTCATGGATTTCTCGCTCTCGGCAGGTGTAATTTGGGATAAATAAAATTCTCATGAGGGAAAAGTAGTGGCCTTGTGTTATTACTAAAGACTCCAAATGGCACAAAGTAAGATAACCCTGATCCCCAAGTTGGCGTCCAGACTCCAAACATTATAGAACTGCCAGTCAACAGAACGGCTGCCCAACAACCAGAATTCCAGCCTACTCCGATGTAGTACTGGTACTAAGATAAGTATATTGAATATATCTTTATCCACATATCATTCACCCCATTAGATTTAAGATCTGTAACGTTAAGCAGCGTGGACAAATCATCTATCCATTCGGAAATGAATGCAAAACGCAAGGAAGAGTTAACACGTCATCATATCTGCCATTCTGACAAGGAGAGGGTAAAGTAAGTAAGCGTTTTAACACATCTTCCATTCCGATAAGAAATGCATAGTGTCACACCATGACATTACAACATTTTTTTCTTCCTTTTTAATTTGCCATTGATTATAACATAGATTCTGCTAATAGGATTCATTACATTAAGAGCCCACGATGGCGGCCTTTAAGTGAGTACAAAAATGAATATACCTCAATTCTAGGAGAAAAAGAAAGAACGAAGTAAGATACACACACACACGCACGCAGGGACACACGCATATACACACACACACACCTTCGTGTTCATTTCGCACTCTGATTTCGATAATATTAGTGGGTCTAACACATATCCGTAAGATCAATACGCCTCCCCTCCCTTGGTAATCGCATCTCCTTTCATTCAAGTCCTGCGTGAATATAAAGTAGATACGAGAAATTCAATAGACATATTTCTTAAATAAAAGTGATAAATTAAAGTATTAGACATTCAGAGATGTAAAATATTATGGTTCAAATATGAAAGAAAATAAAAGTGACGAGTATCCAATTAAAATAATTTTAAAGAAAAATGAGTTTAATGTAAATGATTATTGGACAGAAAAGATAGGGGAATACAGCTTGCTAAAAAATATGGTTTAAAAATTAAAGAATGGTATCCTATTCCTCGCTTCACAAATGCATTTTATTTTGGGAAAAAGAATATTCTAATGATAAGGAAATTGATTATTAGTTGCGAAAATACATTATTTTGAATTATAAGGGGACTATTTTGAAGAAAATTAATGTTTTATCATTCTGTTTTTATAAATACAGATCCAGTACCCATATAAAAAGTGTGGCTACTAAATCTTTGAAATTTTAAAGAATTATGAATATATATTATGTGTAAACTATATCACATTACGAAAAAAAAAGTTCTATAAAGCTATATATTTTCAAGTCTAATATATAAAAATGTGTAAAAGAGATAATTTTGAAGAAAATTAACGTTTCATTTCTTGTTCATTTCTGTCTTAGTAAATAAATCTTCAGTCCCGATACTTTTAAAAATATCTCTTATCTGAATTAAGGCATATGTTTGCGTCTTGTAAAATTTGTTTTGTGCTCAAATATTTCTTAGTTTTCTGAGCCCAAGTACGGGTTATATGAGCGTCACAAAGATAAGGGCTGAAAGGGTTTAACGATTTTAATATCGTCTTTCTAAGAATTGAAACTAAACAATCTCATATGTAACATGTAAAGGGGGGGGAGTGTTCTATAAAATGTGTAAAAGGTTTAGGCAAATAAAGACCACCTGTACAAGTCTTGTTGGAATTATATGTTACAGCGAAGTTCACTATTACTCACCACAACGTAATATTGAGAACAGTAAGCAATCTAAAAAGCTATATCTATTCATGTGTAATATATAAAAAAAACACCTGATCTAGACAGTCTTTGGAATAAAATTTTTAAAAAACATAAATGGATAAATTATCAATATTATTTCAGTATAAACAACAATCAAACACTGAATACACAGCAAAGCACTTAGTGAATAATTTTAATGCTTGATATTAGAATGAAACATGTTTACTCCAGAAACAGTACATTTCCGTAGAAGACTGACCCAGCATGGTACCAGGAAAGTTCCAGTTTGGCTTCTTTGATGTTAAATTTCTTTTATGCTGATGGGCTTCAAAAAGATTCACTTTCTGGCATTGCTGTGGGTGGTATTACTCGTTCTTGTGAAAAACTCGACAAATGTGACTATTTCTTTGTAAACTACTGAATATTAACTATGTTCACATATTAAAACTGCACAACTTCTATTTTCATTATACTTTGAAAACAATTTCATATAAGGTTTTATAAATTACTCAGATTGATTTTTGTTTAGGACTGATATTTTCATCTTTATCATATGATAAGAATATTCAGGCACACATTAATACTTTAAGTGAGCAGTCCGTTTTTCACAGAGTACTATTAAATATATATGTATTATCACCCATAAATGAGTGCACACCATCTAATTATTTTTTAACAAAATGTTAATATTATTCTAAAGCAAAAATGTAGATATTTTATTATTTCACCTGGAAAAGTATAAAATCAAGACGGATTTTATTAGGTATTATGTAATACCAAACTCTACAGTAAACTAAACTTTATAAACAAGAAATATGAAAAGGTTTCAATCTAAATATAAGTATATCTTTTATATATATATTCATGCATTTTTTTTTCATTATAGAATCATTATATAATGTGTATTTTAGTTACATAATTCGGTTTAGCACCACCAGTATTTAAAGTATCCACAAATGAACAACAAGGTCCGGATTCTATACCAGCCCTCGCTAACTCGTGAATAAAGCAGTTTAGATATGTGCGGCAAAGGGGGGAAATGATGGTAGGTGTGGCGCTGAACCTCAAATGCAAATACTTTCTCCCAGGTCAAGCGCTTGTGAAAAGGGATTAAACTCACTTCCAGTCCGGTTTCTATCGACAATAGCCCACTCCATCACTGAACTTTTACTTACATAGTGTTAATGTTGTCGAGTTTGGTAATGAATAGCACAGAATAATATCCAATGCCATTGTATAATGTACACCAGAACTAATAAATTACTGGTATTTTTGTTTTTAAAAGAAAATGATATATCTTTAAAAAATATAAATAAATAGCTGAGATGTAAATATTTATAGTCGTTACTGAAATTACTATTTAGAAGCTTATATAGACTTAACATTTGAAAACTGATCATTAACAAGACTCGAGCATGCACCAAATATTTCTATGAAGTTTATAAAATTGAAATACTTTTGTTACGGTTTTATTTTCTTAAAATGTTTAGCAAAAAGAAAATTCCCGAAACCTCCCATTGTAGAGACCTTCTCTATAACATTTGAGCCCTATCTATAAATGAGAAACAACGACGAATAAATGAGGAAGATTGCTCTTAGTGTATATGAGTCTTTCTAAAGAATATAATTAATCCCCGGTCACAAAAGAGGCGGGAAATACACTGAAACAACAAAATAATTTCGAGAATAATTTATTATCAACATGACAAAAGTTCGATTTTATTGGAATGAGGAAATTAAATTGGATGTCAGTTACTGAAAGACACATTTTAATTAATGGCTGTAAGTTTAAAACTAATCGATCAGTGCCTTGACGGCACCAATATTTTCACAGTAAAATTTGCTTCTAATGACTTTTGTATTTTTAATGCTATCATTATTTTCATTTTCATTTATATGTGAATAGGTGAATTTATTTGAAAGAGATGAAATATATAATTAACCGAATAGCTATATATTCGGTCAGCTGCGAGAAATCGCCAATTCAAATTTTACGTGTGACTTGCTTTTTCTTAAACAGACTATAGATAGAATAGTTTATGTGTACCTAGAAAATGCTCGTACATCGGGTTCTTAAGAAGATAATCTTAATTTAGTGTTTCTATAAAGGAATTTGTAAAATTTCTTCAGATTCGTGTAAAAGATGAGTGTATGATAACGCTAATTGTATATTTAAAATAGTTAATTAGCTAAAGGTTTTACTTTGGCTTGTTCTCTCTTTTTATTTAAGAATTTCATTCATTCAGCGAGTTGTTATTTGAAATGCAGACTGAATAATTGAAATTTCTATTTTTTTTAAATATAGAATGGAGCTCTTTTTCACTTGTTAACCCACAGGTAAGTGAGACCTGTCGGTCGGGGCTATAGAATATGCCGACAGCACCTCTGCGGAAGAGTAACTCCCCCAATTGGATCACCTGTTGACCGTAGGTAGCGACTCATAATTATTAAGGACGGAATCCTAGTGACTGAGCAGTCCATTATATGTAACACACCAATTTGGCCCTTACTTGGGCTCGACGGGTGGTCAAAATGGCCTCTTTTTATCAATCGAATAGTCACGTCAAGCTGTAGCACTATGTGGCTCTTATGGCAAACCCCAACCCTTTTTATCAGGATGCAACACAAGGTCAATTTCTTGAATGGATTTTAGCAGGTCTGAATTCATAGTTTATCTTCTTCTATAGTGGTTAAAGAGCCCAGTCGGCCCTACTATTTACCTATAGTTGGAGGGAGATTAGTTGGATACATAACTTTCCCAAGGATAATTGCGCTATGTGAAAAGCAAACAGCCTCGTCTAAGATTTGAATTTGAAAGTCGAACAGTCCATTTCCTAGGACTCCGGCCATTACACCACGTGCCTCCTGTTTTATCATATATGTGCTAGAAGGCGGTGGCTGAGGGTCTTCTTGTCCTGGGTATGATGTTAAATTGCATTTAGTGGCGTGGTTCCAATTCTGAAGTTCTGGGAAGTGTGGAGAACACCTTCATTGCCATTACTCCTAGGTCCACCCTGACTCGGGTTGTAGCCATTGTTAGGGTCCCATTTATAGATTAATTAGATAAAAAATTAGTTTTAAAAACAATGTTTTTAAAAACATTTACTTATTATGCACCTTTCTGACACCACTTAAATGACTCTTGTGTCAAACAAAGGTGTTTAGTTTTTAGTCTCGTATTGTTTCTACACCAACCTACCCAATCTTATAATTTGTTGTATAGCCACAGTGTTATGTATCTTAAAGTGTTTATTTTCTTTCAATGTGCATCTTATATTTGGAAATATAAATAGATAAATCTTATGTTCGGAAATACAAGACTGAGACATCATGAAATGTTATAATTAAGTATTTTGAATCATAGAATGTAGTCTAAGGAAATATATTTTACTTATTTGTGAAAAATAATATCTTGTAGATTGTCAACATTTCCACGGATACAAAGTTGAACCTTAATTTGCTCAGGGTTTCTGGGGTCAACCCACTTATCTCTGCACAAATACTATTCTTGAGCTGTAACAATGTGTTAAGTTTATTCAAATATAAACACTCTTTTAAGTAACTCTACAAGATAAAGTCAGGCCAATGGAAGGGGCCATTTGAATTTTGATTTTTCTCAAATTATTCTGCCACCCAATAAGTATTTTTGGCTGCAAATATAAACCTCTCAGTTGAATAGTAAAATTCTATTATTTTGATTTGTTCTCTCACATTATAACAAGAAACATTGAATTTGCTTACGTCACTTATAATATCTGATAAAAATGAACACAAAAACATAAAAGTTTTGAATCTTTTAAATATATCTGTATTTTGTGGGCCACCCGATATGAATAAATAAATAAATACAAATAAAAATAATCTCACTGGTATTATATTTTTAATAAAAAATTTAAAAACATGGTGGCCAACATCGTACAATATTTGTTGAATTGATAAGAACAATTGTTTGATTCCTGAAATTAGATTGAATTGATTGAAGTGATTGTTATTCATTAAGTCATTCGGAAATTAACCGTTTTTCAACCGTTTATTTTTTTAGGCCATAAATCCGAGGAAAATGGAATGATAATCAATAAAGCTGCTCGTTGGAAAATTTGTAATCAACCTCTTTTATTCAATCAACCTTTTCTACATTCAAATATACACAAGATAATTACTACAAACATCAGTTAAATTCTTCTATTTTAAAACGTTCTTTTTAAGTTGGTGTCATATATATATTGCGTCCGACATGTAAAAAGCGTAATCAATTTGAGTTCCATCCAAATATGCTATTAACATATTATTACAAATATATTAATATAAAATGTATTCATTAATTGTTGAGATTTTTTTCAATATATAAGGTATGTGATCTATTCCTTGGCAAATCACTGGCAGTACTCTGCGGCTGATACAATACTTAACCGACCCTACTGGTCATAATCACTGTAACATTCATGGACGACGGACATAGAATTAAATCACTGGACCTTTACCAATACGAAGGATAAGATTTATACGCTTACCAAAGGATCACCAAAGGATTCCATAACATAGGACTTTCTTTAAGCCCTTTTCAACTGGCCAAGGATGGCACTTAAAAATTTTACATTAATACTTTTTTTAAATTCTTACAATTCACTTGATGCCTGGATGCATATATATATATATATATATATATATATATATATATATATATATATATATATAAAGTATTTCTTTCGTCAACAAATAATTATAAAATGTTTTCGCATTGTTTTCCTGTGGCATCCAGTGTATATATCAAGACATCAGTGTAGAAAAATCTGTGAAGATGTATTCCTAGGAATGCTATTTCAACTGCCTGGCATTACCAATACTGGAGATAGAAATAAATATACTGTAAGCATTTGTTCAAAATTCTGATTGTAGACTCGCAGTATGGTGGAACTGAGTAATAGATTGATTGATTAATTGTTTGTTACAAAATGTCTTTGCATTGCCCAGAGAAAAAGGATTACAACAAAATCGACACCTTAAGAAAGGGTAAATGCTGATGACAGCAACGTTTTCTTTCTGAATGAACATATTATTGAAGAAAAATATTTGATGAAACACAGGTGCATCAACCTCTAACCTCATCACATCTAGTCCTGTGTCTTCATTTTCTAAACCGACAATTCATTTCAAAGGAATGATTCAAGTGTTTAGAGCACATTAGCTCAGTCGGTAGAGCGTTCGGCTAGAGTTCGACGTACGTAGCTATTTCAGAACACATCAGAAGAGGCATTTTAGATATTCTTCAACCAAGGGAGAACACGCAGGAATGTGTGGAATGCATCTAGATATTATTTTAGTAACACAATTACAATATATTTTCTACGTATATATTAACAATAGGTGCGGTATATTGATTGAAATTTGATGTTTCGTTTGTTTTCCTAGTCCCAGATAATTTATTGCTATTTTCATCAGTACTATTAGGCATTATATTTTGTCTCAGATATTTTTACTAGCAGATATATTTCATGCATAATCTAAAACTGTACCTCACTATGATAATAGTTGCTCCCATGATTCGAGTAGTGGAAAGGGGGTAATATAGGTTTGATTTTGGTTTCTTTGTTAAATGGTTTATCAACTTTCACGGGTTATTTAATACCAATGCCATCAGATTATAGAACAACAGTAGTGGTAATATGTAACCCAAAGCTGTGGCAATTGCAATCTAGACACCACTTTCGCGACTTTCTTATATGAATTACCCAGTTGGGAGCATATTTAACTTTTAGATTTCAAATTAAATCTATAAATAACGGAGATCAGGTCTCTATTTTTCTGTGACCGAAACTACCTCACTGCTTACGTTGCATTACCCAAAATCGTCAATACATAGAATAGATACACTCAAAATTTGAGCATGCACCCTTATACGATCCTCATTGTTTTTTTTAAACAAGTTTTAATAAATACATAGTTTTTTTTATTCTAATATATATTTAAAGTTATCATAACTAAGTTTTCAAAGTGTCTTATTCTTTAAAATCCTTTAATAAATTTGATGATTTTACTTACTTATAGTACAAACTCTCTGACATTGAATTTTTAACTCCCACCCCTCAAACAACATCATTCCAAAATTATTTTTACACCGCTCGGAGTTTGTTTTTCTGTTTTTCTAGATATATTAAAGCTTTAATGTCAATAGTTTTTTTCACACCTCGTAAACTATCAAATCTTTAAACATAACAAAGAAACACCATGTTATTAAAGTTTAAAAACGAAAAACATATTAATAGTGAACACATATATGTTGGCTTCTCTACACATAAGCTCAATGGAATTTTATCAAAGAAACCTAATATCACAAAAAGTCTCAGTGGCTTCATACTGAATAGGCAAGTCGAGTGCCGCCGGAGATGTCTGGATGAGAAAAGATATTGAGCCGGCAAACGCAATCTCTTTCTGCTGACATTGTTTTAACCGTTGATAGATTCGCCATTTAAGAAGGGTAATAACACGGAATCGGGAATCAACATTTTCTTTGAAATTTAGAAATTCTTTTACATTACTAGTTTTTTCTTTGATGTTTAACATGTCGTCGGTATAATAGTAATAGAAAGATCAAGTAGGAATTGCACGCTAATGTTTATACTATTCGTAGATAAGGCATATATATATATACTATAGCATATAAAGAAACAGTATATAATGATATATATGGTATCATATACACAGATTTCTTTGACATCGCTGCTGGAAACATTGGCAATATATTCATAATATGTGTATCAAAAATCATAGATACCATAAAAGAAAAGGGTTTCACAATCCCGACAATCACAGATGCAGACTATAGACAAGATACACCGACAAGCTGATCACTGTTACACAGCTTGGAGGAAGAAAATATCGGCCTCTATGTGAAGTAAAACAGAGTTCATGAGAAAAAGAAAGGAAACATTCAACACTCATCTCAAAGAACAATTCACGTACCTAGAGAGAGGAATAGTGGTCGGCCACAAACAAATTGTCAGTCATATTCTGATCTCCCTGACAAGCTGAAGCTCGATATGGCTGCATTGGAGAAGCGTCTTGAGCTAGAAAATGCTTTATTTTTGGACATGCAAATTATATGCTTCGTTGTTAAGGATCGGATACATTTTCAAATATATTCTCAAAATATTTGCATAAAAATTATTGGTTTCAATAAATCGTTAATTATTTTCAGCGGTAAAGTTGTTATTTTATGCATTATAAATTTATGGAGACTTGACGTATTATTTCATTTACTTTATTATTTTATTTTTAGGTTGAAATGTTTAAATTTTATTTCACTTGTTTATTACCCAAATAACTATAACGATGTATTCAAATAGTAGTAGTATAATATATATATATATATATATATATATATATATATATATATATATGAAAAGGAGCTCATTCACTCCGTAGTTGTTTGGGTCGGAGAAGAATGTCAAATCCGACCCAAACAACTACGGAGTGAATGAGCTCTGATGATGATTTTTGTAAAATCGAAATATTGATCAGTATCAGCCATGATTATATTATAAATTGTTTTCTCTTTAACAGCATAGTGTGATGTTTTCATTCCACCTTTTCATACTCATATTGTCGGATTCATTTCCTTTCTTTTAACTTTTTGACACCTTGTATTCTGAAAGAATAATTAATGAATAGAAAGTTTTTTTTCATAATACAAGGTGTGTCAAAAGTACAAAAAATCTCCATACTTTTTTGACGTACCTTATATATATACATACATACATATATATATATATATATATATATATATATATATATATATATATATATATATATATATCGAGCGAGCAGGATGTGACACAAGGTCATTTTTCCAAGCGGAATTTTTTAAACAGCCATGCTTTTAGGGTTTTCCTTCTCCTAGACTGGTTGACTATCAAGATGGGAGGGTAATTGTTTGGGTGTAATAGTTACCGTCGAAGATAATAGAAACTGCGACCCGACCTCAAATACTGGAAGAGGCTATTTGTTTTTCACATACCTTGAGAAAGTTATGCATCCAACTCCTTCAATATATGGATAAATAGCAGAGCAGACGGGTTATGTAACTTTGGTATTGCAACTGGTCTTGAATAAAAACTCTGAATTCAACCTGTTCCCTCCGAGTGAAAAACTGACTGAGTTTCACATTCAGATCTTATGGAGGTGTTGGTAAATAAACACATTTAAGAAATGTAAATATAAATGTACAAGGAGCACAATTCCCTAACATCTACACACAAAACAAACCTAGACGGGTCGACAGACCGTTTACATCAATCAATCAATAAATAAATCTTATCATTAAAATATATTGATTGATTCTATAAGCTTTTATTCAGAAAAGCTTTATTTTTATGTCTTCAGCATTTATTATAAATTTAATTTGGTGCACTTTTATATCAATAATTTTAATCGAACGGAATTAGAAACAGCTGATGTCGTTTGCACACAATGACCAAATTACAAAAAGCATAATAAATCTCGAACATCCAAAAAAAACAATAAAACAATAAAACTTGATGTGAGTATCATATACTCACATCAAAGTTTTATTGTTTTTTTTTATACAGATGATAAAGTTTTTAAATTACTATTTGGATGTTCGACATTTATTATGCTTTTTGTAATTTGGTCATTGTGTGCAAACGACATCAGGTGTAGCCTTTATATTATCTCTTTACCCAACCCCTACATACGAGCAGGATGCAATACAAGAGCAATTTCTACGCAGACGTTAACAGGTTTGAATTGAGAATATCCCTTCTAAAAAACAACACATTCTTCCCAACTCTATACTGCAGACATTGACTTGTGTCAGACCCTACGCATGGTGAAATATAAAGATTTGTAGAGGTGTAGTCGGTGTATTCTAAAGCCCCATGCAAGAGAGTTATTGGTACGTGCAAGCCTTCTCCTTCTTTTTTCTTCTACTTCTTTCTTCTTCTCCTTTCTTCTCCTTCTTCTTTTCCTTTCTTCTCCTCCTTGAAAATTACTTAAACACCTTTATTAACAAGAAAGCTTACTTGTATTCATTTTATTATTTTAAAAGTCAAATTATTTAAACATCTTATTTTTAGTTGTTTTGTAAAATTAAAATATTCAGATAGTAAAAAACAACAACAAAAAACAAAACAAAACAAAAACAAAACAAAAAACCGAAAAATGGTAATTAATTTTGAAATATCCCCTTCCACAAAGAGTATTCCAATAAATTTAGCAATGTAGAATTTAGTTAAAATTCATTGATATATAATTAAAAACATGATTTTTTAATTTTTAAATTGAAAATAAATTAATTGAATCTTTTAATTCAATATGATGTGAATATATGAAGAATATGTGAATGCATACTTTTCTCAAGGGTATTAACATTAAATTAAATGCAAACAGTCTTACCCGGGATTTGAAGTCGGGTTGCCGTCTGTATTTGCTAAGAAGATAACCGTTACACAACGAGCGTAACTCAAGCCGTGATATGTGAAAATGTAGATTTTTGTATGTAACATTATCAAAAGTTATTCATTTATGTATATACAATTTCACTTAGAAGTCTTCTAGACTGTAGCAATTTATCAACCAACTAATCTTCTAACTACAATGCAACGATGCTTAGCTTCCTGCTTTTCTGTAGCTTATCGATTCTAGACACAAGCTAAAATTTAGAATAATGGTCCTGAATTTTTTTCACACATTATTTAATTAGACTATTTAATATATATATATATATATATATATATATATATATATATATATATATATATATATATATATATATATATATCCTGCGTTTCAAATTATTTACGAAGTAACACTTTTCGATCATATACAAAAAATACTCGGTCGAAGTTATCAGAGAATGATGATAACAGGTATATACATCTAATTCGTAAAGATTGCAAGGTTCTACCAAAGGTAACAGACGCTATGGTCATTTGCATCCCCGAAGTCCACATCAGTCTAATTTTTGCAGGTACTCTGTAGTTTTATGTGCTAAATATGAAGGAGCATTATTTTGCATAAAAGTGATGGTTCCTCTGAATATGATTCTTTGCATTTTTGGTCAAGATTCGAAGTGCTCCTTTATGAAGGCTATATAAGCATCTGTGGTAATTTTTATACCACCAGGCACTCCCCACGGACCAACCATGATACCTCTGATAATACTAGTCCAATTCATAATACCTCTTCCTCCTCCTCCTCTTCCTTGTTGACACCTCGAGTTTTGATGACACTCGGCGATTTACGACATAAATCTTGCTCAAAGTGTTCACGCTGCTCATGTTCTGGTTATTTACAATTTCAAGTTCATGCTTGACAAATAACGTCGGAAAACAAACCTCGTGTGAGACTTATCGGTCCTCTAATGTACATTCGTAGGAATTTCAATAGATATTTTACCAGTTTTGTGATATTTTTCAATTATTTTGGATATTTCTAACGTGGGTTTGGCTTTGGAACGTTCAGCTGTTATTTTATCTTTCTCAGAAGGAGTCAACTTACCTTTGCGACCAATAATTGCACGATTATAATGATATTTATTCATAGCCTGGGACACTTTATATCGCGTTAATAATGCAAATAGCCACCGTTTGTTTCCTAAGGCACAAAACAATGCAGTTTTTATACAGTCTACGAATATATTTATTTCCATTATACTGTGAATGTTAAATTTCGTCAAGTAGGTATTGAAGAAAATTAAAAATATATATCTCCTCCTTAATAATTTGAATAATATACCCACACATATACATATATAAAGATAAACAAACTATACACACACACACACACACACACACACACACATATATATATATATATATATATATTAGATGAACGAGAGTGTTGAGCGAAATAGTAATATCATATTCTGTCTTATTTATTTATTTCATTGTTTTCAGTTAATATCGTCCTTAACACATCGTCAGTAGATAGTTTGTTTTTTTTCAATAAGAAGACTTTTTAAATAATTTTAAAAGAAATTCTATGCTCTAAGAGAAGCCCTGTGAAATGAACTGGTGATGTAGAAAAGTATTTTCTGGTATTCAAGAGTGTTCACCTAACATTTACATATCTGCTCTCAGGATACCTGGTACTGAGCTCTCCATTTCAAAGTTATATTAGCATGGGAAGGGTTTTTTTCCAATTAACCGTTACTCCTGGGTTTGTTTCTTTGTTCTTTAAGGTGCGTATGTGTTACGCCAGTTATACATATTTTATTTGAAAGCAGCTTCAGTTAGTTTGATGTTAAGTCCATTTGGAGTCAATGTTTGGATAAATTTTATCCATTTATTTTCTTGTGTTTCTCTTATATACATGTGTTTCTTTTTCATTCTACGTGGTGAGTTTTAAATTTCTGTTAGAATAGTAACCGTTGGATTAGCAATGTTTTTCTACAAGTATTGGTTTGCTGTAATCTACATATTGGATTCTGTGTCTGTAGTTATTTAGTCTAAAGTAAATGGCCATTCTGACTGGTCAGTGTATTATTTTTGGCATCGTGTGCATTGCAGGCGAGTCTCGCTGGGACTCACTCCAAGACGCAAAAGCTTTTGATCGTCATTTATGTCTAAGTGATTAAAGAAGCTGTCTAATCAGCAATCTTACTTTAAAACTCCACTTTTAATAGGATTTCCAATTTCAATTTCTACCCACTTTGATAAATGAATCTTCTTTTAATATTGCTGTATCAGGAAGAATAAATCCCATCGCCCACAGTAACCCCCGCATCGAATACGGCCAACTTGTTAAACGTCCCAACTAGTAAAACATCTAACTCAATCTTGATAGTGTTTCGTATCACGTGAAAATCCTTTTTAACAAAAAACACAGACATCCACTAATAATTCGGCATCCTGTTTTTTTTCTATTTCATGGTCAGTTTCCATTCGATGACATTCATATAAAACATCCAACCTGCCAATTGACATTTCAAAAGATGTTGACACCAGAGTCAAATCATTCAAGAGCCTTTGTCTCAATGCTCAATTATTTGATAATATCTATACACGTAAATATTGATTTTAAAGTTACTCGCTGTCGTGAATGATACATTCACATTTTAGTTAGTAATCCTGAATGAGGCTAAAATGATACAGAGGTGAAAATATGTATTTCACCCCCTGCTGATTTTCTGACCTACCCTGAAAATTATACACCATTCCAATTTTTTAAAAGGGGAAAACTCAGAAAAATTGCAGGGGGTGAAATACTTATTTTCCACACTGTATATATAGTAAACATATGTAGGAAATGCACGGTTATTTTATGAGTAAACATTTACTCATGAAATATGCCTCGACGGGTTGACATGCCGTTAAAATCAATCAATAAATATACATATATACCAACCGCTCCGCACAAGCAGGATGTGACACAACGTGAATATCTTACGGGGAATTTACGAGGTTTTAATTCCGAGTTTTCCTTCTAGACAGGTTGCATAAGTAGTCCTACTATTCCCCCATAGCTGGAGGAGAAAAGTTGGATTCATATCTGTCCCAAGGGTGTTAGAGTGATGTGGAATGCAAATAGGCACGTTTAGGATTTTAACTCATCTCGCTGTGTATTTCCTTCAATGCTAAACATTACATCACGCGCCTATAATCAATCAATATACTCCAAAGTGTCCCGGCTATAAACTTGATCTCGTTCAAATCCTACCTAATCAGCTAATTTTGATAAGGTTTTTATGCATTCTTTTGTACTGTATCTGCTGACAAATCATGAAATACTACAACAAGTAATTTACATTCAGCTGGAAAAACAGTAGATATTCTGTTTAACCTATAGCTGGAGTATGAGGGCGTTCATACCATTCCAAGGGTATTAGTCTGAAAGTGAATGTAATAGTCCGATTTGACGCTTACTACGATGTTGCAGTCCAGAACATTAGCCACTACGCCACGGGGACTATCCGATCCATTTGGTTACTGTATTGTGATCATGTGCGCCTTCACCTCTCAGCGTCATGGCCCAGTTCGAAATCTTTATGTATAAGTGACCAAATTAGATTACATCGTACCTTCATTTATGCGGCTTTCAAAATTATAACATGGAGTCAAGCAATTCACAAAATGTCAGCGCACTAACTACAACGATACTACCAACCCAACCACGTACCTACCACAACTTGAATTGATTAGGTCACATGATATACACATTTAACAACCCCTCGCACG
>CM042140.1:119702699-119754471 GCA_023376005.1 Doryteuthis pealeii
GTCATTGAATATGAATAGTTACTTTAAACCATATAAAGTTACTTTCAATTGTATAACGTCAGCGGATTAGCCTATTTCCGGTATTAGCCGGACAGCGAGGGACGGCAGCACTAGATCGGGAATGTTGTTTTGCTTAGGTGGAACACCACACCTACCACCAGCTCCCCACATCACCGGAGAGATCTGATAACCCGAGTTATGCTACTCATGCGCTTAGTTGACAAGGACTGGTATCGAAGCTGGAAGCCTGCCGAAAGTTTTTATTTTTCATTTTATCTTATACTAATAATTTATACCGTTTTAGAATGCACCGAATGCATCTTCTGCAGAGGGGTATGACTTCCCCCACCCAAAGGATGATCCTGGATATAATACTGAATCGCGTCTCTTATGGTGCCCAGCATTTATGACTGTAAATTACTTATATTAAGAGTAGTTGAAGCTGTAATTTCTTACTAAGTATTATAATTACTAGCAAATTATGCACCTCGGGTGAGTATTTAAATTTTAATATAATAAAATATCATATTAAATTAGAAAGGCTAATGAAACTGAATAAGAATTCAGATAAAAATATTTGGAACAGAGGGGTATAATCGGAAATAGAACAACTTTGAACTAACTGTTCCACCATTTTCCCTTACTCCGTCTTTCAGTGGTAAATTTCCCTATTTAACTATTTAGTTAAAATAGGAATAAAAGATAAATTACAGTTATTTTTTAATGTTAAGATTTCTGTTAGATTTATCCCGAGATTTTTGCTCATATTTATTAAGATAAACCAAACAATTAGAAATCAATAATACTAAGCATATATTTATTAAAATAATTTTTTTTTAAGATCAAAATGCAAATTAGGCTTCCCATTCACACTGTAAACCGCTATTTCGTTGAATATATAAATATAATTGCTGTTTTAGTATGTAGATATTGTTAACAGTCTTAATGATGTAAAACAATTTTACTAATAATTGAGGTTTAAATAAAAAATAAAATCATGTGAATGTGTGTAAATAACAAAGGGAATTATGACTTGTGTAGTTTCGGTTACAGACAGACAAACCCACAATCTCCATTATAATAAGATTAGTTACTTAAAACCATATAACTGTGAGCAAACAACTGACCATTATCAAATAGAAATTATCACTCGGAATCATAAGTCTATGTATGAATATATAGTATTAAATAGGAATATTTGAAACCATACACGTGTATGCAAGTTATTTCCCTTAGATAGTAATACTTTATTGCTCTGCCCTGTTGGATGAGGCAGTAGATTACGCTAATTCCTGATCTGCAGAGGTATAAGAAATTCCCTTATGGGAAGACCTTTTGGCTGTGGGTGGCAACCCGTAATGCTTGAGGACAGGACTGTGGTAGCCGAGGGGTCCCCTGACATGCAACATTCTACTTCGGCCCTTACTTTTGCAAGACACTCTGTCAGAGAGACCCCTTCTGATCAATCGGTTATTCATGCCAAACCCTAGCACCAATATGATTGTCTTGACCGTATTCTTCAATTGCTCTTGTGTCAAACGCCAAAGTCTTTTTATCATATAGGTACTAGACAACGGTGGTTGAGGTTCAACAACCAGTTTCTTTAAAAAAAAAGCATTAACTCGTTACTTACAAATTTGTTGATACACATAAAGTTAATAAAAAAAATATAATATAGGAAATATTTCTACCAATACAGTGTCCTGCGAATGACGCTAAACTGCATCTTGTGTGAGATTCCATTTTTTTTTAGCTCTCTAGAATGTAGGATACCCCTACATTGCTATTATTCGCATGTCCACACTGACTCGAAGTGGTAATACCTGTTAGGGTCCCATCTATGGGGAAATAAATCTGATTGCAAGTTAATGTAAATTATTTCTAACTGTTTATCAAAACACATGAAGTTAATGATTAATTTAAAATGAAAGTTGTTTCTGTGAATGCGCATGAAGTTAATGAAAATATTTATACTAATTCAGTAATAAACATGAAAAGTAATTTGGTTAAAAGAATTTGGTTAAGGAGACTTTTAGTTTATAATAATAATTTTGATTAAAAAGAATTTGTTTAAAAAATTAAATACGAAAATTGATTGAGAAGAATTTGGTTAAAAAATTGTTTTTAAAAATTGATTAAATATAATTAATTAAAAAATTAATTTGATTAAACAGATTTGGTTTAAAAAGTTAGTTAAAAAACAATACTTATGAAATTTTTTAAAAATCGTTTATCAAATTGATTTGATTTGGCATTAACTGATCCAAAAAAGGAACATATGCCGTAAAATAAACCAACCAGCCATCCAACTTGATATCATATGATTGTATGCAAAAAAATCTAAAGTAACAATTAATCAAAAATGTAAATATAAACCTTCAATTATAACGCGATTCTCTAACATCTAGGCATAAAATAAATGTAGACAGGTTGACATAATCTAAAAATAAAAATATTCCCAGTAACTACTACAGAAAGATCTTTTATATATTACACTAATTTAAATAAATTTTTGGTACGGGCAAATTTATAAAATAAAAGGAGGAAAGGAGTGAAAGGGAAAAACTTGTTTATTGATAAAACAAGGACCGGTGCTTTTCAAGTTTTACAATGTTTTTCGCCCAGCCTCTTGTCTAACCTATTCCATATTCCATATCCATTCCCATCTTAATTAATTTACTATTTGACTTTTAATCGTTTCCGGGTGTAAAACTTGAAAAGCACCGGACAAAAGGGCCCTTGTTTTATAAATAAACATTTGTTTCTTTCCAATCCTTTCCCCCTTTTAGTCTTCCATCCATTATCATTGTGTAGATTGCTATATTACTATACAGGATACCCTTTACCATATTATATAATACTAATTATTTAACATCAAGTTAGTTACACTTTTACCTGTCATTCTATGGAGTATAGATAAGTTAATTTTAACTTAATGATGCAAACCCCTGACCACGTATCCGATTTTGGGAAGACAAAGATTTTTTTAACCTACTGGTGATACAATTTATGGGTTGTCATAAATTGTGAACATATCTGTAGCTAGAAATTTTAATTAGGGTTGTTAACTTAAAAATAACGGGTCCCATGGAAAATCAACGGTGACGGTTAATAAACTTTGACGCCTTAGAAGGAGCGCGATTGGACGTGTGGGAATAGTTTCTAGTTTAGCAGTGCGATTCAAAATTCGAAGGAATACAGACGCAATTGTCGGCTGTGACCAGTCCATCTCCCCCGTGGTGGATTCATGGTCTAAGAAATAAAACTTGATCAAGAAACAAACAAGTTGTTGAGTCTTTTAATTAGATATGTCCAGCCCAGCCCAATGAAGTATCAACCGAACAACGGAGAAGAATACCAGCCCTTAATAAAAGTCAACCATATAAAATTGCGTCCGATCAGTTAGAACCACTAGACGAATCACCAGAAGCAGCAGAATAATTAAGTAATAACAATCATCATCTCCTATCTCTAATCTAATCTAACTCTCTGTCCCTCTCTCTCTCCCCATTATATACCCGAGATGACCCACTCTATCATATACCAGAGAACTCTTTCTCGTTTATGTACTCGATGAGGAACGAGTATATAACCCTGGTACAAACACCCAACCACGTATTAATTAATTTAGTAAAAGTTTTCTTGCCAAAATATATCGGTTCCTTCCATATTCTACTTTTCTAGCAAATTTAATTCTTCATCATCTCACGTATTTTCTATTTCTTTTCTGTCCTGTTCAATCCATTTCTTTCCATTTTCTAACTATCTAATTATTTCTTATTTACCATGGGTAAGATAGCAGGACACTCCCTGCTTGTAAATATTGGTGTAGAACTAGTCTGGGAGATTGATTAATGCAGAACCAGAGAAACTAAGACAATACCTACCACAACAGCGATGCTAAGCATTATTGGGACTTATCTTTCCCTTAGACTGCATCAATGGCGTGAAGATGGGAAACTTACTCTATAGGAAATGTTTTCCATAAAACTCGTAGTAAGTGCTTGGATTCCCAGAAAGGATCCTTTATCTCACAAGACTAATGGATTCCATGGATAGGTATATTTATATTAATTCTCTGTATGTCTGTCTTTCTTTCTTTCTCTCTACCTCTACTCTCTCTCTCTCGCTCTCTTTCTCTCTTTCTCTCTTTCTCTCTCTCTATCTCTCTCTGACTTACACACACACACACACACATATACTCGCACGTACAGTATACACAAACATTATACACACACACGCACACACACACACACATATATATATATGTGTGTGTGTGTCTGTGTGTGTGTTAGAATAGCGTAGACATAAAGTTGACAGTGCTTGGTAACTGTCAGTTTCTCGTTGCGATTTTCGAACCAGGTTTGATGATCACATGAGCGAGAAACTGACACTCTTTATGTCGATACTTAAGTACTATATATATATATATATATATATATATATATATATATATATATATAAGTACTTAAGTATCGACATAAAGAGTTTCCATCGTTCATGACATCCTGTGTTTGTTTTCTTAAAAAAATGTTTCACACCACACACACACATTATTATATATATATATATATATATATATATATATATATATATATATATGAACTAGCTAGTTAACTTAACTAAGTCGATACTCCTGTCGGTAGAGCTTAGAATATGTAAACTACATCCCCTGCAGAACTCTTAGGAGTGTATTGAACCCCTTCATTACTATCACTCACGGGTCTCCTCTGGCCCCGCGTGGTAATACCTGTTAGGGTCCTATCTAAAGCTGAAATAGATATGTTTAAAAATTATTTGTATAAGATAGGAAACGCTTAACATCATATAATTGGGTGCAAAAACCTCTGAGGAAACTACACAAAACATGTAAATAGGTACAATGTACGCAATTCCCTAACTTCTATGTATAAAGCAACTGCAGACAGTTGACATGCTTAAATCATTATAGTAACGACGATCAAGCCTTGTCAGTTATAAAAAAATAAAGTTGTCGGGGTGGTCTAAAGTCGGTATAAGCCAGACAGCGAGGGACTCTATCCCTTTTCAATAGCACTAGACCAAAGAGATTGTTTGATCGTCTAAGTTGGAGCACCAAACCTACCATCAGTTCCTCACGTTACCGCACTGATCCCTGTGCTACTCATGCGCTGAGTTGGCGAGGGTCGGTATCGAACCCGGAACCTTGAGGTTTCTAGTCTACCGACTGAGTAAACAGGCCCATAAATGATAGATTATCATTGATGCTGAGTTCGTAAGTCTAGTTTACAAGAGCCAAGTTATGTGAAACAACTCAATGTATAGGTCCCAGAAAATTCTTGAACTGTTTTGAGGGAAAAGTCATTGCTTGTTATTATCTAATAAAATTGATACTGCTTTAAAATGATAAAATAAAATAAAATACTTTAAAATACTTTAAATTTTTAAGTGAGTAACACTTAGATTTATCGATTTAAGACTGCTCGCTTTTGTCGGGATTGGGATTTCTTACTCAGCAATCATTTTATGTAATCCTATTGCATCTCCAGCTTGAAGAACTTCCTATAAAATTAATTAGTAATGTTTAATTAGATTAGATTAATCATTTCAGTTTGACAATATTTCGTTATTTTCTTCCTTCAAAACTTGGAAAATTATGTTCTGAACTATTGGTTACGACTTGAAGTGATATATTATATATGCATAGAGACTCTCAATACAAGTTCTACTTTCCCAGTGAAATCTTCCTCTGGGTCCAATAGATATGCATACCAAATTTGGTAAAATTAAATCAAAGTGTTTGGCTGTCTATAGAGGTAGACAAATAAACTCTTCCCATTCATTCATATAGATTTAGATTCCCTTATAAATTTCACCTTCTCTCCTTCCTTATGCCGATTCTTTCTTTCTTTCTTTCTTTTTCTGTCTTCATTCACAATTTCTCTTTTTCATTATTACATTTTTTTTAGTCAATTTTTGTTTTCTCAAAAAGAAAACCTCCAGTCTTCCCTATTTTGCCCTCTCTCCCCTCTTTGTAACCAAATGCTATACAACCCCATTTCTTCTTCTTCTTCTTCTTCTTCTTCTTCTTCTTCTTCTTCTTCTTCTTCTTCTTCTTCTTCTTTTATACTACTATTTCAATAATATTCTTATTAGTAGCAGTAATAGCAGAGGTATCAATAATAGTATAATTAGTAGTAATTAGTACAAGAATTAATAGTAGTAGAAGTATGAGTATTAGTAGTAGTTATATCATTAATAGTAATAAGTACTAGAATTAATGGAAATAATAATACTTATGGCGTGTTGGAGGTATTGTTGGATGTGGTAGTCGTGTTGGTGGTACTATTGGCGATATAAAATTTACATTAGCAGTACCTGGTAGCCAAAGGAAAATACTCCCATCATTATCAACATCATCATCTTCATCATGATTATTATTATTATTATTATTATTAGTAGTAGTAGTAGTAGTAGTAGTAGTAGTAGTAGTAGTCTATACTACATAGACATTAGCAGTATTACTATATATTCTGTTTGTATGGGTTGCTAGAATTGTGGCTAATTGCCAGTGTCCCAACTTGATGCTTCCGAAAGATATTCTATTGGACTCGTTCCAAACTGATTTCCCTCGTTAATCCAACGACTTTATGTTTACCTTTACAAAAGCGAAATCTATCGGCCTTTACTTAATTACGTTTAACAGGCCCTTTTTACCAAATACGTCAAACCTTTTTTGTCTAATGAAGATTTCCATCAATATTGAACACCATAGTAAGGGTAAACGGATTCCAGTTGAAAAAACATCTTTATAATCATACTGACAGGGTTTCCTCTCTCCCTCAAAATAATTACTAAGGCTTTTTTTATCATCACGAGATATGTTCAAGCTAATTTTACTTAAGCTGATATACGCATTTAACATATATATTTTAAGAAAAAATATACTACAATGCAAGTGTGGTAAAAAAAGGAGAAAATTCATTAGGTATATTGAATAGGTGAAGGATACTGTATTCGCTATCGTGGATTCTGAATTCATTAATACACACACACACACACACACACACACAAACACACACACACATATATATATATATATATATATATATATATATATATATATATATATATATGAAAACACACAATGCTGTAAAATGAAAATATTTTTATATCATAATCATAGCTAATATTGAAAAATATTTCGATTTATCAAAATCATCATCAGAGCTTGTTTTTAAACCGGACTCATCGAAAGAGAAGCTGAAAATAATTTGAACTCAAAACGAAAACATTGATGTTCCAAGAAGCGTACAAGTCATGCGATCGTTTCTTCATTAGCAGATCCACTACGCGTTTCCCGGTCAACGACATAATGTAAATCTTAATGTAACAGTTTTTGAAAGAAGAAGACATATTTCAAATTCAAAAATAGACAAATTCTCTTTTTCAAACAGGAAGAGTTTTAACCCGTTCATGGTCATCCTGCAACGGATTTTTTCAGAAAATAAATATTTTTTCAAACGATTTTTTTTTCTTTTTTTATAATGTAATAAATATGAATGATGTAAGGGTTTATTGGGATAATGTGAAATTTAAATTTGTAGGGAATTATATGTCAGAAATGGTTATGTAAAGGGTATTTTATGATTTCTGAGTACAAGTGTCGCTAAATAAGGGGCTATATTAAAAAAAGTCTTGCTTTGGGGGATGGTTTGATGTGTGAGAATAACGCAAGATTCCGTAATTTTACGTTGTGTTCTATTGTGTATGTGAGTTAATATTTTGGCACCTTTATATTCAAAGGTATGGTTATTGTCTAAAATATGTTTAGCTAGGGCGTTGTTTAGAAAACCTCGTTTAATATGATATCTATGTTCAGAAACCTGTTTAGATAAAGATCTAGAAGTCTCTCCTACATATTTTTGTTACAATTTAAGCAATCTATTGTGTAGACCCCTGCTTCGGAGTGTGTGTGTGTGTTTATAATTATTTTTATTCTGTAAAATATTTTTGATTGTTTTAGTGGAGTGTGTAACTGTTTTAATACCTATCTTTTTTAGGTTTCCATTTATTTTATCAGTGATAGGATTAGCGAGAAGTATGATGTACCTATCAGAGTCGTTATTGTTGTTATGTTGTGTGTTATTAGGGTATATAGTGTTATTTTTTTCTATTTCGTATTTTCAATGCCTTTTTTTAGCACGGCGTATGAAGTTTAAAGGGTATTGTAATTTAAGAAAAGACTTTTCAATAATATTAAATTCGTCTTCTAAATATTTCTTATTGCATATCCTAAGTGCTCTAAGAAAAAACCTATTAACGTCCACGGGTTCGAGCGCTGGCCTGTGCCGAAAAATCTGCTACAGCGCCCCAACAACATCAAACACACACACAAACCGCATCACACCCAGAGCAGACAAACAAGACACACCCACTACCAACGTCGTAGCTCTGAAAACCATATCCAAAAAGTCAACCATAGAACCTAGGAGTAAGACACACCTACTAAGGTGTAAACAAACCTTAAATCTGGCAACATTCAATGTCAGAACACTAAAAACTATAAACCAACTGCCCGAGTTAACTGCATCTGCAGAGGACAAAAATATAGACATAATCTGCGTACAAGAGCATAGACTCAATCATAGTGAATTAGATATAAAATATCAAGAAACAAGAAATGGATGGATGTTCGTGTCCGCATCTGCGTGGAAAAACTCCACCAATTCCACTATAGGAGGAGTAGGAATGCTCCTCAGCCCCGAGCTATAAGAGCACTAAATAGTATAGAAAAAAATCCAACCGAGAATCATATGCGCTACGTTCAATGGGAATCCCTGCATGAGAGTAGTCTCGTGCTATAGCCCCACTAATGTCAGCGAGGAAACGGATATAACAAAGTTCTATAATGAGCTACCCCCCCCCTATGCAGACAGATTCCCAAACACAATGTCCTGGTCATTGGGGGTGACATGAACGCACAGATAGGCAAAAACGAGAACAATAAATACTGCCTACATAACACCCCAAACAGGAACGGTGAATTACTAGCAGAATTCTCTCTCGAGAACAGGCTAGTATGCCTAAATACAAAATACCAAAAAAGAAAAGGCAAACTATGGACCTTCACATACCCAAACAAAACAGGAGCCCAATTAGACTATATCCTAATAAATAAAAAATGGATAAACAGTGCAATGAACTGCGAAGCATACTCCTCTTTTGAAGGAGTATCCTTCGACCATAGAATAGTCACTGCAAAATTACGACTTAGCCTACGTAGAAATAAAAAGCAAACCAGTAAGACCGTACGATACAACTGGTCAACACTTGCCAACAGTGACATATGCAATCGCTACGCTGTGGCAGTGAGAAACAGATTCAACATCCTACAGGAGGCATCTGAAAGCCCCACTCCAGACGACGAATATGAAAACTTTGTCAGCGCACACCTAGAAGCAGCATCCGAATGCGTACCGACCGAACTAAGAGCCAAACGCAGTTAGAGAAAAGAGAAATAATATCAAAGAAGCAGCCCAAATTAATAAAACAAACCCAACTAGCACCAACCTATGTAACCTTAAGAAAGCCCAGGCAGACCTAACCAAAACATATGAAAAGGAACAAATAGAATACATACAAGTACAGATAAATAATATCAGACAATTGGTAGAAGACAGACAGTCGTGATTAGCATGGCAAACAGTAAACGAAATTAGCGGTAGGAAAAGTACCTCTAAGTCAAAACTAAAGGCAACCAGCCAAAAAGATAGGCTTCTAAAATGGAAAGACCACTTCCAGAAACTGCTGGGAAACGCCCCAAAAATCATAGAAAATAATATCCAAAAGATCGTAGATAAACAACTAGATATCAAGCTAGGGGATTTCACAACAGATGAAATTAACCAAGCTTTAAAGAAGCTAAAAGGTAGAAAAGCAGCAGGACTTGACGAAATACCCCCGGAGGTGTGTAAAATAGGAAAGTTCAATGACATACTGCTTAGGCTATGCAATGTAGTATATAGACAAAAAAGAATAGAAAAATGGACGAAGGGCTGCATCCTCCCATTCCCTAAAAAAGGAGATCTCGGAATCGCTAAAAACTACAGAGGCATAACTCTCACAGCTATTGCAGCCAAGATCTATAATACCCTTCTACTTAATCGCATCCGGCCTGAAATAGAGAAAATCCTCTGGAGAAACCAAAATGGATTCCGCAGAAATCGATCCACAACCCCTCAGATCCTGACTATCCGAAGGATTATAGAAGGGGTACGAGCAAAGAATCTAGAGGCAACGCTATTATTCGTAGATTTATCCAAGGCATTTGATTCCATACATAGAGGAAAAACGGAACAAATACTATTAGCATATGGTCTCCCCAAAAAACTGCCTCACCTATAATGATGCTATACAAAGACACTAAAGCGATGGTACGCTCGCCTGATGGCGACACAGATTTCTTTGACATCGCCGCTGGAGTCCTTCAAGGAGACACATTGGCACCATATATATTCATAATATGCCTAGACTACGTACTCCGAACATCACTAGATACCATAAAAGAAAAAGGTTTCACATGGAAACTGATCTTAAAATTAGCTTTATTTTTTAAAAATATCAAAAACATTTTCATATCTTCCGATAGCAACACATTTTTACAGATAAACATTCAAATAGAAAATCTAATCTCTTTCATAGAAAACATTTTCGGTTATTTCCTATAACTCCAATATAAATAAAGGGGAACCACTCTTGACTGATAAATTATTTATTTTCCCATTAAACTAACCCTAAACCCTAACCCTAACAATAACCCTAACTATAACTCTAACACAAAACCACTAAAACTAACGCTAACCCTAACCCTAACACCGTCTTCTTTTTTCCTAGTAGATCAATGAATAAATAAATAAATAATTTATCAGTCAAGTTTATGTTGGAGTAATAGGAAATAAACACGTTTTCTAAAACATATGTTTTAATAATAACATATTTCGTTGAATTGTTACTATTTTCATTAAATATTTTAAACTGTTACCTTTTGCTCACCTTTTTTCGCTTTTCCTGTCATTTCGAATGATTGGTTTTCAATCCATGAAAAAAGATCTAGCATCCTTCACCAGAGGATCTGTAAGAATTTGTCTATGATTTGTCTCTATGACAGACATTTTTATATAAGTAGGGTGTTACTCCCAACCCTCTTGAGTCGATGTATTTTAAAAAAATTCAGACCAAGCTCAATTTCTCTAACTGCTATCACCAGAAAGAGAGGAAATGAATCTATGCCTATTTCAAGGCGATTAATATGAAATGAAATGCAAGTCTTCGTTCAAAATATAAGCTTAACTCACCGAGTTAATTTCTTACGAATATAGCCGTTATGTCATTCGGGATTACATTAACTGTCACCTTTTAATCTATAGTAAAAACTGGGAACAATTTAGATGTCTGTTTTCTATAGACGGCCAATTGATATGCTGTAAGGATTCAAAACTTCGTATACGTATCTACTGGAGCCAGTATAAACGTTAAAAAGTGTTCTATAAGAAGAAACAATTATCAATAAGAGATCATTTTTCTTGAAGACGTAACTAATCGAATATAATTAAAATTTCAAGAATCCAAAGTAAAACTTATTCTAAAATAATTACCTATATTTAATTAGATGATAATTATTAGGTTTTATTCGGTAGTTCTTCAAACTAGTAAGTAAACAAGGGTTTCGTAAAGCGACAAAGAATAGCGAGCAACGATGTGTGTTAAACACGAACGACGGCCCACGAGATCCAACACCAGGTTAAACTACTCTCAAAACCCGGCTGCGAAACGAGACAAGATCGTTTAGAGTAAGGTTTAAGGTTTTCATAGATCGGTTTATTTTTCTTATTAACAACAAAGATTGTAAACTGTACAACAACCACAATTTGGAACATATCAAACACCTTTGACAGTTAAACACTTATTCATGGAATGCAGGTTTTTTGCTCACATCAGAAACCGTTATTTTAAAGCAAACAATATGAAAGATCTGTTTGAAAATGACAACATGGATATTCTCTCTTTTTTGAGAGAAATAAAATTATATCATAGAATATAGACATGAAACAAATCAATACCATACAACATAATCCCCAATAATGCTAACACATTTTTAAAACCAATTACTAAAATATAGACATGAAACAAATCAATACCATACAACATAATCCCCAATAATGCTAACACATTTTTAAAACCAATTACTAAAAAGTATAAATATAAATACACGATATGTATAACGTCCTAACCGTAACATAATCCTAGACGGGTTGATATGCCGTTAAAATCAATAAACAAACGAACAAACAAAGATTGTAAAATAGAAATTATCCATGAACATGAAATAAGAAGGAATATTTTTAAATCTATCTATAAGAAAAGTTATTCATTGTTAAGTTTAGCTTTGTGGTTAGTAGTTTCTTAAATATAATGTGTTCAATGTGAGAGGATATGTTTATTCTTTTACATCGTCTGAAGATCGCAATCACTTGGGAAAACTTTTAATAGCGTTTGGTCGTATGACAGACTTTAGTTATACGGTTGCACTGTCAAGTTAGGGGAAATTTATTTTTATTTTTTCTGCAGGTCAACGTCCTTTTCTTTTGACAATAACCTGCAAATGATACACAGACAGACACAAACACTTAAACATTTATTCGTTTATTCATTATACTGTACAATACATTTAAAGAGTGCTAGTTATCATTGGTTTCAAAGCATCGTGCAAGCCAATTATCATGAGGACAACGCACCCGTTAAGAAATTCAGGGAATGCCAATTCATTTATGCATGTGTATATAGTTGTGTGAGCCGAATGTTTGTATTTCTCAACTGAGGGATGCCATAGTTATGAGAAATAGTGCGTCACGTTTTTGCCCCCCTTCTTTGCTTCACCTATAGGTTGGGTCATAATTTGTCACCGTTTGTTTCTTATTCACTCTTTCCTTCTATCTCTGTTTAAGTATGTATTTCACACACACACACACACACACAACAACACACACACACACACACACACTTATATATATATATACTAGCTAAAGTACCCGGTCCATGACCGGACTAAAATGAAATTTGGATCACCAGGGAGGGAGTGAGAGAGAAGTGGAAGACAGTAGTTAGAGAGGGGGTAAGAGGAAAATAATTCTTGAACTAAAATCATTGAGAATTTGGTATATTTCAGGATTTGTATTTTCTGTTTTATAGTTTTAAAATTATTTCATATTATTATAACAAAATTGAAAGTATTCGTTTGTATATTGTTTTGTTATTGTTTTAAATTTTTTGTACATGACAACAATTCACATTTAGTTTTTCTTAATTGCATGTTGAGTTTAAAAAGAAGCTGAGAATCGAAAATTAAATTCTTCGTATTGCAATATCTATTTTTGCTAAAACCTAAAGATAGTATTATAGGGACCACCAATTGATCAGTTTAGGCCATTCTTTGAATAAAACGGAAATATTTTGTTATTATTTTATAATTAATTGATATTTCATAGAATTTAAAAAAACTCTTATCGTAACTTGTTTTTAGCTACGTTAATTTTCAGTTGATTTAACAGTGCAAAAAGGAAAACATTGTTTTTAATCATAATTTTCATTATTCGTAAGCTGAAAAAAAGTTAAAAAAAATCATCAGGAGTTTATTTAATGTTTTTTCTTTCAAATGGAAAAATTTTTTCAAGAAAATATTAATTTTTCTGCAAGTTTCATAGTGTTAATATAGGGGGGGGGGGGGAATTTCACAGGGTAAAATTGGTAGTACTAGTATTTTAAAAACATTGTTTAAAAACGTTTTGGTGGACCTGATTATCTGGACTCCCCCCCATCTATTTTTTTTCCCTTCAGTTGATTATTATCGATTACACACCAATCTATCAGATTGAAAAAAAAAATTCTTAAAAGTTCTTTATTATTTGAGTATTCATGGGTGCTCATTTCCTCGTATAAAGTTTATAGTAAATTGATCCCCATATCGGAACCGCTTGAACGGAACCCAAATATTTTATTTATTTTCCCATTAAACTACCCCCCTAACCCTAACCCCTACCCCCCCCCTAGTTAAAATTAAGTTTTATTACAAAATTTATATTAATTCAAAACATCAATTTTCATAAAAAGTTCAAATGTCACCTATGAAATCTTTATTTAAAAATGCCAATTTTTCAGAACTGAAAAGTGCACTATAAACTCAGCAATATTTATTAACTTCACAAAAAAAGTAAAATCATAAAACTTAAATTTAATTTGTAAGGCAAATTCTGAGGAATATTTTAAATTGTATTTTGAATAATAATTTAAATGTTGGGTTGTTAGTTGTTTTGTTTATCAACTTTTCGGGTAATTTACTAACGAATCATGTCATTTTGATAAACAAAGCGCTTACAATTTTTCGTACTTACATATAATTTTTTTTTTAAATGTTCCAATAACTGGATATTGTCAGATAAACTTGATAAATAAATTTCGTCTTACAAATAATATGACTACTTATCCTCCAGTCGGGCCTTCGACTAAAGATAAAACACCGGATTTTGTTTTTGTTTTTTTTATCGTGGTTTGAGAAAATAATTAGTTAACGAACCAAAGAAAAACAGTTTCTAAGGAAATTCGTCAATCTTATTGTTATTTTAACTAATCTAACAATAAAATATTAAATAATGAATTAAAGAATTAAAAGTCATTTTATTCGAATGAAAAATCTTAGTTTAATTTATAAAAAATATGTAACCGTACTTACGTAAACTGATTTTCATGATACTGTTATTTACGGATTAAAATATTTTTTTAATAATGTAACCGTAAAGCGTGCATTTTGATTTTCTACAATTTTTATGCATTACAAAAATTAAAATTAAAATGAGTGTACTGTACAATTTAAGAATATGGACAAACTCGCTGTAAAAAATAATTTAATCTATAAAAACACATACAATTACATATCCAGAAAGACTAAGAGATTCCGAACTGCCGTATTCGTATTATCGCCTATACGTAGTTTTTTTTTTTTTTTAACTCGCTGTAAAAAAACAATCTATAAAAACACGTACAAATTACATATTCAGAAAGACTATTTCATCTATTACTAAAGATATAAATATTTTAAAGATTAAAACTAAATAGGTAAGAAGATTCCGATCTGACTGTTATAGACTGCACTGCTTGTATCGCAATAATCATAGGCAGCGTGGCTATCCGAAGCCATTTTTTAAATTTTTTAACTCGCTGTAAAAAATGATTCAATTAATAAAACTCACACAAATTACAATTTTGAAAGAGTATTTTCTTATCTTCTAACGATATAAAAATTATTAAAGCTGGACCATAAATAGGCCATAAAATTCGGAGCTGAACGGCTTAGACTGCAAAATTAATTCATTAAAATCAAAACTTCGCTGCTGTTATCGCTTTAACAATAAGCAGGCAGAAGACAATATTTTATTATCAGGAGGGCTGATATACGGACAGTTCCGCAAATTGGGTGATTTTGGATTAATTAATCGATTAAATCCCTTAATCAATAAAAATCAATAACCAAATTTGGAATTTTTCTTAGTTAGAACGATATCAATGTGTATGCAAGATTTTGAATCTGAGTGACCTCCGTTTTTTTTGTTATACGTCGACACGTACATACCAAAATCTCTGTTTTATATATTAATATATATAATATATATATATATATATATGTGTGTGTGTATATATATACATATTTGCGTGGGAGAGAGTGTTTGTGTGTGTGAGTAATGTGCATTAATGTGTGTGTGTGTGTGTGTGTGTGCAGATATACATGTATACGATTAGAGCTAGATCGTACTAAATACATTTTGGTATATCTCTATTCGTTTACTGTGCCTGACCTTTTTACCCGACTCGTTTCTCTTCGGAATAAATATGTTTCTAAAAAGGTTTAATAATTAATAATATTATTCTGATTTTATTTCGCAGTTGCATAACATGAACGACAACACTTTCTATGATCTAAAAACCGACCAGTCGGATAAGCTGACTACACATCATTAATTTAAATTGAAAGCCTCTCGAAAATATGTTTATAAATCAATAAATTAAGTTATGGTAAGAGATCTTAAGGACCGTACATTTTCGGTAAAATATTTGCGTACTCTAATCACGAAAATTACAAACATCGATTTGCTTTAAATTAATATTTAATTGAGTTATTCTGAAAAACTGAAATGCTAGACATACTGTCATGCTTAAATCTGAATTTTCATTTTTACGAATGATTATTTTTTATTGTGCTCAGTTTATTATTATTATTATTATTATTATTATTATTATTATTATTATTATTATAGCAAATATATTCACCCTCCGGGTGCAAGTATTTAAGTTTTAATGTAATAAAATGTTGTATTAAATTAGAAAGGCTAATGAAACTAAATAAGAATACAGATAAAAAGATTTGAAACAGAGGGAGTATAATAAAAGATTTGAAACAGAGGAGTATAATAAAAAATGGAACAACTGAAACTTACTCTTTCATCACTCTCGTCTTTCATTGTTATTTTTTCTAATTTAAGTATTTAGTTAAAAGAGGAAGTAAAGAATAAAATGACAGTTATTTTATCTTGTTAATGATTTCATTTAAGATTCATTGAAGAGAATTTTGCTTATATTCATTAAAATAAACCAAACAGTTAGAAATCATAATACTAAGCACATATTTATTAAATTCGATTTTTTAATATTAATATGCAAATTAGCCTTCCCGTTCACACTGTAAACCGCTATTTTGTTGTATATATAAATATAATTGCATGTTGTCAGTATGTAGACATAGTTAACAGTATTAATAATGTAAGACAATTTTATTAATAATTGAGGTTTTAGATAAAAATAAATCATGGAAAATGTGATGTCAATAACCAAGAGAATTGTTATGTGACTTGAGTTGGAATATAGTTTCGGTTACAGACAGAAAAACACACAATCTCCATTATATAAGATTATTATTATTATTATTATAGTTTTTTACACCTATCGTAGCCCGGACTTTCCCTGAAGGGTGAGTGAGCACAAGTCTCCTCAGGTCTTCAGGACTCTTCTGAGTATTCTAGATGATCTTAACAATGCTGTTGTTTGTATGGTCTCGATTCTTTCTTGATTTCCAATTCAACCCAATTCTTTTCCATACCCTTGGGGAACATTCGAAGGGAACCAATTATATTTGGCAAGACCTTCACCTTCGTGTTTCACAGTTTTCTCAGTTCTTTGGCAAGATCCAAGTATTTGTCTATCTTTTCACATTCTTTCCTCAGTGATCGGCAGAGACGGCAAAATAAACGAGATGACAGGTCTCTTCTTGTTAATCCACACTAGGTCTGGTCTCCCCGATGGGATTAAGGTGATCCGTCTGTATCTCAAAGTCTCAGAGACGTTTATGCGTTCCAGTAATCATGTAATAAGTTTAATGCAGCAAACTAGCCCAAAGAGAATACAAGACTAGGCTAACTGGGTGGGAAAGGTGATCCACTGGAATGGTGCAAGAAATTATATTTCACCATACAGCTAAATGTTATATGCTTAAATCATTTTTAATCATGATTTCTTTTATATGCATAGTCATATTTATTGCTTTTTTGAGTATAGAGTACTGCATTTTTACTGATTAAACAATATTTGCGGTAAATGTTATTCATAAATCTCTCTCTCTCTCTCTCATTCTCTGTCTCTCTCTCTCTCCCTATATATATATATATATATATATATATATATATATATATATATATTATATGTATATATATATATATATATATATATATATAATATATATATAATATAATGTATATATCTTAAATATATATATATATATATATCAATGTATATATCTTTATATATATATATATATATATATATATATTTATATATATATATTATATATATTATATATATCATATATATATATATATACATATATATATATTATATATACGTACGAATATATATGGAGGCGCGTGGGCTAGTGGTTAGTCGTGGAAAATGGACTCGTCGATTCGAGTTCAATTCCTAGACGAAGCTGTTGGCCATTTCACATAGCGCTAATACTTTGGGAAAGGTATGAATCCATATATTCTCCGTCCAGCTATAGGTTAATAGTAGGTCAACTGGGCTCTTCAGCCCTTGGGTAGGTAACCAGTCTAGGAGAGGGATAACTCTGAATTCAACATTTCTGAGGTCGGTCCGTTGATTGGGTTTGTGGCAACCTTTGATGCACCAATTCGTTCCTATCGACTGTACCAAAAAGTGTGGATGGTCCAACACAAGCCTTCACCACTATAAACAAATACCTGTTGTGGAGTTCATTGTGTGTATGACCCTCATACGTGGAAATCGACGGGAGAGTCTATTATTATATGTACGAAAATAAATACTTTATTTTTTATGTAAATTTTTATTTTTCAGAGCGAATCATATCAGGATTATTTCATTTCTAGTTGGACATTACACAAATAAAACGGATATTATTATAAATTTGAACGTTTTATAAATATGTATTCATTTACCTATGTATTTTGCAATTGATATAAATTCCATAAATAAGATTAAAGCTGGTTTTGATTTTAATGGGCATCGAATAAGTAGCATTAAAGGAACCTCCTCTTATGTTAAATGCCGCATTAAAATTGCTATATCCTGCGATTCATATTAGCTAGAAGCCCAAGCATAACGGCGGGGTGTAGATGATTTGCCTTTTTGTTCCAACCGTAACAACTGTTTGAAGTTTAATTATAGTAATTTAGAATATTGACATTTTGGACAAATTATATTCAAATTGAACATATGGTCATTTCTTGAGTAGTGATTAGGTAAAAGGTGCGAAATGAAATATTGGCCAAAAACGTAGTCGGGTGCCGGGAAGAAAATCAGTATAAAAACTAAAATAATTATTTACCTCACATTCTCTTTACTGTTATTGTCAGTTTAATGGGCTTTTATTGATTAAAAAATCATTCGGTTAGAAGGTTGAGCAAGGAAAAGATCATATGGCCATCTCTCTCTACAACACACACACACAACACACACACCACAGAGCACAACACACATATATATATATTCTATATATTATATATGTATGTATGTATGTATGTGTGTATATTGAATTCTTGAACCTTTTCAATTCAGAAATGTTTGAGAAACGTATTCTAGACATCAAGTGGAATTCCGAAACGCCTAAACACAGAAGTCTTGCAAGGGCAGGATGCTCAAGCATTGAAACTCTTATCATAACGGCTCAAATGCGTTGGGCAGGTCCTGTTGTGTGTATGGGTAATGCTAGATTGCCAAAGCAACTCTTTTACGGCCAGCTGCGTGATGGCAAAAGGCCGCAGCATAAGCCTAAGAAGAGGTATAAAGGATTGCTTAAAAAACAACCTTGTAAAATAAAAATAAGTCCTGACAACTGGGAAAAGCTGGCACTAAAGAGAACTGACTGGGAGAGTTCATGTGGATGATGGCTGTACCAGTTATGAGAGTGAAGAATCGTGCATGAAAACCTAAAGCGTCAACTTCGAAAGGGTTACACCTGTCATATTGGAGAGAACATGGGGTTGGAAGTGTCTGACATGTGGTCGAGTTTTGCTTTGGGGCTGCTATGTCAATCATAGGAATCTCACCTGGGTCAATCCATGCAGATTCCAAGGAGTAAATGATGTGTATTGTGCTATATGTGGCAAGGTCTGTAAGTCGGGCTTCTGGTCTTAAGAGACATATGGTGGTGCATAAGCATCAAATTTTATCAATCTGGACTCATCTGATTCATCTGAATCATCTCTTCACGGGGAAGAAGTCTTTTCAATGTCATATCTGCGTCAAACTTTGTGGATCTGCGGCAAGGTTTGATGAGTCATTTGAGGGCTCATGCAAGGAAGGGTTCTGGTGGTTGAGTTGTGGGATTGTGAGGGACGGCAATGATCTGTAAAGATTATGCTATTGCCGTGTGTGTATAGTTACGTACCTGTGCGCATATACATATACCTCTGTGTGTTTATGTACGTGTCTGTGTCTGTCTCTCACCCAAATTCTTTTCCAGACCCTTTCCTGTGCGTGTGCCGGTGTGCGTTTGTTCTTAAGTTCATATTAGCTACTTTTCTGAAAACTATAACCCGAATAGTCTGAAAATAATATATGCATACACACACAGTTCTTTTTTTCTTTTTTTTCAGATTCCTTATTCTAAAATATTTTCATATGACGATCAAATTGATCAAAGTAACGATGAGCATACTAAGTAACGTCCATATCTGCTATATCAGCGCTACTACAGCAACTTAGTATTCACACCAGTACTTTGATCTTTTTTTCAATATTGCCTTTTAACGACCAATATTTCAATAACAAATCATTTTAGTTAACTCTATTTAAGTTTTGATTTTATTTTCCGGGAAGAATTTTATTTACCACTTCCGGTTCTGCGCCGCATAGTATTTTTTCCATAAATATTGAACTTGAACTTTAAGTATAAAATGGTTCCACTTGTCATCTATATACTCTTTTTTCGCCCACATTTCCTGCTGACAATCATGTTTTGGGGATATTTTTTTTTTTTAAACAAATGGAAATGCCAGTAAGAGATGTCATTGCGAGGTATATATATATATATATTATATATATTATATATATATATATATATATATATATATATATATAATTGAAAAATGAATAAAGGAAAGAAAGTATAGAATGGATAATATAGGATATTTTATTTCATTTGGTTATTTTAAAAATAATAATAGTTTGAATAATGTACACATGGATAAACTCCTGACCGAAACACGTGTAAGTAAAATTGATTAAAATATCCATTCTATACTTTCTTTCCTCTATTCATTTTTTCAACATACCGTCGGATTCACTTCCAGTTTCATTTTTAAACACACACACACACACACACACACACACACACACACATATATATATATATATATATGTATATATATATATATTAGACGCTCTATCCGTATCATTATTGCTGTATGGTTGCACCACTTGAACTCTAACAAATATTTTTTAAAAAAACGGATAGAAACTACACAAGGATGCTGCGTGCTTTTCTGAAAAAATGCTGGAAGCAACAGTGAACAATGAAAAATCCTTACCTCCACTTACCTTCCATCTCAAAAACTATCCAGATAAGACAACCAAAATATGACGAGCACTTCTGGACAAGTAAGGAGAAACACATAAATGATATTATGTGATGTGCTTTTTTGCATGAACAATCGAGTGTTGGTCTATCAGCAAAAACTTACATTCATCAGCACTGTGTGGACACTGATGACCTATCCCTCGTTTTCACATGTATATTTACATTTTTAATTTATAAACCCAACAAGTCATGTCATTTTCCAGACATTATCCGAGGAACTTTCCGAAAGTAAGGTTTCCTATTTGTTTAAACAACAACAAATACAGACTGTGCTTTATTGAATAGATAATCACCGTTCTTTCATTCTGTTTCTGTAGCGATCAACAAGAACTTGTACGTTATGCTCGTAAATGGATCGCCCCTAAAACTAGGTCTACTATTTTTCAAGTTTCCACCTTTCTAACGTCAAGAGATCAGTGCCATAGGACAGCAAGCGGGTATAAGAATTAGGGGGATGTTAACTCAGTAGCTAACACCAATTTCTTATAACAATAGATTTTATTGTCTAAGAAAAGTCCAGGAAAAAGAATACATAACAGGATGGATAAATGTCTTAAATAAAGAGTTATTTCAGATGATTTGGGGAACAGGAAGAAAAGTTAGTAACTTTTCTACTGAGAAAACCTCGCGTATATGTTACAGAGATAGGGGGTCACAACTGGGTGGCCAATCCTGTAGGGAAAGCATAGAGTATAAAAGTCTAGTGTACAGGTACACGTATTACCTGTCGTTGGAGGACTACCCTCCCCCAATCCACAGGGACAGATACAAAAATTGTATCTAGTTCATAGCTGGAGATTTCCAGAAGAAAGAGGTTTTGACTTTGACTTTTTAAATTTCCAGGTCGCAACGCCACCTAACGGCAAAACAGTAATTGCAAGTAAAGATAATCCCAAGCCTAATGACAACCGCAGCAAACAAGGGAAGATAATCCCTACACAGGTAATGTAACGAGAAACTTAATTTTCCTTGTACAGTAATTTCGTTGGCTTAAATATCTATATATTAAGCGTCTTATTTCCATCAGTGGAAAATGTTGGATACTTTTCTACGAATGGTCCAGTCATCTACAGTGAATGGATGAATAAAAAAGTAAAAACGTGTTTGGGTGATGTTTAAAAAGATATTAGATACAAGGTTAAAAAGTAAGGAAGGTAAAGGTACCAAATATCCCGTAAAAGGTAAAAGATACCAGGTAAAACTGAATGGTAATAGGTAAGGGGTATAATAGGTAATATCTGTTGCATAATACATTATGCGAATTATAATACTTGAATAGCGAATACGTTTTTAGCAGAAAGTAATATACAAGATGTAAGATATAAGTACTCTAAGGTAAAAAAGATTAATGGGTTACAGGTAAAATGTGGTCGAACAAACAAACAAATAAGCCTTAGTAAGTTAAAACTATAGTATCTATCCTTTTTTTACTGAGGTTTACCTTCCAAGTCAAACCAGTTCATTCTAAAATAGGAAATCTTGAAAGGTTTGGTCAGTCTTAATATACCTTGGAAGAATTACAATATTGTGTACAGGATTCTTGAAAATTCAGTTTGGAAGCAGTAAAAAATACAAAGTTTTTTTAAGGACCTTGGCCAAAATAGGGGGAGGGGAACGTCACGCCGGAAACTCAAATTCCGATTCTTTTTTAATTAGTGAGCACTTCACGAATGCGGTCAAGGGTGTGGTGTCATGAAAGGACTAAGCCGTATATAGGGTAACGCCGCGCTACGTACGCTGAATTCGCTAGTAATTATAAGTTCACAACGCTCGCGGAAATATAAAAATGTGCGAAAAAATTTTTGATTAAATCCTGAATGTCACAAATGATCATAGAAACTGGGTTAAACTGATCATTAATGGATTACTTTTTTCTTGTATTGTATATAGACCTTTTTTCATCTGTTCAACTGTACCTGTATATAAGTTGCCCTTTCTGGCATATTATCCATATTGATCTCTTGCCAAGTTTTCACCATTTTACGCTGACAGGTCATCAGTTTATCAGACACCAATGATTCTAAAGTTGTTTTCTTATTAAACTTCATTTGATCATTGCATGCGAAGTGGAACAAGTTGTGTTTTTTTAGGTTAGAAGTGTAGGTGGTAACAACTACCTCTCTTCAAACTGAAAACGTGCACTCAGTAATAATTATTTGCACACAATATATAACAGACAATGTGACTTTATACACAGGTTGTTTCAAAATAACGCTAACATATCTATGGGAGTTCATTTATGATATTATAATTGTAAAGTGTCCACCTATTCACCATCCCTGTCAACACCTTATTGTAATCTTCCTCGGTGGGGGAGGGGGTCTCCGTAAATATAAATTCTGCTTTTCTAGTAAATCTATTTTCATAGAAATAGTAACTAAAGTCGGAGTTGCCTATTGTCGACATCAGCCGTATAGCGAGTAAGTCTATTCCCTTTTCGCTAGCACTAGACCAGGGATATTGCTGCTGTCAGTTCCAAGATTCGTTACCGCACAGATGAGATTACACAAAGAGTGCTACTCATGCGCTGAGTTTGTGGTTAACAGTATCGAATCTAGAACCTTGCGATTACTTGGTGGATGTTCTACCTACTGAGCTAAACTGACCCTTATATAAATATTATTTTTTAACTGCCTGTGGGAGGTTTAAAAAATATGCTGACAGGAATGTGGAGAAATTTTAGAATTATATTATAAAGTTACATTAATTGGAATATATATATATATATATATATATATATATATATATATATATATATATATATATATATATTAAGTTTTTTGAACTGTACAGACAATTCCTGGTCGGACAAGTTTTTCGTTGATCCGTTCCAATTTTTCGGGCCATCTTTCTGGTGTCTGGGTGTAACTGGTAATAACAGTCCCCAAAGGTTTCAAACGAGCGCTTTCGGCAATACAATTTGCCATCCTCATATATATATAATATATATATATTATATATATATAATATATATATATATATATAATTATATATATATATACTTCAGTATTTCAGTTATAAAAGAGCATAATAGTAAAAAAAAATCATGACTGAGAATTACCTGGCCCAATGAAGTTCAGCCAGTATCAACATATTCTGATTTAAAAAATAGTTTCCCCTCATTAAATTATAATATAAAAAGATTATAAGGGATTATAGTAAAAATGCTGATCATTTACCGTACTATACTGTCCCTCTTGATTTATCCTTAATAAGCTAGTATCTTGAATCATAGTTGATTAATGCCTCAAAGTCATTCAATCAGAATGAAAAAGCTATGTTGCAGGAGTGTATGAATTAGAGAGACAATGCAAGAGGACAGTATAGTACGGTGAAAAAATGAATCAGCATTTTACTATAATCCTTATAATCTTTTATAATTATAAATTTTTAATGAGGGAAACTATTTTAAATCAGAATATGTTTGATACTGGCTGAACTTTGCATTGGCCCAGGTAAATCTCAGTCATGATTTTTTTTTACTATTTATGCATCTTTTATAACTGAAAATCTGAAGTATATATATATATATATATATATATATATATTATATATATATATATAATATATATATATATATATGAGGATGGCAAATTGTATTCGAAAGCGCTCGTTTTGAACCTTGGGGGACTGTTATACAGTTTTACACCCAGACAACCAGAAAGATGGCCCGAAAATTGGAACGGATCACGAAAAAACTTGTCCCGACAGGAATTGTCTGTACAGTTCAAAAAAACTTATATATATATATATATATATATATATAATATTATTATATATTATAATAATATATATATTATATTCCAATTAATGTAACTTTTAATATAATCTAATTTCTCCACCATTCCCTGTCAGCATATTTTTTAACCTCCCACAGGCAGTTAAAAAATAATATTTAATAAGGTCAGTTTAGCTCAGTAGGTAGAACATCCACCAAGTAATCGCAAGGTTCTAGATTCGATATCTGTTAACACAACTCAGCGCATGAGTAGCACTCTTTGTGTAAGTCTCATTGTGCGGTAACGAATTTGGGACTGACGCAGCAATATCCTGGTTAGTGCTAGCGAAAAGGGAATAGACTTACTCGCTATACGGCTGATGTCGACAATAGGCAACTCCGACTTTAGTTACTATTTCTAATGAAAAATAGATTTTTACCTAGAAAAAGCAGAATTTATAATTTACGGAGACCCTCCCCCCACCCGAGGAGGATTACAAATAAGGTGTTGACAGGGATGGTGAATAGGTGGAACACTTTACAATTATAAATATCATAAATGAACTCCATAGATATGTTAGCGTTATTTTGAAACAACCTGTGTATAAAGTCACAATTGTCTGTTATATATTGTGGTGCAAATAATTATTACTGAGTGCAACGTTTTCAGTTGAAGAGAGGTAGGTTGTTACCACCTACACTTCTAACTAAAAAAACACAACTTGGTTTCCACTTCGCATGCAATGATCAAATGAAGTTTAAATAAGAAAAACAACTTTAGAATATTGGTGTCCTGATAAAACTGATGACCTGTCAGCGTAAAATGGTGGAAACCTTGGCAAGAGATCAATATGGATAATATGCAGAAAAGGGCAACTTATATAAGGTACAGTTGAACAGATGAAAAAAAGGTCCTATATACAATACAAGAAAAGTAACCATTATTGATCAGTTTTAAACCCAGTTTCTTGAATCATTTGTGAAGCATTCAGGTTAATCAATTTTTTCGCACATTTTTTTATATTTCCGCGAGCGTTGTGAATTATAATACTAGCGAATTCAGCGTAAGTAGCGCGGCGTTACCCTATATACGGGCTTAGTCCTTTCATGACACCACACCCCTTGACCGCATTCGTGTAAGTGCTCACTATTAAAAAAGAATCGGAATTTGAGTTCCGGCGTGAACGTTCCCCTCCCCCTATTTTGGCCAGGTCCTTAAAAAAAAACCCTTTGTATTTTTTACTTGCTTCCAAACTAATTTTCAAAGAAATCTGAATACACAAATATTGTAATTCTTCAAGGTATATTAAGACTGACCAAACCTGTTCCAGTTTCCTAATTTTTAGAATGACTGGTTTGGAAGCTTGGAAGGTTTAAACCTCAGTAAAAAAAAGGATAGATACTATAGTTTTAACTTACTAAAGGCTATTTGTTTGTTTTGTTTCGACCACATTTTACCTGTAACCCATTAATCTTTTTTAAACCTTAGAGTACTTATATCTTACATCTTGTATATTACTTTCTGCTAAAACGTATTCGTATTCAAGTATTATAAATTCGCATTAAATGTATTATGCAACAGATATTACCCTATTATACCCCTTACTCTATTACCATTCAGTTTTACCTGGTTATCTTTTACCTTTTACGGGATATTGGTGCCTTTTACCTTCCTTACTTTTTAACATTGTATCTAATATCTTTTAAACATCACGCCAACGTTTTACTTTTTTATTCATCCATTCCACTGTAGAGAACTGGACGCCATTCGTAGAAAAGATCCACATTTCCCTGATGGAATGACGCTTAATATATAGATAATTTAAGCAAACGAAATTTACTGTACAAGGAAAATTAAGTTTCTCGTTACATTACCTGTGTAGGGATTATCTTCCCTTGTTTGCTGCGGTTGTCATTAGGCTTGGGTTATCTTTACTTGCAAATTACTGTTTGCCGTTAGGTGGCGTTGCGACCTGGAAATTTAAAAAAGTCAAAGTCAAAACCTCTTTCTTCTGGAATCTCAGCTATGAACTAGATACAATTTTTGTATTGTCCCTGTGGATTGGGGAGGGGCTAGTCCTCCCAACGACAGGTAATACGTGTACTTACACTAGACTTTTTATACTCTATGCTTTCCTACGGATTGGCACACCAGTTGTGACCCCCTATCTCTGTAACAACTATACGCGAGGTTTCTCAGTAGAAAGTTACTAACTTTTTCTTTCTGTTCCCCAAATCATCTGAATAACTCTTTACTTAAGGACATTTATCATCCTGTTATGATTCTTTTTCCTGGACTTTTCTTAGACAATAAAATCTTATTTGTTATAAGAAATATGGTGTTAGCTAACTGAGTTAACATCCCCCTAATTCTTATACCCGCTTGCTGTTCCTATGCACTGATCTCTTGACGTTAGATAAGGTGGAACTTGAAAAAATAGTAGACCTAGTTTTTAGGGGCGATCCATTTACAGAGCAAATAACGTACAAGTTCCTTGTTGATCGTACAGAAACAGATGAAGAAACGGTGATTATCTATTCAAATAAAGCACAGTCTGTTTTGTTGTTGTTTAAACAAATAGGAAACCTTACTTCGGAAAGTTCCTCGGATAATGTGCTTGGAAATGACATGACTTGTTGGGTTTATAAATTAAAAATGTAAATATACATGTGAAACGAGGGATAGGTCCATCAGTGTCCACACAGTGCTGATGATGTAAGTTTTTTGCTGATGACCAACACTCGTTTGTTCTGCAAAAAAGCACATCACAATAATATCATTTATGTTTTGTTTCTCCTTACTTGTCCAAGTGCTCGTCTATTTTGGTTGTCTTATCTGGATAGTTTTTGAGATGGAAGGTAAGTGGAGGTAAGGATTTTTTCATTGTTCACTGTTGCTTCAGCATTTTTCAGAAAAGCACGCAGCATCCTTGGTGTAGTTTCTATCCGTTTTTTAAAAAATATTGTTAGAGTTTCAAGTGGTGCAACCATACAGCAATAATGATACGGATAGAGCGTCTAATATATATATATATACATATATATATATTATATATTGTGTGTGTGTGTGTGGGTGTGTGTTGTGTGTGTGTGTGTTTAAAATGAAACTGGAAGTGAATCCGACGGTATGTTGAAAAATGAATAGAGGAAAGAAAGTATAGAATGGATATTTTAATCAATTTTACTTACACGTGTTTCGGTCAGGAGTTTATCCATGTGTACATTATTCAAACTATTATTATTTTAAATAACCAAATGAATAAAATATCCTATATTATCCATTCTATACTTTCTTTCCTTTATTCATTTTTTCAAATATATATATATATATATATTAATAATATATATATATATATATATATATATATATATATATACCTCGCAATGACATCTCTTACTGGCATTTCCATTTGTTTAAAAAAAAAAATATCCCCAAAACATGATTGTCAGCAGGAGAATGTGGGCGAAAAAAGAGTATATAGATGACAAGTAGAACCATTTTATACTTAAAGTTCAAGTTCAATATTTATGGAAAAAATACTATGCGGCGCAGAACCGGAAGTGGTAAATAAAATTCTTCCCGGAAAATAAAATCAAAACTTAAATAGAGTTAACTAAAATGATTTGTTATTGAAATATTGGTCGTTAAAAGGCAATATTGAAAAAAAGATCAAAGTACTGGTGTGAATACTAAGTTGCTGTAGTAGCGCTGATATAGCAGATATGGACGTTACTTAGTATGCTCATCGTTACTTTGATCAATTTGATCGTCATATGAAAATATTTTTAGAATAAGGAATCTGAAAAAAAAAGAAAAAAAGAACTGTGTGTGTATGCATATATTATTTTCAGACTATTCGGGTTATAGTTTTCAGAAAAGTAGCTAATAATGAACTTAAGAACAAACGCACACCGGCACACGCACAGGAAAGGGTCTGGAAAAGAATTTGGGTGAGAGACAGACACAGACACGTACATAAACACACAGAGGTATAATGTATATGCGCACAGGTACGTAACTATACACACACGGCAATAGCATAATCTTTACAGATCATTGCCGTCCCTCACAATCCACAACTCAACCACCAGAACCCTTCTTGCATGAGCCTCAAATGATCATCAAAACCTGCCGCAGATCCACAAGGTTTGACGCAGATATGACATTGAAAAGACTTCTTCCCGTTGAATGAGATGATTCAGATGAATCAGATGAGTCAGATGATAAAATTTGATGCTTATGCACCACCATATGTCTCTTAAGACCAGAAGCCGACTTACAGACCTTGCCACATATAGCACAATACACATCATTTACTCCTGGAATCTGCATGGATTGACCCAGGTGAGATTTTCCTATGATTGACATAGCCAGCCCTCGAAAGCAAAACTCGACCACATGTCAGACACTTCCAACCCTCCATGTTCTCTCCAATATGACAGGTGTAACCCTTTCGAAGTTGACGCTTTAGGTTTTCATGCACGATTCTTTCACTCTCATAACTGGTACAGCCATCATCCACATGAACTCTCCAGTCAGTTCTCTTTAGTGCCAGCTTTTCCCAGTTGTCAGGACTTATTTTTATTTTTACAAGGTTGTTTTTTAAGCAATCCTTATACCTCTTCTTAGGCTTATGCTGCGGCCTTTTGCCATCACGCAGCTGGCCGTAAAAGAGTTGCTTTGGCAATCTAGCATTACCCATACACACAACAGGACCTGCCCAACGCATTTGAGCCGTTATGATAAGAGTTTCAATGCTTGAGCATCCTGCCCTTGCAAGGACTTCTGTGTTAGGCGTTTCGGAATTCCACTTGATGTCTAGAATACGTCTCAAACATTTCTGATGAAAGTGTTCAAGAATTTTCAATATACACACATACATACATACATACATATATATATATATATATATATATATATATGTGTGTGTGTGTGTGTGTGTGTGTGTGTGTGTGTGTTGTGTAGAGAGAGATGGCCATATGATCTTTCCTTGCTCAACCTAAACCGATGATTTTTTTTTAATCAATAAAAGCCCATTAACTGACAATAACAGTAAAGAGAATGTGAGGTAAATAATTATTTTAGTTTTTATACTGATTTTCTTCCCGGCACCCGACTACGTTTTTGGCCAATATTTCATTTCGCACCTTTTACCTAATCACTACTCAAGAAATGACCATATGTTTCAATTTGAATATAATTTGTCCAAAATGTCAATATTCTAAATTACTATAATTAAACTTCAAACAGTTGTACGGTTGGACAAAAAGGCAATCATCTACACCCCGCCGTTATGCTTGGCTTCTAGCTAATATGAATCGCAGGATATATAGCAATTTTAATGCGGCATTTAACATAAGAGGAGGTTCCTTTAATGCTACTTATTCGATGCCCATTAAAATCAAAACCAGCTTTAATCTTATTTATGGAATTTATATCAATTGCAAATACATAGGTAAATGAATACATATTTATAAAACGTTCAATTATTTATAATAATATCCGTTTTATGGTGTAATGTCCAACTAGAAATGAAATAATCCTGATATGATTCGCTCTGAAAAATAAAAATTTACATAAAAAATAAGTATTTATTTTCGTACATATAATAATAGACTCTCCCGTCGATTTTCCACGTATGAGGGTTCATACACACAATGAACTCCCACACAGGTATTTGTTTATAGTGGTGAAGGCTTGTGTTGGACCATCCACACTTTTTGGTACAGTCGATAGGAACGAATTGGTGCATCAAAGGTTGCCACAAACCCAATCAACGACCGACCTCAGAAATGTTGAATTCAGAGTTATCCCTCTCCTAGACTGGTTACCTACCCAAGGCTGAAGAGCCCAGTCTGACCTACTATTTAACCTATAGCTGGACGGAGAATATATGGATTCATACCTTTCCCAAAGGTATTAGCGCTATGTGAAATGCCAACAGCTTCGTCTAGGAATTGAACTCGAATCGACGAGTCCATTTTTCCACGACTAACACTAGCCCACGCGCCTCCATATATATTCGTACGTATATATATATATATATATGTATATATTATATATATATATGTATATATATATATATATATATATATATATATTATATAATATTATATATATTATATATATATATATAAAGATTATACATTGATATATTATATATATATATATTAAGATATATACATTGATATATATATATATATATATATATATATATATAATATATATATACATATATATATATATATATAATATATATTATATATATATATATATATATAGGGAGAGAGAGAGAGACAGAGAATGAGAGAGAGAGAGAGAGATTTAATGATAACATTTACCGCAAATATTGTTTAATCAGTAAAATGCAGTACTCTATACTCAAAAAAGCAATAAATATGACTATGATATAAAAGAAATCATGATTAAAAATGATTTAAGCATATAACATTTAGCTGTATGGTGAAAATATAATTTCTTGCACCATTCCCAGTGGATCACCTTTCCCACCCAGTTATGCCTAGTCTTGTATTCTCTTTGGGCTAGTTTGCTGCATTAACTTATTACATGATTACTGGAACGCATAAACGTCTCTGAGACTTTGAGATACAGACGGATCACCTAATCCCATCGGGGAGACCAGACCTAGTGTGGATTAACAAGAAGAGAACCTGTCATCTCGTTTATTTTGCCGTCCCTGCCGATCACTGAGGAAGAATGTGAAAAGATAGACAAATACTTGGATCTTGCCAAAGAACTGAGAAAACTGTGAACACGAAGGTGAAGGTCTTGCCAAATATAATTGGTTCCCTTCGAATGTTCCCCAAGGGTATGGAAAAGAATTTGGGTGAATTGGAAATCAGAGAAAGAATCGAGACCATACAAACAACAGCATTGTTAAGATCATCTAGAATACTCAGAAGAGTCCTGAAGACCTGAGGAGACTTGTGCTCACTCACCCTTCAGGGAAAGTCCGGCTACGATAGGTGTAAAAAACTATAATAATAATAATAATAATCTTATTATAATGGAGATTGTGTGTTTTTCTGTCTGTAACCGAAACTATATTCCAACTCAAGTCACATAACAATTCTCTTGGTTATTGACATCACATTTTCCATGATTTTATTTTTATCTAAACCTCAATTATTAATAAAATTGTCTTACATTATTAATACTGTTAACTATGTCTACATACTGACAACATGCAATTATATTTATATATACAACAAAATAGCGGTTTACAGTGTGAACGGGAAGGCTAATTTGCATATTAATATTAAAAAATCGAATTTAATAAATATGTGCTTAGTATTATTGATTTCTAACTGTTTGGTTTTATTTTAATGAATATAAGCAAAATTCTCTTCAATGAATCTTAAATGAAATCCATTAACAAGATAAAATAACTGTCATTTTATTCTTTACTTCCTCTTTTAACTAAATACTTAAATTAGAAAAAATAACAATGAAAGACGAGAGTGATGAAAGAGTAAGTTTCAGTTGTTCCATTTTTTATTATACTCCCTCTGTTTCAAATCTTTTATTATACTCCCTCTGTTTCAAATCTTTTTATCTGTATTCTATTTAGTTTCATTAGCCTTTCTAATTTAATACAACATTTTATTACATTAAAACTTAAATACTTGCACCCGGAGGGTGAATATATTTGCTAATAATAATAATAATAATAATATAATATATAATAATAATAATAATAATAAACTGAGCACAATAAAAAATAATCATTCGTAAAAATGAAAATTCAGATTTAAGCATGACAGTATGTCTAGCATTTCAGTTTTTCAGAATAACTCAATTAAATATTAATTTAAAGCAAATCGATGTTTGTAATTTCGTGATTAGAGTACGCAAATATTTACCGAAAATGTACGGTCCTTAAGATCTCTTACCATAACTTAATTTATTGATTTATAAACATATTTTCGAGAGGCTTTCAATTTAAATTAATGATGTGTAGTCAGCTTATCCGACTGGTCGGTTTTTAGATCATAGAAAGTGTTGTCGTTCATGTTATGCAACTGCGAATATAAAATCAGAATAATATTATTAATTATTAAACCTTTTTAGAAACATATTTATTCCGAAGAAACGAGTCGGGTAAAAGGTCAGGCACAGTAAACGAATAGAGATATACCAAAATGTATTTAGTACGATCTAGCTCTAATCGTATACATGTATATCTGCACACACACACACACACACACACACATTAATGCACATATACTCACACACACAAACACTCTCTCCCACGCAAATATGTATATATATACACACACACATATATATATATATATATATATATATATATAATATATAAAACAGAGATTTTTGGTATGTACGTGTCGACGTATAACAAAAAACGGGAGGTCACTCAGATTCAAAATCTTGCATACACATTGATATCGTTCTAACTAAGAAAAATTCCAAATTTGGTTATTGATTTTTATTGATTAAGGGATTTAATCGATTAATTAATCCAAAATCACCCAATTTGCGGAACTGTCCGTATATCAGCCCCTCCTGATAATAAAATATTGTCTCTGCCTGCTTATTGTTAAAGCGATAACAGCAGCGAAGTTTTGATTTTAATGAATTAATTTTGCAGTCTAAGCCGTTCAGCTCCGAATTTATGGCCTATTTATGGTCCAGTCTTTAATAATTTTTATATCGTTAGAAAGATAAGAAAATACTCTTTCAAAATTTGTAATTTGTGTGAGTTTTTATTAATTGAATCATTTTTTACAGCGAGTTAAAAAATTAAAAAATGGCTTCGGATAGCCACGCTGCCTATGATTATTGCGATACAAGCAGTGCAGTCTATAACAGTCAGATCGGAATCTCTTACCTATTTAGGTTTTTAATCTTTAAAATATTTATATCTTTAGTAATAAGATGAAATAGTCTTTCTGAATATGTAATTTGTACGTGTTTTTATAGATTGTTTTTTTTTTACAGCGAGTTAAAAAAAAAAAAACTACGTATAGGCGATAATACGAATACGGCAGTTCGGAATCTCTTAGTCTTTCTGGATATGTAATTTGTATGTGTTTTTATAGATTAAATTATTTTTTACAGCGAGTTTGTCCATATTCTTAAATTGTACAGTACACTCATTTTAATTTTAATTTTTGTAATGCATAAAAATTGTAGAAAATCAAAATGCACGCTTTACGGTTACATTATTAAAAAAATATTTTAATCCGTAAATAACAGTATCATGAAAATCAGTTTACGTCGTAAGTACGGTTACATATTTGTATAAATTAAACTAAGATTTTCATTCGAATAAAATGACTTTTAATTCTTTAATTCATTTATTTAATTTTTATTGTTAGATTAGTTAAAAATAACAATAAGATTGACGAATTTCCTTAGAAACTGTTTTTCTTTTGGTTCGTTAACTAATTATTTTCTCAAACCACGATAAAAAAAACAAAAACAAAATCCGGTGTTTTATCTTTAGTCGAAGGCCCGACTGGAGATAAGTAGTCAATTATTTGTAAGACGAAATTTATTTCAAGTTTATCTGACAATATCCAGTTATTGGAACATTTAAAAAAAAATTATATGTAAGTACGAAAAATTGTAAGCGCTTTGTTTATCAAAATGACATGATTCGTTAGTAAATTACCCGAAAAGTTGATAAAACAAAACAACTAACAACCAACATTTAAATTATTATTCAAAATACAATTTAAAATATTCCTCAGAATTTGCCTTACAAATTAAATTTTAAGTTTTATGATTTTACTCTTTATTGTGAAGTTAATAAATATTGCTGAGTTTATAGTGCAACTTTTCAGTTCTGAAAAATTGGCATGTTTAAATAAAGATTTCATAGGTGACATTTGAACTTTTATGAAAATTGATGTTTTGTAATTAATATAAATTTTGTAATAAAACTTAATTTTAACTAGGGGGGGGGGGTAGGGTTAGGGTTAGGGGGGTAGTTTAATGGGAAAATAAATAAATAATTTGGGTTCCGTTCAAGCGGTTCCGATATGGGGGATCAATTTACTATAAACTTATACGAGGAAATGAGCACCCATGAATACTCAAATAATAAAGAACTTTTAAGAATTTTTTTTTCAATCTGATAGATTGGTGTGTAATCGATAATAATCAACTGAAGGGAAAAAAATAGATGGGGGGGGGAGTCCAGATAATCAGGTCCACCAAAACGTTTTTAAACAATGTTTTTAAAATACTAGGTACTACCAATTTTACCCTGTGAAATTCCCCCCCCCCCCTATATTTAACACTATGAAACTTGCAGAAAAATTAATATTTTCTTGAAAAAATTTTTTCCATTTGAAAGAAAAAACATTAAATAAACTCCTGATGATTTTTTTTAACTTTTTTTCAGCTTACGGAAATAATGAAAATTATGATTGAAAAACAATGTTTTCCTTTTTGCACTGTTAAATCAACTGAAAATTAACGTAGCTAAAAACAAGTTACGATAAGAGTTTTTTTAAATTCTATGAAATATCAATTAATTATAAATAATAACAAAATATTTCCGTTTTATTCAAGATGGCCTAAACTGATCAATTGGTGGTCCCTATAATACTATCTTAGGTTTTAGCAAAAATAGATATTGCAATACGAAGAATTTAAATTTTCGATTCTCAGCTTCTTTTAAAACTCAACATGCAATTAAGAACTAAATGTGAATTGTTGTCATGTACAAAAAATTTAAAACAATAACAAACAAATATACAAACGAATACTTTCAATTTGTTGTATAATAATATGAAATAATTTTAAACTATAAAACAGAAATACAAATCCTGAAATATACAAATTCTCAATGATTTTAGTTTCAAGAATTATTTCCTCTTACCCCCTCTCTAACTACTGTCTTCCACTTTCTCTCTCACTCCCTGGTGATCCAAATTTCATTTTAGTCCGGTCATGGACCGGGTACTTTAGCTAGTATATAATATATATGTGTGTGGTGTGTGGTGTGTGTGTGTGTTTTGTGTGTGTGTGTGTGTGTGTGTGTTTGTGTGTGTGTGTGTGTGTGAAATACATACTTAAACAGAGATAGAAGGAAAGAGTGAATAAGAAACAAACGGTGACAAATTATGACCCAACCTGTAGGTGAAGCAAAGAAGGGGGGCAAAAAAGTGACGCACTATTTCTCATAACTATGGCATCCCTCAAACACAAACATTCGGCTCACACAACTATATACACATGCATAAATGAATTGGCATTCCCTGAATTTCTTAACGGGTGCGTTGTCCTCAATATAATTGGCTTGCACGATGCTTTGAAACCAATGGTAACTAGCACTCTTTAAATGTATTGTACAGTATAATAAATAAACGAATAAATGTTTAAGTGTTTGTGTCTGTCTGTGTATCATTTGCAGATTATTGTCAAAAGAAAAGGACGTTGACCTGCAGAAAAAATAAAAATAAAGTTCCCCTAACTTGACAGTGCAACCGTATAACTAAAGTCTGTGATACGACCAAACGCTATTAAAAGTTTTCCCAAGTGATTGCGATCTTCAGACGATGTAAAAGAATAAACATATCCTCTCACATTGAACACATTATATTCAAGAAGCTACTAACCACAAAGCTAAACTTAAAAATGAATAACTTTTCTTATAGATAGATTTAAAAATATTCCTTCTTATTTCATTTTCATAGATATTTCCATTTTACAATCTTTGTTTTTTCGTTTGTTTATTGATTTTAACGGCATATCAACCCGTCTGGGGTTATGTTACGGTTAGGACGTTATACATATCGTGTATTTATATTTATATTTTTTAGTAATTGGTTTTAAAAATGTGTTAGCATTATTGGGGATTATGTTGTATGGTATTGATTTGTTTCATGTCTATATTTTAGTAATTGGTTTTAAAAATGTGTTAGCATTATTGGAGATTATGTTGTATGGTATTGATTTGTTTCATGTCTATATTCTATGATATAATTTTATTTCTCTAAAAAAAGAGAGAATATCCATGTTGTCATTTTCAAACAGATCTTTCATATTGTTTGCTTTAAAATAACGGTTTCTGATGTGAGCAAAAACCTGCATTCCATGAATAAGTGTTTAAATGTCAAAGGTGTTTGATATGTTCCAAATTGTGGTTGTTGTACAGTTTACAATCTTTGTTGCTAATAAGAAAAATAAACCGATCTATAAAAACCTTAAACCTTACTCTAAACGATCTCGTCTCGTTTGGCAGCCGGGTTTTGAGAGTAGTTTAACCTGGTGTTGGATCTCGTGGGCCGTCGTTCATGTTTAACACACAACGTTGCTCGCTATTCTTTGTCGCTTTACGAAACCTTTGTTTACTTACTAGTTTGAAGAACTACCGAATAAACCTAATAATTATCATCTAATTAAATGTGGGTAATTATTTTAGAATAAGTTTTACTTTGGATTCTTGAAATTTTAATTATATTCGATTAGTTACGTCTTCAAGAAAAATGATCTCTTATTGATAATTGTTTCTTCTTATAGAACACTTTTTAACGTTTATACTGGCTCCAGTAGATACGTATACGAAGTTTTGAATCCTTACAGCAAATCAATTGGCCGTCTATAGAAAACAGACATCTAAATTGTTCCCAGTTTTTACTATAGATTAAAAGGCGACAGTTAATGTAATCCCGAATGACATAACGGCTATATTCGTAAGAAATTAACTTGGCGAGTTAAGCTTATCTTTTGAACGAAGACTTGCATTTCATTTCATATTAATCCCCTTGAAATAGGCATAGATTCATTTCCTCTCTTTCTGGTGATAGCAGTTAGAGAAATTGAGCTTGGTCTGAATTTTTTTTAAATACATCGACTCAAGTAACACCCTACTCATATAAAAATGTCTGTCATAGAGACAAATCATAGACAAATTCTTACAGATCCTCTGGTGAAGGATGCTAGATCTTTTTTCATGGATTGAAAACCAATCATCCGAAATGACAGGAAAAGCGAAAAAAGGTGAGCAAAAGGTAACAGTTTAAAATATTTAATGAAAATAGTAACAATTCAACGAAATATGTTATTATTAAAACATATGTTTTAGAAAACGTGTTTATTTCCTATTACTCCAACATAAACTTGACTGATAAATTATTTATTTATTTATTTATTGATCTACTAGGAAAAAAGAAGACGGTGTTAGGGTTAGGGTTAGCGTTAGGTTTAGTGGTTTTGTGTTAGAGTTATAGTTAGGGTTATTGTTAGGGTTAGGGTTTAGGGTTAGTTTAATGGGAAAATAAATAAATGATTTATCAGTCAAGAGTGGTTCCCCTTTGTTTATATTGGAGTTATAGGAAATAACCGAAAATGTTTTCTATGAAAGAGATTAGATTTTCTATTTGAATGTTTATCTGTAAAAATGTGTTGCTATCGGAAGATATGAAAATGTTTTTGATATTTAAAAAAAATAAAGCTAATTTTAAGATCAGTTTCAATGTGAAACCTTTTTCTTTTATGGTATCTAGTGATGTTCGGAGTACGTAGTCTAGGCATATTATGAATATATATGGTGCCAATGTGTCTCCTTGAAGGACTCCAGCGGCGATGTCAAAGAAATCTGTGTCGCCATCAGGCGAGCGTACCATCGCTTTAGTGTCTTTGTATAGCATCATTATAGGTGAGGCAGTTTTTTGGGGAGACCATATGCTAATAGTATTTGTTCCATTTTTCCTCTAGGTATGGAATCAAATGCCTTGGATAAATCTACGAATAATAGCGTTGCCTCTAGATTCTTTGCTCGTACCCCTTCTATAATCCTTCGGATAGTCAGGATCTGAGGGGTTGTGGATCGATTTCTGCGGAATCCATTTTGGTTTCTCCAGAGGATTTTCTCTATTTCAGGCCGGATGCGATTAAGTAGAAGGGTATTATAGATCTTGGCTGCAATAGCAGTGAGAGTTATGCCTCTGTAGTTTTTAGCGATTCCAAGATCTCCTTTTTTAGGGAATGGGAGGATGCAGCCCTTCGTCCATTTTTCTATTCTTTTTTGTCTATATACTACATTGCATAGCCTAAGCAGTATGTCATTGAACTTTCCTATTTTCCACACCTCCGGGGGTATTTCGTCAAGTCCTGCTGCTTTTCTACCTTTTAGCTTCTTTAAAGCTTGGTTAATTTCATCTGTTGTAAAATCCCCTAGCTTGATATCTAGTTGTTTATCTACGATCTTTTGGATATTATTTTCTATAGTTTTTTTTTTTGGGGGGGGGGGTCCCAGCAGTTTCTGAAAGTGGTCTTTCCATTTTAGAAGCCTATCTTTTTGGGCTGGTTGCCTTTAGTTTTGACTTAGAGGTACTTTTCCTACCGCTAATTTCGTTTACTGTTTGCCATGCTAATCGCGACTGTCTGTCTTCTACCAATTGTCTGATATTATTTATCTGTACTTGTATGTATTCTATTTGTTTCTTTTCATATGTTTTGGTTAGGTCTGCCTGGGCTTTCTTAAGGTTACATAGGTTGGTGCTAGTTGGGTTTGTTTTATTAATTTGGGCTGCTTCTTTGATATTATTTCTCTTTTCTCTAACTGCTTCTGTCTCCCAGGGGATAGAGCGTTTGGCTCTTAGTTCGGTCGGTACGCATTCGGATGCTGCTTCTAGGTGTGCGCTGACAAAGTTTTCATATTCGTCGTTTGGAGTGGGTCTTTCAGATGTCTCCTGTATGATGTTGAATCTGTTTCTCACTGCCACAGCGTAGCGATTGCATATGTCACTGTTGGCAAGTGTTGACCAGTTGTATCGTACGGTCTTACTGGTTTGCTTTTTATTTCTACGTAGGCTAAGTCGTAATTTTGCAGTGACTATTCTATGGTCGGAGGATACTCCTTCAAAAGAGGAGTATGCTTCGCAGTTCATTGCACTGTTTTATCCATTTGTTTTTATTAGGATATAGTCTAATTGGGCTCTTGTTTTGTTTGGGTATGTGAAGGTCCATAGTTTGCCTTTTCTTTTTTGGTATTTTGTATTTAGGCATACTAGCCTGTTCTCGAGAGAGAACTCTGCTAGTAATTCGCCGTTCCTGTTTGGGGTGTTATGTAGGCAGTATTTATTGTTCTCGTTTTTGCCTATCTGTGCGTTCATGTCGCCCCCAATGACCAGGATATTGTGTTTGGGAATCTGTCTGCATAGGGAGGGTAGCTCATTATAGAACTTTGTTATATCCGTTTCCTCGCTGACATTAGTGGGGCTATAGCACGAGACTACTGTCATGCAGGGATTCCCATTGAACGTAGCGCATATGATTCTCGGTTGGATTTTTTTCTATACTATTTAGTGCTCTTATAGCTCGGGGCTGAGGAGCATTCCTACTCCTCCTATAGTGGAATTGGTGGAGTTTTTCCACGCAGATGCGGACACGAATATCCATCCATTTCCTGTTTCTTGATATTTTATATCTAATTCACTATGATTGAGTCTATGCTCTTGTACGCAGATTATGTCTATATATTTGTCCTCTGCATATGCAGTTAACTTGGGCAGTTGGTTTATGGCTTTTAGTGTTCTGACATTGAATGATGCCAGATTTAAGGTTTGTTTACACCTTAGTAGGTGTGTCTTACTCCTAGGTTCTATGGTTGTCTTTTTAGCTATGGTTTTCAGAGCTTCGACGTTGGTAGTGGGTGTGTCTTGTTTGTCTGCTCTGGGTGTGATGCGGTTTGTGTGTGTTTGATGTTATTGTAGCAGATTTTTCGACACAGGCCAGCGCTCGAACCCGTGGACGTTAATAGGTTTTTTCTTAGAGCACTTAGGATATGCAATAAGAAATATTTAGAAGACGAATTTAATATTATTGAAAAGTCTTTTCTTAAATTACAATACCCTTTAAACTTCATACGCCGTGCTAAAAAAAGGCATTGAAAATACGAAATAGAAAAAATAACACAATATCTCCTAATAACACACAACATAACAACAATAACGACTCTGATAGGTACATCATACTTCTCGTTAATCCTATCACTGATAAAATAAATGGAAACCTAAAAAAGATAGGTATTAAAACAGTTACACACTCCATTAAAACAATCAAAAATATTTTACAGAATAAAAATAATTATAAACACACCCACACACTCCGAAGCAGGGGTCTACACAATAGATTGCTTAAATTGTAACAAAAATATGTAGGAGAGACTTCTAGATCTTTATCTAAACAGGTTTCTGAATATAGATATCATATTAAACGAGGTTTTCTAAACAACGCCCTAGCTAAACATATTTTAGACACTAACCATACCTTTGAATCTAAAGGTGCCAAAATATTAACTCACATACACAATAGAACACAACGTAAAATTATGGAATCTTGCGTTATTCTCACACATCAAACCATCCCCCAAAGCAAGACTTTTTTAATATAGCCCCTTATTTAGCGACACTTGTACTCAGAAATCATAAAATACCCTTTACATAACCATTTCTGACATATACTTCCCTACAAATTTAAATTTCACATTATCCCAATAAACCCTTACATCATTCATATTTATTACATTATATAAAAAAAGAAAAAAAATCGTTTGAAAAAATATTTATTTTCTGAAGAAATCCGTTGCAGGATGACCATGAACGGGTTAAAACTCTTCCTGTTTGAAAAAGAGAATTTGACTATTTTTGAATTTGAAATATGTCTTCTTCTTTCAAAAACTGTTACACTAAGATATACATTATGTCGTTGACCGGGAAACGCGTAGTGGATCTGCTAATGAAGAAACGATCGCATGACTTGTACGCTTCTTGGAACATCAATGTTTTCGTTTTGAGTTCAAATTATTTTCAGCTTCTCTTTCGATGAGTCCGGTTTAAAAACAAGCTCTGATGATGATTTTGATAAATCCAAATATTTTTCAATATTAGCTATGATTATGATATAAAATATTTTCATTTTACAGCATTGTGTGTTTTCATATATATATATATATATATATATATATATATATATATATATATATATATATATATGTGTGTGTTGTGTGTGTGTGTGTGTGTATTAATGAATTCAGAATCCACGATAGCGAATACAGTATCCTTCACCTATTCAATATAACTAATGAATTTTCTCCTTTTTTTACCACACTTGCATTGTAGTATATTTTTTCTTAAAATATCTATGTTAAATGCGTATATCAGCTTAAGTAAAATTAGCTTGAACATATCTCGTGATGATAAAAAAAGCCTTAGTAATTATTTTGAGGGAGAGAGGAAACCCTGTCAGTATGATTATAAAGATGTTTTTCAACTGGAATCCGTTTACCCTTACTATGGTGTTCAATATTGATGGAAATCTTGATTAGACAAAAAAGGTTTGACGTATTTGGTAAAAAGGGCCTGTTAAACGTAATTAAGTAGGGCCGATAGATTTCGCTTTTGTAAAGGTAAACATAAAGTCGTTGGATTAAACGAGGGAAATCAGTTTGGAACGAGTCCAATAGAATATCTTTCGGAAGCATCAAGTTGGGACACTGGCAATTAGCCACAATTCTACCAACCCATACAAACAGAATATATAGTAATACTGCTAATGTCTATGTAGTATAGACTACTACTACTACTACTACTACTACTACTACTACTACTAATAATAATAATAATAATAATCATGATGAAGATGATGATGTTGATAATGATGGGAGTATTTTCCTTTGGCTACCAGGTACTGCTAATGTAAATTTTATATCGCCAATAGTACCACCAACACGACTACCACATCCACAATACCCCACGCCATAAGTAATTATTTTCCATTAATTCTAGTACTTATTACTATTAATGATATAACTACTACTAATACTCATACTTCTACTACTATTAATTCTTGTACTAATTACTACTAATTATACTATTATTGATACCTCTGCTATTACTGCTACTAATAAGAATATTATTGAAATAGTAGTATAAAAGAAGAAGAAGAAGAAGAAGAAGAAGAAGAAGAAGAAGAAGAAGAAGAAGAAGAAGAAGAAATGGGGTTGTATAGCATTTGGTTACAAAGAGGGGAGAGATGGCAAAATAGGGAAGACTGGAGGTTTTCTTTTTGAGAAAACAAAAATTGACTAAAAAAAATGTAATAATGAAAAAGAGAAATTGTGAATGAAGACAGAAAAAAGAAAGAAAGAAAGAAAGAATCGGCATAAGGAAGGAGAGAAGGTGAAATTTATAAGGGAATCTAAATCTATATGAATGAATGGGAAGAGTTTATTTGTCTACCTCTACAGACAGCCAAACACTTTGATTTAATTTTACCAAATTTGGTATGCATATCTATTGGACCCAGAGGAAGATTTCACTGGGAAAGTAGAAATTGTATTGAGAGTCTCTAAGCATATATAATATATCACTTCAAGTCGTAACCAATAGTTCAGAACATAATTTTCCAAGTTTTGAAGGAAGAAAATAACGAAATATTGTCATACTGAAATGATTAATCTAATCTAATTAAACATTACTAATTAATTTTATAGGAAGTTCTTCAAGCTGGAGATGCAATAGGATTACATAAAATGATTGCTGAGTAAGAAATCCCAATCCCGACAAAAGCGAGCAGTCTTAAATCGATAAATCTAAGTGTCACTCACTTAAAAACTTAAAGTATTTTAAAGTATTTTATTTTATTTTATCATTTTAAAGCAGTATCAATTTTATTAGATAATAACAAGCAATGACTTTTCCCTCAAAACAGTTCAAGAATTTTCTGGGACCTATACATTGAGTTGTTTCACATAATTTGGCTCTTGTAAACTAGACTTACGAACTCAGCATCAATGATAATCTATCATTTATGGGCCGGTTTACTCAGTCGGTAGACTAGAAACCTTGAGGTTCCGGGTTCGATACCGACCCTCGCCAACTCAGCGCATGAGTAGCACAGGGATCTGTGCGGTAACGTGAGGAACTGATGGTAGGTGTGGTGCTCCAACTTAGATGATCAAACAATCTCTTTGGTCTAGCGCTATTGTAAAGGGATAGAGTCCCTCGCTGTCTGGCTTATACCGACTTTAGACCACCCCGACAACTTTATGTTTTTATAACTGACATAGATCCAAGGCTTGATCGTCGTTACTATAATGATTTAACGGCATGTCAACCTGTCTGCAGTTGCTTTATACATAGAAGTTAGGGAATTGCGTACATTGTACCTTTATTTACATGTTTTGTGTAGTTTCCTCAGAGGTTTTTGCACCCAATTATATGATGTTAAGCGTTTCCTATCTTATACAAATAATTTTTAAACATATCTATTTCAGCTTTAGATAGGACCCTAACAGGTATTACCACTCGGGGCCAGAGGAGACCCGTGAGTGATAGTAATGAAGGGGTTTAATACACCCCTAAGAGTTCTGCAGGAGATGTAGATATTCTAAGCCCTACCGACAGGAGAATCGGCTTAGTTAAGTTAAACTAGCTAGTTCATATATATATATATATATATATATATATATATATATATATATATGTGTGTGTGTGTGTGTGTGTGTATATATGTGTGTGTGTGTGTGTGTGTGTGTGTTGTGTGTGTGTGTGTGTGAAACATTTTTTTAAGAAAACAAACACAGGATGTCATGAACAACGGAACTCTTTATGTCGATACTTAAGTACTTATATATATATATATATATATATATATATATATATATATATATCTAATATATAAAACACAGAGATTTTGGTATGTACGTGTCGACGTAAAACAAAAAAAACGGGAGGTCACTCAGATTCAAAATCTTGCATACACATTGATATCGTTCTAACTAAGAAAAATTCCAAATTTGGTTATTGATTTTTACTGATTAAGGGATTTAATCGATTAATTAATCCAAAATCACCCAATTTGCGGAACTGTCCGTATATCAGTCCCTCCTGATAATAAAATATTGTCTCTGCCTGCTTATTGTTAAAGCGATAACAGCAGCGAAGTTTTGATTTTAATGAATTAATTTTGCAGTCTAAGCCGTTCAGCTCCGAATTTATGGCCTATTTATGGTCCAGTCTTTAATAATTTTTAAATCGTTAGAAAGATAAGAAAATACTCTTCCAAAATATGTAATTTGTGTGAGTTTTTATTAATTGAATCATTTTTTACAGCGAGTTAAAAAATTAAAAAATGGCTTCGGATAGCCACGCTGCCTATGCAGTCTATAACAGTCAGATCGGAATCTCTTACCTATTTAGGATTTTAATCTTTAAAATATTTATATCTTTAGTAATAAGATGAAATAGTCTTTCTGAATATGTAATTTGTATGTGTTTTTATAGATTATTTTTTTTTTTTACAGCGAGTTAAAAAAAAAAAAAAATACTACGTATAGGCGATAATACGAATAAAGCTCGGAATCTCTTAGTCTTTCTGAATATGTAATTTGTATGTGTTTTTATAGATTAAATTATTTTTTACAGCGAGTTTGTCCATATTCTTAAATTGTACAGTACACTCATTTTTAATTTTAATTTTGTAATGCATAAAAATTGTAGAAAATCAAAATGTACGCTTTACGGTTACATTATTAAAATAATATTTAAATCGTAAATAACAGTATCATGAAAATCAGTTTACGTCGTAAGTACGGTTACATATTTGTATAAATTAAACTAAGATTTTCATTCGAATAAAATGACTTTTAATTCTTTAATTTATTTATTAATTTTATTGTTAGAGTTTTAAAGGGTTAAAAATAACAATAAGATTGACGAATTTACTTAGAAACTGTTTTCTTTTTGGTTCGTTAACTAATTATTTTCTCAAACCACGATAAAAAAAAACAAAAAAAAAAAAAGGTTACTAAAAATCCGGTGTTTTATCTTTAGTCGAAGGCCCGACTGGAGATAAGTAGTCAATTATTTGTAAGACGAAATTATTTCAAGTTTATCCGACAATATCCAGTTATTGGAACATTTCAACAAATTTTTATATGTAAGTACGAAAATTGTAAGCGCTTTGTTTATCAAAATGACATGATTCGTTAGTAAATTACCCGAAAAGTTGATAAAACAAAACAACTAACAACCAACATTTAAATTATTATTCAAAATACAATTTAAAATATTCCTCAGAATTTGCCTTACAAATTAAATTTTAAGTTTTATGATTTTACTCTTTATTGTGAAGTCAATAAACATTGCTGAGTTTATAGTGCAACTTTTCAGTTCTGAAAAATTGGCATGTTTAAATAGAGATTTCATAGGTGACATTTGAACTTTTATGAAAATTGATGTTTTGTAATTAATACAAATTTTGTAATAAAACTTAATTTTAACTAGGGGGGGGGGGTAGGGGATAGGGTTGGGGGGGGGGTAGTTTAATGGGAAAATAAATAAATAATTTGGGTTCCGTTCAAGCGGTTCCGATATGGGGGATCAATTTACTATAAACTTATACGAGGAAATGAGCACCCGTGAATACTCAAATAATAAAGAACTTTTAAGAATTTTTTTTTCATCTGAAAATTGGTGTGTAATCGATAATATTCAACTGAAGGAAAAAAAATAGATGGAGGGTGGGGGGGGGGTCCAGATAATCAGGTCCACCAAAACGTTTTTTAAACAATGTTTTTTAAAATACAAGGTACCACCAATTTTACCCTGTGAATTTACCCCCTCCCTATATTTAACACTATGAAACTTGCAGAAAAATTAATATTTTCTTGAAAATTTTTTCCATTTGAAAAGAAAAACATTAAATAAACTCCTGATGATTTTTTAACTTTTTTTTTCAGCTTACGGAAATAATGAAAATTATGATTGAAAAACAACGTTTTCATTTTTGCACTGTTAAATCAACTGAAAATTAACGTAGCTAAAACAAGTTACGATAAGAGTTTTTTTAAATTCTATGAAAAATCAATTAATTATAAATAATAACACAATATTTCCGTTTTATTCAAGATGGCCTAAACTGATCAATTGGTGGTCCCTATAATACTATCTTAGGTTTTAGCAAAAAGAGATATTGCAATACGAAGAATTTAAATTTTCGATTCTCAGCTTCTTTTTAAACTCAACATGCAAATAAGAACTAATGTGAATTGTTGTCATGTACAAAAAATTTAAACAATAACAAACAAATATACAAACGAATACTTTCAATTTGTTGTATAATAATATGAAATAATTTTAAACTATAAAACAGAAAATACAATCCTGAAATATACAAATTCTCAATGATTTTAGTTTCAAGAATTATTTTCCTCTTACCCCCTCTCTAACTACTGTCTTCCACTTTCTCTCTCACTCCCTGGTGATCCAAATTTCATTTTAGTCCGGTCATGGACCGGGTACTTTAGCTAGTATATATATATATATAAGTACTTAAGGATCGACATAAAGAATGTCAGTTTCTCGCTCATGTGATCATCAAACCTGGTTCGAAAATCGCAACGAGAAACTGACAGTTACCAAGCACTGTTAACTTTATGTCTACGCTATTCTAACACACACACACACACACACACACACACACACACACACACTCATATATATATATATATATATATATATGTGTGTGTGTGTGTGTGTGTGCGTGTGTGTGTATAATGTTTGTGTATACTGTACGTGCGAGTATATGTGTGCGTGTGTGTGTAAGTCAGAGAGAGATAGAGAGAGAGAGAGAGAGAGAGAGAGAGAGAGAGAGAGAGAGAGAGAAAGAGAGCGAGAGAGAGAGAGAGTAGAGGTAGAGAGAAAGAAAGAAAGACAGACATATAGAGAATTAATATAAATATACCTATCCATGGAATCCATTAGTCTTGTGAGATAAAGTTCCTTTCTGGGAATCCAAGCACTTACTACGAGTTTTATGGAAAACATTTCCTATAGAGTAAGTTTCCCATCTTCACGCCATTGATGCAGTCTAAGGGAAAGATAAGTCCCAATAATGCTTAGCATCGCTGTTGTTGTAGGTATTGTCTTAGTTTCTCTGGTTCTGCATAAATCAATCTCCCAGACTAGTTCTACACCAATATTTACAAGCAGGGAGTGTCCTGCTATCTTACCCATGGTAAATAAGAAATAATTAGATAGTTAGAAAATGGAAAGAAATGGATTGAACAGGGGCAGAAAAGAAATAGAAAATACGTGAGATGATGAAGAATTAAATTTGCTAGAAAAGTAGAATATGGAAGGAACCGATATATTTTGGCAAGAAAACTTTTACTAAATTAATTAATACGTGGTCGGGTGTTTGTACCAGTGTTATATACTCGTTCCTCATCGAGTACATAAACGGGAAAGAGTTCTTTGGTATATGATAGAGTGGGTCATCTCGGGTATATAATGGGAGAGGAGAGAGAGAGGGACAGAGAGAGTTAGATTAGATTAGAGATAGGAGATGATGATTGTTATTACTTAATTATTCTGCTGCTTCTGGTGATTCGTCTAGTGGTTCTAACTGACTCGGACGCAATTTTATTGGTTGACTTTTCATTAAGGGCTGGTATTCTTCTCCGTTGTTCGGCCGTTGATACTTCATTGGGGCTGGGCTGGACATATCTAATTAGACTCAACAACTTGTTTGTTTCTTGATCAAGTTTTTAATTTCTTAGACCATGAATCCACCACGGGGGAGATGGACAGGTCAGAGCCGACAATTGCGTCTGTATTCCTTTCGATTTGGATCGCATGCTATAAAACTAGAAACTATTCCAAACGCGTCCAATCGCGCGCCTTCTAAGGCGTCAAAGTTTATTAACCGTCACGTATGATTTTCCATGGGACCGTTATTTTTAAGTTAACAACCTCTAATTAAAATTTCTAGCTACAGATATGTTCACAATTTATGACAACACCATAAATTGTAAAACACCAGTAGGGATTAAAAAAATCTTTGTCTTCTCCAAATCGGATACGTGGTCAGGGGTTTGTATCAAATTAAGTTAAAATTAACTTATCTATACTCCAGGTGTAGAAATGACAGGTAAAGTGTAACTAAACTTGATGTTAAATAATTAGTGTTATATAATATTGGTAAAGAGTATCCTGTATAGCAATATAATAGCAATCTACACATGATAATGGATGGAAGACTAACAAGGGGGAAGGATTGGAAAGAAATATGTTTATTTATAAAACAAGGGGCCCATTTGTCCGGTGCTTTTTTCAAGTTTTACACCCGGGAAACGATTAAAAGGGTCAATAGTAAAATTAATTAAAGATGGGAATGGATATGGAATACTGGGAATAGGTTATACAGAGGGGGGCGGGCGCGTGGGGTGGGGGGGGGGGTGGGGGGTGGGGCAAAACATTAACAGATCACTTGGACTTTTTTTATTTTACTTGGAAACTAGAAAAGACGTAAGAAACGAGAGAAGAATGACAAACACACCTAACAGAAAGCACACGGTCCTTGTTTTAATATCTTTCTATTTCAGATTAAACAGTTTTTTTTCCCTTTACCAAAAATCAAATCAGAACAAAAAAAAAAACCACTCGCTTTTCCTCCTTATCTATTTTATAAATTTGCCCGTACCCAAAAAATTTATTTAATTAGTGTAATATAAATAAAAGGGATATTCTTGTAGTTTACTGGGAATTATTTTTATATTTTTAGATTATATTCAACTCTGTCTACAGTTATTTTATGGCCTAGATGTTAGAGAATCGCGTTAATAATTGAATGTTTATATTAATTTTGTGTATTGTTAATTTTGATTTTTTTTGGCATACAATCATATGAATATTCAAGGTTGATGGCTGGTTGGTTTATTTAAACGGCATATGTTTCCTTTTTTGGAATCATTATGCAAATCAAATCAATTTTGGATAAAACGATTTTTAAAAAATTTCAAAGTATTGTTTTTTTCAAGGTAACTATTTTTAAAACCAAATTCTGTTTAATCAATTAAAAATTTTTTAATTAATATAATTTATCAATTTTTAAAAAATTTTAAACCAAAATTCTTCTCAAATCAATTTTTCGTATTTAATTTTTTTTAAATCCAAATCTTTTTAATTCAAAAGTTATTATTATAAAAACGAAAAAGTCTCCTTAACCAACATTCTTTTAAAAAACCAAATTACTTTTCATGTTTATACTGAATAGTATAAATATTTTCAGTAAACTTCCATGCGCATGCGACTGTCACAAGAAACAACCTTTCATTTTAGATTATCATTAAACTTCATGTGTTTCGATAAACAGTTAGAAAATAATTTTACATTAACTTTGCAATCAGATTTAACTTTAACCCCCATATAGATGGGGCCCTAACAGGTATTACCACTTCGAGTCAGTGTGGACATGCGATAATGGCAATGTAGGGGTATCCTACATTCTAAGAGCTAAAAAAATGGAATCTCACAAACAAGATGCAGTTTAAGCGTCATTCGCAGGACATAAACTTTTTTACAGATACTGTATTGGTAGAAATATTTCCTATATTATATTTTTTTTAATTAACTTTATGTGTATCAACAAATTTGTAATAAAAACGAGTTTGTTTTTTTAATAAAGAAACTGGTTGTTGAACTCATACACAACACCGTTGTCTAGTACCTATATGATAAAAGCACTTGGCGTTTGCCAACAAGAGCAATTGAAAGATACGGTAACAATCAAATTGGTGCTTAGGGTTTTGGCATGAATAACCGATTATCACGAAGGGGTACTCTCTGACAGAGTGTCCTTCAAAATAAGGGCCCGAAGTAGAATGTTGCATGTCAGGGGAAACCCCTCGGCTACACAGTCCTCTCAAGCATTAGGGTAGTGCCAACACCGCGTAAACGCCGAACAGCCATATAAAAAGAGGCTTCTTTATCTTGATCTGTCATACGCTGTATTTTTTTACGCCCCATAAGGAATTTCCTTCTTATATCTTCCTGCAGATCAGGCGGAATTAGCGTAAATCTACTGCCTCTCATCCAAAGGGGCAGAGCAATAAGTATTAATAATTCATAGGGCAATAATTTGCATACACGTGTATGTTCAAATATTCCTATTTAATACTATATATTCATACATAGACTTTTATGAATTGCCGAGTGATATATTTTCTAATTTGATAATGGTCAGTTTGTTTGCTCACAGATCTAATGTAGTTATAATGGTTTTAAGTAACTAATCTTATTATAGGAAGATTGTGGGTTTGTGCTGTCTTGTACCGAAACTACAACAAGTCACAATATGCCCATTTGTTATTTTACATCTAACAATATCTTACACATTCACGATATTTAATTTTTTTTTTTAAACCCATCAATTATTTTATAAAATTGTTTTACATCATTAAGACTGTTAACAAGATACTAAACATACTATAACTATGCATTATATTATATATTCAAGCCCGAAATGCGGTTTACAGTGTGAAAATGGGAAGCCTAATTTGCATATTGACTTTAAAAAAATTGATTTTAAAATTAAATTATTGCTTGTATTTATTGTTTCTAATTTGTTTGGTTTTATCTTAAAATAAATATGAGTAAAATCCGGGGATAAATTTAACAGAAGATCTTAATTAACATAAAAGATAACTGTATTCTTTTTTAATTCTTTTATTCTTTTTTAAAACTACAAATGTTATATAGGGAATTTCCACTGAAGACGGGAGTAAAGGAGGAAATGGTGGAACAGTTAAGTTTCAAAAATGTTTGTTCTATTTTCCGATTCATACAGTACCTGTCGCTTATCTGTTGCCAAAATAATTTTTATCTGAATTCCTATTCAGTTTCATAGCCTTCTAAATTTAATATGATTATTTTAATTATATTAATTTAAAATAAGCTTGGTAGGATGTCTATAATCTTAGTAAAAAAATTACAAGAGCTGTATCACCAACTACTCTTATATAGTAGTTTACCAAGTCATAAAATGCCTAGGGCAAACCACGTCGTGCACATAAGGA
>CM042140.1:119754571-119804571 GCA_023376005.1 Doryteuthis pealeii
TAGCGCTTTTGTGGTTTAGTAGCTTCCTATCTTCTTGAATTTATAATACCGTGTTCAACTGTGGAGAGGATATGTTTATTTCTTTTACATCGTCCTGAAGATCGCAATCACTTGGGAAACTTTTAATAGCGTTCGTTTGGTCGTAATCACAGACTTTAGTTATAATAAAACGGTTGGCCACTGTCAAAGTTAGGGAGAAAACTTTATTTTTTGATTTTTTTTCTGCAGGTCAACGTCCCTCTCCCTTTTGACAATATCCTGATGTCCTTGCAATGATACACAGACAGACACAAACACTTAAATACATTTTAATTCGTATTTATTTTATTATAACTGTACTAATACATTTAAAGAGTGCTTAGTTACCTATTGGTTTTCAAAGGCATCGTGCAAGCCAATTAATATTGAGGACAACGCACGCCGTTAAAGGAGAAATTCAGGAATGCCAATTCATTTATTGCATGTGTATATAGTTGTGTGAGCCGTAATGTTTTGGTGTTTGAGGGATGCCATAAGTTATGGAGAAATAGTGTGCGTTAGGTCACTTTTTTTTTGCCCCGAGGCGGTGATGATAAAACTTAATTCTATTGCTTGAGACATAGAGGTTATGATCCGGATGACAGTTCGATCTCACTTGCCATAATCTGTGTCACCAGTGTTTCATACAGTTTGTTTCTGTAGTTCACGGATCTTTCCTTCTATCTCCTGTTTAAGTTATGTATTTTCACACCACGTGCCCGGCTGCATCCACACACAAACACACACACAGAGTCTCTTCTCAACACAGATGACTTACTGTTCCACACAAACACACAGCACACAGCACACACACACACATATATATATATATACTTAAGCGTAAAAGTACCCGTGTCATGACCGGACTAAAATGAAATTTGGATCACCCACCAGGAGGTGAGAGAGAAAGTGAAGACAGTTAGTTAGAAGAGGGGGTAAGAGAAAATAATTCTTGAAACTACAATCAATTGAGAATTTGTATATTTCAGGATTTGTATTTCTGTTTTATAGTTTAAACATTATTTTCATATTATTATACAACAAATTGAAAGTGATTTCGTTTGTATATTTGTTTGTTAATTGGTTTTAAATTTTTTGTAGCATGAACAACAATTCACATTTAAGTTGCTTAATGGATGCATGTTGAAGTTGTTAAAAAGAAGCTGGAGAATCGAAAATTGTAATATTCTTCGTAATTGCAATATCTAATCTTGTTCGCTTAAAACCCTAAGATAGTTATTATACGGGGACGCACCATTGATCAGTTTTAGGCCATTCCTTGATAAAACGGAAATATTTTGGTATTAATTTATAATTAATTGATATTGCGAAGAGAGATTAGTAACCCACCCATCGCTCTTAGATCATGGAGAGTGCAGGTGCAATGTTGATGAAGGTGTGCTCTGTTAGATTTCTTCCTGAACGTCTGGCTAGAATCTTTAAAACAGATGAGTCAGTAGACACAGGAGGAGAGATCCTGACTCCACTCCACTATTTTTTATCATGAAGGTTCTATCCACGAGTATAATGATATCTACATATTGAGCATTTATAGTATGCATTGTCAGCGCCTAGTTTATTTAATGTTTTTTTCTATTCAAAAATGAGCAAAAAGGTTTTTTTCAGAAATATTCAATTTTTCTGCTGGACTATATATCCAGATGTGTAGAGAGGAGGAAGGGTAGAGTTGGTTGTGTGTATTTTATATCGGGCTTTCTAGGAGAGTGAGTCTTATTATGTATTATTATAGAGAACATTGGTTTAAAAACGTTTTGGTTGGACCTGATTATCTGGAACTCCCCCCATCTATTTTTTTCCTCTTCAGTTGATTATTATCGATTACACACCAACTATCAGATTGAAAAAACCTAAAATGTCTTAAAAAGTTCTTTTATTTATTTGAGTAAGTGTTCTCTATTAGTAAAGGGTGCTCCAATTTCCTCGTATCAAGTTGTATAGTAAATTGATCCCCCATATCGGAAGCCGCTTGAACGGAACCCAAATTATTTTTATTTTCCCATTAAACTACCCCCTGCCTAACCCTAACCTCTAAAACACCCCCCCCCTAAGTTAAAATTCAAGCTTTAAATTACAAAATTTATATTAATGTACAAAAACATCAATTTTCATAAAAGTTCAAATGTTCCACCTAATGAAATCTTTTTTAAACATGCGCCAATTTTTCAGAAACTGAAAAAGTTGCCACTATAACTCAGCAATATTTATTAACTTCCCAATAAAGAGTAAAATCATAACTTAAAAAGTTTAATTTTAAGGCAAATTCTAGGAATATTTTTAAAATTGTTTTTGGAATAATAATTTAATATGTTTTGGTTTTTTTTGTTTTTTGTTTTGTGTTAGTCAAACTTTTCGGGTAATTTAACTAAGCGAATCATGTCATTTTGATAAACAAGCGCTTACAATTTTTCGTAATCTTACTATAATTTTTTTTTAAAATGTTCCAAATAACTGGATATTGTCAGATAAACTTGAAATTAAATTCTCGTCTTACAGATAATTGACTTACTTATTCCAAGTCGGCGCCTTACGATCTAAAGATAAAAACATTCCGGATTTTGTTTTTGTTTTTTTTTATCGTGGTTTGAGGAAAATAATTAGTTAACGAACCCAAAAGAAAGAACAGTTTCTAAGGAAATTCGTCAATTCTTCTAATTGTATTTTTAACTAATTGCTAAACAATAAAAAATTAAAATAATGAATTAAAAGAATTAAAAGTCATTTATTCGAATGAACGAATCTTCAGTTTAATTTATACAAATATGTGTAACCGTACTTACGACGTAATGATTTTCATGGATACTGTTTATTTACGGGATTAAAAAATAATTTTTTTAATAATGTAAGCCGTAGAAAGCGGTGCCATTTTGAATTTTTCTAACAATTTTTATGGCATTACATAAAATTAAAATTAAGAAATGAGTGTACTGTACAGATGTTTAAGAATATGGACAAACTCAGCTGTTAAAAAATAATTTAAATCTATAAAACACATAAATTACCATTCGCGAAAGAACTAAGAGATTCCGAACTGCCGTATTCGTTCATTATAGCTATAACGTGAGTTTTTTTTTTTTTTTAACTCGCTGTAAAAAAAAAAATCAATCTATAAAAAACACGTACAAATTACATATTCAAGTAAAGCTATTTCATCTTATTCTCAACTAAAGATATAAATATTTAAAATTAAAAACCTAAATAAGGTAAGAGATTCCGAGATCTGACTGTTTAATAGACTGCACCTGCTTGTATCGCAAATAATCATAGGCAGCGTGGCTATCCGAGCATTTTTTATTTTTTAAAGATCGCATGATAAAAAGTGATTCAATTAATAACTCACAACAAATTAACAATTTTGAAAAATAGTATTTCTTATCTGTTCTAACGAGTACATAAAAATTATTAAAGACTGGAACGCATAAATAGGCATAAATTTCGGGCTGAAACGGCTTAGACTGCAAAAATTAATTCATTAAAAATCAACTTCGCTGCTGTTATCGCTTTAAAATAAGCAGGCAGAGATCAGATATTTTATTATCCAGGAAGGGTGATATACGGACAGTTCGCGCAAATTGGGTGATTTTGGATTAATTAATCGATTATCCCTATGCAATAAAAATCAATTAAGCCAAATTTGGAATTTTTCTTAGGTTAGTAAGATATCAATGTGTATGCAAGATTTTGCACACATTCTGAGTGACCTCCCCGTTTTTTTGTTATATATCCCGTCCGACACGTACATACCAAAATCTCTGTTTTATATATTATATATATGCATATATAGTATAGATATATATATGTGTGTGTGTTATTATACATATTTGCGTGGAATGAGAGTGTTTGTGTGTGTGAGTATATGTGCAATTAATGTGTGTGTGTGTGTGTGTGTGTGTGCAGATATACATGTATAACGATTAGAGCTTAGATCGTGACTAAATAACATTTGTGTAATATCTTCTATTCGTTTACTGTGGCCTGACACTTTTACCCGACTCGTGTTCTTTACTTCGGAATAACATATGGTTTTCTAAAGAAGGTTATAATAATGAAATAATATTAATGTCTGATTTTATATTCGCAGTTGCATAAACATGAACGACCAACACTTTTCTATGATCTAAAAAACCGACTCAGTCGGATAAGCTGACTACACACTCATTAATTTAATTGAAAGCCCTCTCGAAAAATATGTTATATCATAAATTAAGTTATGGTAAGAGATCTTAAGGACCGGTCCATTTTTCGGTAAATAATTTGCGTACCTCTAATCACGAAATTAACAAAACACTCGATTTGCTTTAAATTAATAATTTTAATTGAGATTATTCTGAAACCAACCTGAAATGCTAGACATACTGTCATGCTTAATATCTGAATTTTCATTTTTACGAATGATTATTTTTTAATTGTGCTCAGTTTATTATTATTCATTATTATTATATTATTATTAATTATTATTATATCATTAGCAAATATATTCACCCTCCGGGTGCAGTATTTAAGTTTTAATGTAAAAGTAAAATGTTGTATTACATTGAAAAGGCTAATGAAACTTAAATAAGAAATACTAGATAAAAGATTTGAAAACAGAGGGAGTATAAATAAAAGATTTGAAACAGAGGGAGATAATAAAAATGGAAACAACTGAAAACTTACTCTTCATCATCACCTCTCGTCTTTCATTGTTTATTTTTTCTAAATTTAACGTATTTAGTTAAAAGAAGGAGTAAAGAATAAAATGACAGTTATTTTATCATTGTTTAATGGGATTTCATCTTAAGATTACATTGAGAGAATTTTTGCTTATATTCATTAAACATAAACAAATAAGTTAGAAATCAAATAATAACTAAGTCACAATATTTATTAAATTCGATTTTTTAATATTTAATATGCAAATTAGCCTTCCCGTTCAAACACTGTAAACGCGCTATTTTGTTGTACTATATAAAATATTAATTGCAACTGTTGGTCAAGTATGTAGACATAGTGTAAGCAAGTATTAAGATGATGTAAGCACAATTCTTATTAATAATTGAGGTTTGTAAAAATAAAATCATGGAAATGTGATGTCAAATAACCGAAGAGAATTGTTATGTGACTTGAGTTGGATAGTATTAGTTTGCGGTTTCAGACAGAAAAACACACAATCTCGCATTATAAATAAGATTATTATTATTATTATTATAAGTTTTTTACACCTATGCGGTAGCCGGACTTTCCCTGAAGGGTGAGTTGAGCACAAGTCTCCTCAGGTCTTCAGGACTCGTTCTGAGTAATTCTAGATGATGCTTAACAATGCTGTTGTTATGTATGGTCTCGATTCTTTTCTTCTGATTTTTCCAATTCACCCAAATTCTTTTCCATAATCCCCCCTTGGGGCAAATTCGAAAGGGAACGCAATTATAATATTGGCAAGACCTTCAACCCTTCGTGTTTCACTAGTTTTCTCAGTTCTTTGGCAAGATCCAAGTAATTTGTCTATCTTTTCACATTCTTTTTCGCTCAGTGATCGGCAGAGACGGCCAAAAATAAACGAGATTGACAGGTTCTCTTCTGTTAATTCCAACAGCTAGGTCTGGTCTCCCCGATGGGAATTAGGTGATCCGTCTGTATCTCAAAAGTCCTCAGGAGACGTTTGATGCGTATTCCAGTAATCATGTAATAAGTTAATGCAGCAAACTAGCCCACAAGAGAATCAAGACCTAGGCATACTGGGTGGGAAAGGTGATCTCACTGGGAATGGTGCAAGAATTATATTTTCACCAAATACAGCGTAAAATGTTTATATTGCTTAACATCATTTTTAATCATGATTTCTTTTATATTCATAGTCATATTTATTGCTTTTTTGAAGTATAGAGTACTTGCAATTTACTGATTAAACAATATTTGCGGTAAATGTTATTCATAAATCTCTCTCTTATCTCTCTATTCTTCTGTCTCTCTGCTCTCTCTTCCCCTATATATATATATATATATATATATATATATATATTATATATGAATATATGTAATATATCATATATGATATATATATATATATATATATAGTAAGCGTATATCAATGTATATATCTTAATATATATATTAATATATATATTAATGTATTTCTTTATATATATATTATATAATAATTATATATATATAATTAGTACTATAGTATGATATATATATATATATATTATACATATATATATAGTATATATACATATATAATTATATATATATACGTACGAAATATATACTGGACTGGCCGTGGGGCTAGTGGTTAGTCGTGGAAAATGGACTCGTCGATTCCGAGTTCAAATTCCTAGACGACAGCTGTTGGCATTTCACATTAGCGCTAAAATACCTTTTGGAAAGGTTAATGGAATCCATATATTCTCCGTCCAGCTATAGGTTAAATAGTAGGTCAGACTGGGTCTCAGCGCTTGGGTAGGTACCAGTCTAAGGAGAGGGATAACTCTGAATTCAACATTTTCTGAGGTCGGTCGTTGATTGGGTTTTGTGGCAACCTTTGATGCACCAATTTTTCGTTCCTAATTGCTTTACTGTAGCCCAAAAAGTGTGGATGGTCCAACACAAAGCCTTCAACGCACTATAAACAAATACCTGTGTGGGAGTTCAATTGTGTGTAATGAAACCCTGAGCATAAGTGGAAAATCGACGGGGAGTCCTATTATTATATGTACGAAAATAAATAAACTTATTTTTTTATGTAAAATTTTTATTTTTCAGAGCGAATCATATCAGGATTATTGTCATTTTCTACGTTGGACATTAACACCAATAAAACGGATATTATTATAATAATTGAACGTTTGTATAAATATGTAGTTCCATCTTAGCTCTATTGTTAGTTTGGCGAATTGATAATACAATTCCATAATATAAGATTATTAAAGCTGGGTTTGATTTTAATGGGCATTCGAATAAAGTAGCATTAAGGACCTCCTCTTATGTTAAATGAACCGCATTAAAATTGGCTATAGTGACTTCTGCGATCCATATTAGCCTACGAAGCGCAAGTCATAAACGGCCGTGGGTGTAGATGATTGCATTTTTGTCCAACCGTACAACTGTTTGAAGTTTAAATTATAGTATTTAGAATATTGACATTTTGGACATTATATTCAAATTGAAACATATGGTCATGTTCTCTTGAGTAGCTGATTAGGTAAACAGGTGCGAAATGAAATATTGGCCAAAAACGTAGTCCGTGCCGCGGAAGAAATCAAGATATATAAAACAAAATAAAATAATTATTGTCCTCAGCATTCTCTTTAAGCTGTTTTGTCAGTTTAAATGGGCTTTTATTGAATTAAAAAAAATCATCGGTTAGAAGGTTGGAGCAAGGGAAAGATCATATGGCCATTCTCTCTACACACACACACGATCGTTCCACACACACACACACATCCACACACATAATATATTAGTAGTATATAATATTATATTATTACTATGTATTGTATGTATGTATGTGTGTATATTGAAAAATTTCTTCGAACAACTTTCATCAAGAAATGTTGAGACGTATTCTAGACATACAGAGTGAGAATTCCCGAAACGCCTAACACAGAAGTCTTGAAAGGGCAGAATGCTCATGCATTGAGAACTCTTATCTTACGGCTCAAATGACGTTGGGCAGGTCTGTGTGTGGTATGGGTAATGCCTAGATTGCAAAGCGTAACTCTTTTTACGGCCAGCTTGCGTGAATGGCAAAAGGCCCCGCAGCCAAAAAATAAAAGCCCCTTAAAGAAAAAACAGAAGAAAGGGTTTTTTTTTTTAAATAAGGATTGCATAAAAAACAACCTGTAAAATTTAAAAAATATAAGTCCCTGACAACTGGGAAATAGCTGGCACTAAAGAGAAACTTGAACTGGAGAGGTTCATGTGGAGTGATGGCTGATACGACAGTTATGAGAGTGAAAGAAACGTGCATGAAGACCTTTAAAGGCCGTCAAAACTTCGAAAGGGTTATCAACCTGTCATATGGAGAGAACATGAGGGTTGGAAGTGTCCTGACATGTGGTCGAGTCTTTGCTTTCGAAGGGCTGGCTATGTCAATCATAGGAAATCTCACCTGGTCAATCCATATCCAGATTTCCAGGAAGTAAATGATGTGTATTGTGCTAACTATGGTGGCAAGGTCTGTAAGTCGGCTTCTGGTCTTAAGAGACATATGGTCGGTGAGCATAAGCATCCAAATTTTATCATAGCTGACTCATCTGATTCATCTGAATCATCTTGCATATCAGACGGGGAAGAAGTCTTTTCAATGTTCATATCTGCGTCAAAACTTTGTGGCAATCTGCGGCTAGGTTTATGAGTCATTTGGGCTCAATGCTGGAAGGGTTCTGGTGGTTGAGTTGTGGGATTGTGAGGGAGGCAATGATCCTGTAAGATTATAGCTAATTGCCAGTGTGTGTATAGTTTACGTACCTGTGCGCATATACATTACTACCTCTGGTGTGTTTATGTACGTGTCTGTGTCTGTCCTCGTCACCCAAATTCTTTCATTCAGAACCCTTTCACCTAGTGCGTGTGCCGGTGTGCGTTTGTTTTAAGTTCATATTAGCTTTTCTGAAACTATGAACCCGAATACGTCTTCCGAAAATAATTATAGCTACACACACAGGTTCTTTTTTCTCTTTTTTTTCAGAATTCTTTATTCTAACTTAAAAAAATATTTTCATATGAGTCAAATTGATCAATAGTAAACGATGAGGCATACTAAGTACGGTCCGATATCTGCTTAGTCAAGCGCTACTACAGCAGACTAGTATTCAACACCAGTACTTTTGAAGTCTTTTTTTTCAATCATTGCCGTTTTTTTAACGAACCAATTTTCAAATAACAAATCATTTTAGTTAACTCTATTTAAGTTTTGATTTATTTCCGGGAAGAAATTTTTTTACCACTTCCGGTTCTGCGCCGACATAGTATTTTTTCCATAAATATTGAACTTGAACTTTAAGTATAAAATGGTTCACACTTGTCATCTTTATAACTCTTTTTCGCCCACATTGCTCCCTGCTGACAATCATGTTTTGGGGATATTTTTGATTTTTTTAAACAAGATGGAAATGCCAGTAACAGATGTCATTGCGAGTGTATATATATATATATAATATATATATACTATATATATATATATATATATATATATATAATATATATATTGAAAAAATGAATAAAGGAAAGAAGTATAGAATGGATAATATAGGATATTTATTTCATTTGGGTTATTTAAAAATATAATAGTTTGAATAATGTACACATGGATAACTCCTAGACCGAAAACACGTGTAAGTAAAATTGATTAAAATATCCATTCTATACTTTCTTTCCTCTATTCATTTTTTCAACAACGTGCGGATTCCACTTCCAGTTTCATTTTTAAACACACACACCACACACACACACACACACCACACAACACATATATATATATATATATATATATATATATATATACTTAGACGCTCTATCGCGTATCATTATTATGCTGTATGGTTGCACCACTTGAACTCTAACAAATATTTAAAAAAAAAACGGATAGAACTACACAAGGGTATGCTGCTGCGTGCTTTTCTGAAAAAATGCTGGAAGCAACAGTGAACAATGAAAAAATCCTTACCTCCACTTACCTTCCATCTCAAAAACTATCCAGATAAGACAACCAAAATATGACGAGCACTTCTGGACAAGTAAGGAGAAACACATAAATGATATTATGTGATGTGCTTTTTGCATGAACAATCGAGTGTTGGTCTATCAGCAAAAACTTACATTCATCAGCACTGTGTGGACACTGATGACCTATCCCTCGTTTTCACATGTATATTTACATTTTTAATTTATAAACCCAACAAGTCATGTCATTTTCCAGACATTATCCGAGGAACTTTCCGAAAGTAAGGTTTCCTATTTGTTTAAACAACAACAAATACAGACTGTGCTTTATTGAATAGATAATCACCGTTCTTCATTCTGTTTCTGTAGCGATCAACAAGAACTTGTACGTTATGCTCGTAAATGGATCGCCCCTAAAACTAGGTCTACTATTTTTCAAGTTTCCACCTTTCTAACGTCAAGAGATCAGTGCCATAGGACAGCAAGCGGGTATAAGAATTAGGGGGATGTTAACTCAGTAGCTAACACCAATTTCTTATAACAAATAGATTTTATTGTCTAAGAAAAGTCCAGGAAAAAGAATACATAACAGGATGGATAAATGTCCTTAATAAAGAGTTATTTCAGATGATTTGGGGAACAGGAAGAAAAGTTAGTAACTTTCTACTGAGAAAACCTCGCGTATATGTTACAGAGATAGGGGGTCACAACTGGTGTGCCAATCCTGTAGGAAAGCATAGAGTATAAAAGTCTAGTGTACAGGTACACGTATTACCTGTCGTTGGAGGACTAGCCCCTCCCCCAATCCACAGGGACAGATACAAAAATTGTATCTAGTTCATAGCTGGAGATTCCAGAAGAAAGAGGTTTTGACTTTGACTTTTTAAATTTCAGGTCGCAACGCCACCTAACGGCAAACAGTAATTGCAAGTAAAGATAATCCCAAGCCTAATGACAACCGCAGCAAACAAGGGAAGATAATCCCTACACAGGTAATGTAACGAGAAACTTAATTTTCCTTGTACAGTAATTTCGTTGGCTTAAATATCTATATATTAAGCGTCTTATTCCATCAGTGGAAATGTTGGATACTTTTCTACGAAGGGTCCAGTCATCTACAGTGAATGGATGAATAAAAAAGTAAAAACGTTTGACGTGATGTTTAAAAGATATTAGATACAAGGTTAAAAGTAAGGAAGGTAAAAGGTACCAAATATCCCGTAAAAGGTAAAAGATACCAGGTAAAACTGAATGGTAATAGGTAAGGGGTATAATAGGTAATATCTGTTGCATAATACATTATGCGAATTTATGATACTTGAATAGCGAATATGTTATTAGCAGAAAGTAATATACAAGATGTAAGATATAAGTACTCTAAGGTAAAAAAGACTAATGGGTTACAGGTAAAATGTAGTCGAAACAAAACAAACAAATAAGCCTTAGTAAGTTAAAACTATAGTATCTATCCTTTTTTTACTGAGGTTTACCTTCCAAGTCAAACCAGTTCATTCTAAAATAGGAAATCTTGAAAGGTTTGGTCAGTCTTAATAAACCTTGGAAGAATTACAATATTTGTGTACAGAATTCTTGAAAATTCAGTTTGGAAGCAGTAAAAAATACAAAGTTTTTTTAAGGACCTTGGCCAAAATAGGGGGAGGGGAACGTCACGCCGGAACTCAAATTCCGATTCTTTTTTAATTAGTGAGCACTTCACGAATGCGGTCAAGGGTGTGGTGTCATGAAAGGACTAAGCCGTATATAGGGTAACGCCGCGCTACGTACGCTGAATTCGCTAGTAATTATAAGTTCACAACGCTCGCGGAAATATAAAAAATGTGCGAAAAATTTGATTAAATCCTGAATGTCACAAATGATCATAGAAACTGGGTTAAACTGATCAATAATGGATACTTTTTCTTGTATTGTATATAGACCTTTTTCATCTGTTCAACTGTACCTGTATATAAGTTGCCCTTTCTGGCATATTATCCATATTGATCTCTTGCCAAGTTTTCACCATTTTACGCTGACAGGTCATCAGTTTATCAGACACCAATGATTCTAAAGTTGTTTTCTTATTAAACTTCATTTGATCATTGCATGCGAAGTGGAACAAGTTGTGGTTTTTTTTTAGGTTAGAAGTTGTAGGTGGTAACAACTACCTCTCTTCAAACTGAAAACGTGCACTCAGTAAAATTATTTTGCACACAATATATAACAGACAATGTGACTTTATACACAGGTTGTTTCAAAATAACGCTAACATATCTATGGAGTTCATTTTATGATATTTATAATTGTTAAAGTGTTCCACCTATTCACCATCCCTGTCAACACCTTATTGTAATCTTCCTCGGTGGGGGGGGGTCTCCGTAAATATAAATTCTGCTTTCTAGTAAATCTATTTTCATAGAAATAGTAACTAAAGTCGGAGTTGCCTATTGTCGACATCAGCCGGTATAGCGAGTAAGTCTATCCCTTTTCGCTAGCACTTAGACCAGGGATATTGCTGCTGTCAGTTCCAAGATTCGTTACCGCACAGATGAGATACACAAAGAGTGCTACTCATTGCGCTGAGTTTGTGTGACCAGTTTATCGAATCTAGAACCTTGCGATTACTTGGTGGATGTTCTACCTACTGAGCTAAACTGACCCTTATATAAATATTATTTTTAACTGCCTGTGGGAGGTTTTAAAAATATGCTGACAGGAATGTGGAGAAATTTTAGAAATTATATTATAAAGTTACATTAATTGAATATATATATATATATAATATATATATATATATATAATATATATATATATATATATAAGTTTTTTTGAACTGTACAGACAATTTCCTGTCGGACAAGTTTTCGTTGATCCGTTCCAATTTTCGGGCCATTCTTTCTGGTGTCTGGGTGTAACTGGTATAACAGTCCCCCAAAGGTTTCAAACGAGCGCTTTCGGCAATACAATTTGCCAAATCCTCATATATTATTATATATATATATATATAATATATATATAATATATATATATATATATATAATATATACTTCAGTATTTCAGTTATAAAAGAGCATAAATAGTAAAAAAAAATCATGACTGAGAATTACCTGGCCAATGCAAAGTTCAGCCAGTATCAACATATTCTGATTTAAATAGTTTCCCTCATTAAATTATAATTATAAAAGATTATAAGGATTATAGTAAAATGCTGATCATTTTCACCGTACTATACTGTCCTCTTGATTTATCCCTTAATAAGCTCGTATCATTGATCATAGTTGATTATGCCTCAAAGTCATTCAATCAGAATGAAAGCTATGTGCAGGAGTGTATGAATTAGAGAGACAAAGGGTGTAGGAGCTAATCAGTGAGAGAATAAGCGCGTATCTTATGAACATAGAACTGAATCAATAAGTTGATAGGAGAGATGCTGAGTAAAAGAATGGAAAAAATCGTTGTTGAGATAATTAGTGGGTGACAATTTCAATGAGGGATTGGAAAGAAACAAAATGATGAGTAATTTTGTTACTACGCCAGTAAGCGGGGATCTGCGTGAATAAACAAATTGTTGACGTTAAAGGAGTGAGTTAATGGGTCGCACTCCCGAGTGTCAGAAAAGAGAAAAGGAGTTTGTTCTATCGTGTGAGTCTCGAGGCTACTCGAAGAAAAGAAGAGGTTGTCACATGATCTCAGTTACTAACGACATATTAACATGTTACAAAATTCCACTCACGTTTACGTTACGGAGGTTGCATCTTTAGATCGTTAAGAACAATATTAAGATACGAGGAGCGATTTTCGCCGTCGATGGATAAAAGTATTATTCTTCCTCAAAAGTTGTAACATATCTGTCAGATATAATCTCATGTAATTACATGACAAAAAGGACATATTCTATGAAGGTTCAAAGAAACATATGAAACATACCAGTTATTTATACATATATAGATGAATCTATTTATGTGTTATCTATATGTATGTCTGTATTGAAGGAAAACTCTAGCAAAATGCAACAATATAATATATATATATATATATATATATAATATATATATATATAATATATATATTATTACAAACTGTTTTCAGCACTTGTGACCGCGTATTCTAATATATATATATATATATTATATATAATATATTATATATATATATATATATATATATATATATATAAAAGTTTATTTACAGTACAGAATTTAAAAAGGACGCGTAAAAGCATATGCATGTTGATAAAAGAATGTGTTTTTCTTAAAAAGAAAAGTGAGGGTACCCTTATTAGATTTAAAATCTAAAATAAATTGATCTTTTTCTCGTCAATGCTCATCAGAGAAAAAGTACATTGATAAATGGTGTTATTATGGTTTGGTTTTGTTTTTGTTTTTTTGGTTTTTTTGTTGTAGACGATGGAATAGTCAGTGAGAAAACGAGAAAAGGATTTTTTCTCAATAAGACAAAGGATTCGTAAAACTAAGAAAATTACGAACCATCATACACACACACACACACACACACATATATATATATATATATATATATATATATTGTGTGTGTGTGTGTGTGTTTGTGTGTGTGTGTGTGTACCAAATAAATTAAATTAACACCTGAAAGTCCCGGTAATAACAGTCACTGTTCGCTTCTATTAATGGCTCACATGAATGCAACAAGAGTTTATGCGATTGGCCATTTGACATTTCCATGTCGGTTACATCCGCCATAGCCGGGAGTTTACGTCGTTGTTAGTATACAAGGTGTGTCAGAAAGTATCGAGTTTTTTTTAAGACTTTTGGCACACCTTGTATTCTGAAAGAAATAACATTTGATCGATCTAGGTAAATACAGCTTTCAACTTGGTACTTTTTTGACATACCTTGTATTCTGAAAAAATAAAGTTTCATTTATTCTTCATTTCTATCTTGGTTAATACAGCTTTCAACTTGGTCCTTTTTTGACACACCTTGTATTCTGAAAAAATAACGTTCCATTCATTATTCATTTTTATCTTGGTTAATACAGCTTTCAACTTGGTAACTTTTTTTTGACACACCTTGTATTCTGAAAAAAATAACGTTCCATTCATTATTCATTTTTATCTTGGTTAATACAGCTTTCAAATTGGTACTTTTTTTGACACACCTTGTATTCTGAAAAAAATGTTCCATTCATTCTTGATTTCTATCTTAGTAAATACAGCTTTAAACTTGGTACTTTTTGACACACCTTGTATTCTTAAAAAAATAACGTTCCATTCATTCTTGATTTCTATCTTGGTAAATACAGCTTAAATGTCGATACATTTTTGACACGCCTTATATATTACAATTGAGTGAAATAAAAACTGAGTGATGAATGTTGAACCGAATAAAATGCGCGTGAATGAGTGAAATTCCTTCTTGAGTAATATAGGGGCTGCATGAGTGGTTGAGGTACATGATTTATCGATATATAATTAAGTGTGTTCCAACAAAGATTGACACCTATATCAGAAAGCAAAGACAGACACGTTGGTAAAAAAAACTAAAAACACTCACGTGTATTTGCCAATGTTAAATTCTCTTCTTTGGGTCGATCACATTCACTCACAAACACTGACCTCCTTAACGGGAGACAGTTCCACTCAAATCGTATACTACTTGACTCCCCCCATATATCGGTCCCATCTGACTTTTTGAATCTAGGACAATCTTTCAAATCTTATATGTTTACTATACTTGAGCCATGATGAACTTTGAATTCTTACCAATAAACTATGTCTCAGCAAATATGAGACATATCTGTCATCCGAGAGTAATGGTGGTCATTATGTCACACAATACTGCTAGAAATTCTATTGTGATATAGTTTTCTCAACTCAAATCTTGATATGATTTTAATTCCACATGTAATCGGTTCGAGATTATTTTCAGTTATTGAGATTAAAGCAACTCTAGTAAGAAGTCTCATGCTCAGATACAGATCATTGCTCTTAAAGTGATTATATTCGCTTCTGATTTCCAGTTAACATATTTTATATTTGTTTTATGTGTTAAATATGTAAGTGTACATATAAATATATACACCTCGTGTATATTTATGTATACACGTGGTGTAATGGATAGAGTCGTAGAAAATGGATTCGTCGACCCGATTTCAAATCATGGACCAACCTGTATTCATTTCACATAACGCTAATACTCTTGGGAAATGTATGCATCCAACTACTCCCCTGCCAGCTATGGACTCTTTTACCTCGGCTAGGTAACCAGTCTAGGAGAAGGAAAACTGATTTCAAACCTGTTAAACTCCGCTTAAGAAATAGACCTTGTGTCACTTCCTACTCGTGCGGAGGAGTTGCTATATATATATATATATATATATATATATATATATATATATATATATATATATGTGTGTGTGTGTGTGTGTGTGTGTGTGAATGCTCATATGACCACATAGAAGAGCTTTGAAATGTTATCGATCCAGTCAAGAAGGGAATGATCCATAACCGTGAAATGCTATTCTACATATTCATCCTGCATTTCAACACACTTGCCGTATCATTTCTCAAGATGATTTACACTCTTGAAAGAGAGTTTACCCAAAAATATAAGCTATTCATGAATATTGTATTGTGTAACATTTGGTCGATTCATCGTCAGCAGATTTTCAAGTTTCTTATTTAAATCATCGGATTCATAAAACATGATATCTCCACTATGATATTTGACCAGCCTGCATCAAAAACATGAATCATGAGATCATAAGACTTTCTAGACATTTTCTTTACATCATAATCCGATATGGTCAGGCATGTCTGGTTAGAGAATTGGCTATGACTCAACTTTAATATATTTTGAGATAGATAGGAACAGAATAGGATTAATATATATTTTTCCTTTTTATTTTCACATTGTGTCGGATTTTTCCCAGAATATGTTTCTTCATAGATAGATAGATATGAACAGACTAAGATAGATATAAAAATAGATATAAAGATAGTGATGAAGATATGAAGATAGTGATAAAGATAGATATGAAGATAGTGAGATAAATTGATGGAAGGTAATTGTATTAAAAAGATCAATCAGACCTTCTTTTGCATAAGATTTTTTTATAAGTGTCCCTCATAATTCAATATGGTCAGGCAGCTCAAGTTCGCGAATTGGCTATGAGGCATGCTTAATACATTTTTGAGACAGAACAAGAAATGTGTGTGTGTGTGTGTATATATATATATAATATAAAATAATATATATATATATATATATATATATATATATATATATATATATATATATATATATATATATATATATATATATTTTTATTTCTAAATTCCGACAGTATAAATAAACCCCCGGCTTTATAGTTTGTAATTACACAATATAAACTTTTGTATGTAGAAAAAATATTCATAAACAAAAGACCAAATTATATGAACCTCCTGAAAAAATCAGATGGTACTATAAAAATGGCCAAAAGAAAAAAATACTGTAAGAGTTGCCTAAGTTAAATATACTAAAGTGTTCAATAAAAAAAGTAGAGCTAATAAATAATAATAAAATAAACCTAATGAGTCAGAGAGTATCTATCTAGGTTTATCCTAACGAATCATCAGGTTAATTTTGACTCAGAATTAACCTGATGATCCGTTGGGGGAAACCTAGGTAGATACTCTCTGATCCATTAGGCTTACTTCATTATATATATATATATATATATATATATATATATATATATGGGGGAATGAGATAGATAGATAGATAGATAGATAGATAGATAGATAGATTGATTGATGTAAAGTGATTGCAATACGCTTATAGTTCATGCAATTGCGTACTTGGGCAAACCTTGTCGATTCAATGTCAAAAATCTAAGCCGATTTTATCACAGCTCGATGTCAAACAAACACTAAGCGATTCTGTTGGCTTTTATCCGTGCAGGTTGAAACGGTTGTTCAAACGACGCTAATGATGTACCCTGTTGTGGTTGGCACTGACTCTGCTTGAATAGAAAAATAACTGAATAACGAAAACCAAACAGACATGTATTTATTGGATATCTGCTGTATATCTGTAAATATAAGCTTGCCATATGCGTACATCCGCTGTATCGTTCACACGCATTTTTCAATGTGGATCAATTTCCAGTGTGGATTTGTCCAACATCAAAATCGATCAAACAAATGATCGATCCTGTTTTCTCCAAGGCGTCTGAATTTAGAGAGGGAGAGACAGACAGACAGACAGACACAGAGAGAGACAGAGAGATAGAGAGAGACAGAGAGAGAGAGAGAGAGAGAGAGAGAGAGAGAGAGAGAGAGAGAGAGAGAGAGATTATTCGTCAGGTTAGTCTTTGATTTTCTCCCAACATGCCGCAACTACAAACCTAATACACAAAGAAGGATGCAATGTCTGGATTTAGACCAAATTTATTCTGACGTTGAGGCAAACAATCTGCGCTTGGCAATTTTTGTCTATTTTATTCTATGCAGACGTGCATACTGGTATGTTTAACTGAATAGTCAATGATAACATGTTTTAATCTGAATTTTAAAACAAATATTATTACAATACGGTGGCTTAAAAGTCCAAAATTAAATCGGAGTTGGTTAATTTAATACAACAAATCCAGTTCCAATTAGACATCCTTTTTAGTGCTGATAATAGTAAAATTAAATCATCTAGCTAAGATATATTTCTGAGTTGTGGGAATGATAAATACTAATTCAGTCAGATACTAATTATGCTGAACTGTACAGTGTGTGAACAAAATGTATAAAATCTAAAGCTTTATGAAGTAATAAGTGAACATACTCGGTCGTACTTAAGTAAGCTAAAGAGTTACACAAAGGGGAGGTAATTCTTAATTACTTATTACACTAATTACTAAATTCAAAATTTAAATAAAAGCAGGCACAGCTAATCAGCATATATAATGAAGCGAAGGTGCTTAAACACGAAGACAACGGTCTAGAGGCAGAGGCTGGTCTAGAGACGCACGGAATCCGTCTAGTTAAGTCTGCAAATCTGGAAAAAAGATTACAAAGCAAGTATTGATACTTTTTGATTACATATGTTTGGCTAAAAAAAAGGGATGGGAAAAATCGGAAATCCTGCACTGACCAGATATTGTTCATTGACATTTATTCCTTGTTTACTAAACTGAAAATTCATCTTTCCGGTAAAATTTGTGGATGTAAAGGATAAAAAAATAATGATGATATTGCAGTTTCCCACCCTATGAAATGATTGTGGCATAGTGGATAACGTGCTAGACTGAGACATTGTGAATAAGCACGTTCATACTCCAGTCGTGCAATTACGTTCACACTGGGGCTAATACTCATGGGAAAGTTTTGAAACCCATTATCCCTCTCAGCTATGAGTTAAATAGTTCTACTAGTTATTTTACAAGAATGGGTTTGACATTACGTAATCCACGAAGAATGTTATGCCTTTTAAAACCAAATAAAACTATATCAAATCTGTGATAAATGCAGAGATGCTGATAGTTACGCGTCCTGCGTCACTGACGCACAGAAATCTAAAAGGATGCAGGAAAATCCATGCGTCCCAGTGTTTTTTTTTTTTTTTTTTTGTTCTCCCACCACTTCCAGCTGACCGTAAATACATTTCATTATTTTCTTGGAAACGAATCCCACTGTGTGGTAAGGTGTTAGACAGCTTTAGTTGCTCATAGATAAAAACTCTTCAATTTATAAAGAAACTTTAGCTGGGACCCATAAGTTTTCGGGGACTCATTCAAATGAAATCTGTGCGTCCCAGGACGCAATAAATTAAAAAGCTATCCGCATCAATGGATAAGTATATTGTATTCCAAGGAGACTATTTTAAACAAAACGTTTAATTCAATGTACATTTGTTGTTCTTTACTTACTTCCATATTTATAATCATTTTAGTGAAGGCATGACCCCCCCCCCCCTCTGTATAGAATGGATTATATCTGATGGAATATGAATATTGGTGGTGTTGGTCTTTTCCAGCTTGACAAGCTAGTAATATATTACTGTTAACATATTTTTGTACGGCTTGACAGAAAAACCCTTTTTATTTGTAAATTACGATTCGAGTTATTATTTCAATAACCATACACGGTAACATTACAAAAATAAACAAAACTGTTTTGTTACTTGATTAGTTTCTGCGTTTTCTTTACATTACATAGGAAATTCTTAGGCTGACGCAGGTATTATACTAACTTACTTTCAGAAGAGTAATGATATTCATAGGGTTTTGAGTATTATTCCTGCTAAGTGGTGTATTTCGGTGTTAGATTTATTAAAGGAAACTATTTACCACAACCGCCCAAATTGTTTCAACGAAATGTATTCAACATTTTTACACAGCTTACAATAAACACGTCTTATCTACCAGCGAATAAATGAGGGTTATTCCCCTTTAAACGGTTTATAATACAAACTGACTTCCATACTGAAAAGATCATCCAATGAAAACCACATACGAAAAATTCAGATTTGTTCATCTTTATTTATTCAATATTCTTAAATTAAAATTACAAAATATGCGTTTCTTACAAAAAATCAAATAATAATAAAAATAATGAATTGTCAGTTTGGAAAGCATTTCTATAAAAAATAATTTTTTTTATGATTTTACTGATCACATTAAGAAAAATCGCGATGGATATCAATATTTACTTTAATTTCCCTTTCTTTTTTTTTAAGTTCCATAAATAGGGCTTCCATTTACGAACAGGAACCAATTTAAATTAAAAGAAAAAAAAAGAAAATATAACGAAAATGTTATTCATCTGAATTTTCTTTATGAGTCCTAATAATTTGTAATATTTAGATTTTTCGGACTGTTGCTCTCATCTTAATAGTTATATATACAATTTCGGCTGATGTCTCCTCCGACCTTCTTCGGGTGTTTCTTGTCTGAATTTGGAGTCTTCATATCATAAACTGGACCCTCCACGGAACTTCAAACCAAACCTTTATTTAATCCATTGAGGTAGTTTGTTCTTAATCCTTAAATATGCCCGCGTAAAAGTGTTAAACTATGTTAAATATTCCAAATCATTTTCGCCCAATGAAGTGTATTAACGCAACCGTTATATCCAGTGTGTGATGGGTCATGGTTAAAGGAAGAACAATCCACCCTAATGTATTAAATAAAGGTTCCGTGAAGGCTCCCGATTACGACATAAAGGCTCCCGAGTTCGATGAAATGATTCCCGAGTTTGGCAAGAAACACCTGAAGAGGGCACATTAGCCGAAACGTTATGTATATACAAATGAAGATGAGAATAACAGTCGGAAAATCTACATAATACTATTGATATGTATTCATAAAAAGGAAATCATCTTTTTAAATATACGAAATTTAACCTCTTACATATCCTTAATTTAGAAACACTATTTACATTAATTTACGTGAAATTTGAAACATAAAAAACATGTTTACTCAAAAAATTTGACTGTAAATTTCTTTTGAAATAAACTTTGTCCTTTTGTACTTAATTACCGTACATTTGATTAAGATACGATTATCAGCCGATTTTTGTAAAACATTTAAGCATCGAATTTTTTTGGTGCCTAAAGAGATGCTCGTTTCATTTATACCGAATAGTAATGTCGTTAGATTCATTCATCATTCATAAATCATAAATATAAATATATGATCATAGGTGTATATTCACCAGCCCTTCCCCACGAGCAGGATGTGATGCAAGGTCATTTTCTAAGCTAAGTTTACCAGATTTGAATTCAGAGTTCTTCTCATAGTTGCCATATCAAGGTTAACAAGCAGTGTACAATGTTATTTACCCATAGCTGCACGGAGAATAGTTGGATGCATACCTTTCCCAAGAGTATTAGCTCTATGTAAAACACAAACTGTCTCGTCCATGATAAACCTCGGTTTATCATTATAACACGATCACATCCAGTATATTGTCATATAAATAAATATATATTTATACATAAATGAATATATATCATATATAAATATATCCTTTTATAGATAATTATATAAATAATACAACGCAATAATATCTTTATTTTTTATTTTCTCATGATTTCAGAGATAATTTATTTTATTAGAATTCAGTATAATACATAAAAAGATAAGTAAACAATCGTTAGTAAGTTTGATTTTCACTTACTTCGAGCCTTATGCCAAACTTAGATCATCTTAATAAATGATAAATCTACAACAAACAATTTGGCCCTCTTTAAGAACAGACAAAAGCACACTTCCCATTTATCTATCTAGACAAATTTTATGTAACTATTTTGAAAGTTGTATATTTTTTTTAATTCTAAGGGTCTAATATGTACATGAAATCTCTATCTTTTATTCCAATATCTTTCGTCACGCCCTATGGAAGCATCTAAATGAAGAAAAGTTTCCTTTCGTTTCTACATCTTTAGCTAAAGTGATTAACTCGGTGAAGACTTTGGTGTATTAAGCAAACAAATCTTATCCAAATTTAGATGCTTACCTTCTATTTCAGTATAGCCTAAGTTAATCCGTCGTGATCTGATTTAATACGTTAAATATATGCATTGGATGAACCTTGACAAATTTGGCTTTTTCGTTGGAATCGGAAACTTGGAAGTGAAATGCTTGGCGATCTTTAGCAACAACCCAATCACGAGATTAAATATCAGATTCTAAAAACCAACAACAATAAAAAAAAATTTAAAAAAAAATCCTTTTGACAGCAATACAAGAGTCTGTTAAAATTTGTATATCAAATATACATAATTACATGAAAAGAAAGGGAAGGATTCTGTACACTCTCTGATCTTGTTCAATAATAAGTGTGTGAATTTAAGTTGATACATTTGCCATCATAAACTCTCAATGCTATATTATCTCATGATGCCAACAACTGGTTATATAAACGAGGTTTTATAACAGAAACGATTTTAAGGTCACATGACTGATGTGATATTATAAACAAGGATATATAATATATATATATATATATATATATGTGTGTGTGTGTGTGTGTGTGTGTGTGTGTATATATATATATATATATTTATATTATATTATATGTAGCAACTCCACTTTATAAAGAAAACGTTCATGTTACTAAAGATTTAGTCTTCCCACTGTTGACCGCGGGTTTTGATGGAAAACGTACAAACCACGAGTAAACTTCTCAAAGATAAAAGAACAAAATAAAAAGGATAATAGAATCTTATGGCTGTCTTTTTTATGACAATTCCTTTCGGTCCAATCATGGGGCAGCGTGTGTAACGCTTGTAATGCTTAACGTGTGTAACTCAGTATCAAACTTGCCCTTGACTCCAACTCGCTCTCCTCTGTTTGCTACCAACACGGACAGTGGGTGGAGGAAGATCCCAATTCCACTGATCAACCCAGCCGTCACTAGTCGGGTTGCCACTAACCTGTTCACTACCTGACTGCTTCCTTTAATATATTGGTGCCCTTGGTTCAGAAAAGAAAAGCGCTTTTACCGCAAGGGCTTCGCGGAAAGAATGTACTTTAAAAACTGATAGCCTTGTCTACTGACCTCTAGATGTGCTTGCGCCGAAGACTTGTGTGTATTTGGGATTCCCATCCGACCAATAAATATTCTCTTTCAATTTTATCATCAATAAAAATATGCCGACCTCTCTAACTCGTTTACCTATTTTTATACTACTACACGTATCCATATAAATACATACATATACACTACCTATACCCCTAAAGATCCATACAGTTACCCTTGCACCCACATAAATATAAATAGGGTCCGGTTAAGCTCTGTCGGTAGATTATCCACCTCGAAATCACGAGACTCCGGTTTCGATACTGATTCTCGCTAACTCTGCATGATTAACACAGGTTGGATCTGTGTGGTTAAGTAGGGAACTGATAGTAGGTGTGGTGCACCACCTCATATGCAAAAACAATCTACCTAGTCTAGTACAAATAAAAAGGGGATATACTCCCTCGTTGTCTGTCTGATACCGACAATAGGCCAATCCGCCGGCTTAACTTTTTTTTACTTACGCCTATTATATACATACTCATATAGATACACTCACGTACATGTATACTCATACAGAAACGTTCGCACCTATACGAATATACATTATTGCATCCAAATATGTGCACCTAGGGAGAGAACAATTAACAGTATCAAAACTTCAAAATTTTATTAAGGTTTTAAATGAAATTCCGATCTCGTGTCGAAAATGCCTAGGAAAACCATTTCTCAGCCAACAGATATAAGCTAATGAATGCAATGAGGGTCAGAGATGCAAGCAAACTGCAAGTGATCTCCTAATTAAACAATCAAAGATAATTTTATCACTTTTCATCAAACCAAGAGTCACGTTGTATTGTGCCTGGTCGGGAGCCAAAGTAAGCGTTAACGTCTAGAGACAAGAACTTCCCCTCAACGATTGAATAGAATAATAAAACGGAATGCGTCTGCTTAAAAGTATTAGGTTGATATTTGACGCTGAAAGTTTTAAAAGAAGGAACGTATTTCTTTATATCTATTCTATACTTGATGCTCATTACGTAAGAAAAAACGGTATCAACATGGCTGGAAATAGAACAAAGAAAACAAAATGGCAATTTCATTTGTGTATTTATTTACGTTTTTAACTTCATTTCCAATTTCCGTTTTTTTTCTATCATTTTTATATTTGTATAGGTGATTATATAGATTGTGTAATGGTTAAAGTTGAGTAAAATGAACTCCGCGACCCAAGTTCAAATCCTCGACGATGCTGTTTGCATTTCACATAGCGTTAATTTGCTTAGGAAAGCTAGTTATATTCTCCCTCCAGCTATGGGTAAATTTAGAGCAGATTGAGGTTTTAAACCTTGTTTAGGTGACTAATGTAGTCGAAGGAAAACTCAGAATTCAAGCCGATAAACTCAGCTTAAGCAATTGACCTAGTGTTGCATCCTGCTTTTACAGAGTGGTTGGTATATATATATATATATATATATATATATATATATATATATATATATATATATATAGTACTAAAATGGAGGAATCATATGTATGTAGGGAGATCATACAGTTATAGATGGTAATATTCTATTATAAAATAAAAAATAAAATAAAGACACACTAGTATGGACCGACCAGAAAATGCTTACGTTTTTCAGGTCGGTGAGGATACTTTTTGCCGTTTGGATTCTTCTTCTTTTTCTCTGGGATAGCAACAGGTGGTGAGATATATTCATGGGAATCCGTACTGTCGGCACGCCTCAATGATGAGGATGATGATGATGATGATGAAGACTTTTTATTACATCTCGTATACTCTAATCCCATGAATTATTAAATCCTTTGAATGAAATTATGAATAATTCCCCGTGATAACATTGCTATTATTTAGATGTATTTTTTTCTTTATTATCATATCACAGGTTTTATTCGATTATGTCCTATCAGTTATTCATGGCCTGAATATTATTTTTGTCAATCAATTAACTGTAGAGTGCAGATTTATGTATTGCCCAAAGGCATAAAAGTGAGCAGTAACTGCTTCATTTGAAATACGAACTCGGGTCTCCGATTTCATTTTCCGTGTCCTACACCGTTAGACCATCCCTACATCTCTAATTAGGAATAGGCTAGCATCAGATATTAAAATTAGGAATTTGACGTTTATCTCCAAAGTACGGGAGCGTATAGTTCTCTAATAAATCAAAGATCGTAGCGTCTCGTTCAGGTTGACCTGTACCAGAAAGGTGTCTTTATAGGATGAGACGGGCAATTGTAAAAAAAAAGACAAAAAAAAAAAGAAAAAAAACAAAAAAAGAAGGCTTCTGTTGAAAACCAACAGTGTGTGTCGAAAGCAGAACAATATGATATCTTGTTTATATGGGTAATTATAAAAAAAATAAAAAAAAAACACAAGGAAAAAATGGAAAAAGACAACCCTTATTTTATACCGTATACAGTTGAAAAATGGCAGGCAATTGAGTTAATGGATAAACTGAAGTTTTTACTGGCTGTCCACTTTTGGGTTTGTATTTGTTCAGCCTTTTATAACTGCATGTCTATAAGTCTGGATATTGCGAAAACTTTTTTTCTGGAACTGTTTAAAAATCACCATCAAATATTAAGTGGATGGAAATTTAGAGATATCTGTAGCATCTGGGATTCTTAGTTTCGGAAGTTTGTGATATATACAAGACTTGTTCAAAAATGAATGAAACCTCAATTTTCTTAATGATACTCCTCTTGGCATTAAACACATTCATTACAGCGAGTTTTTCGTTAATCGAAGCACCCATAAACTTCACTCGTCATATGTTTCGTATTTCTTTTTATGCTCTCAAACCTTACGTTTGATCTTTAGGAACAAAAAAGTAGCATAGCGCTCATTTTGAGACAGTGTTTTTCCTGAAAATAATATGTTGTTTAAAAGTCTCGAGACTGGGTGCGTTTTTTTTTAATTTTTTTTATTATTAATTGACACTAACTCATCTAGATATAAGTTTATTATATTAGCTACCCTGCTGTATACATCTATGTGCTTGAATTTTAGATTAAAAAACAAAACAAAAACAACAAAAAAACCCCCAAAACAAAATGTCAGTCCCCGTTCTTTTTATCCCACCTCATATTACTTCAAAATATATAGACAAAAGTCTCAAAATTAGAAACTCCAATTCTCTGGTTGATTTCCCCCACATCCTCTAGAAGTAATGTTCACAACCAGAAGAGGTATGTGTAACATAATAATTAAAGGGATAGTGTAAATGTAGCAGCCATAGAGCTTAGTTTAACATTGAATGATTGCTGGGGCCAGGAATATGCAGTACTTCGTTTGTAATGAAGTAACTTATCCACGTTTATCATGGAGCGAGAGTATAGTATATTATATGTGACATCCAAGCATACATTATCAGCATGTGACTGTTTTAACTGTTGGTAACTGACAGAGATGGTAACCACTCAATTAAACAATAAGTCAACCAAATCAACACAGGTGCCGCTACATTAAGAAATAAATCAGTAAATAATTTTGTTGGAAATATGTGTAATGTTAATTTCAAAGCATAGATACTACCCCTAGCAAAGAGTTCACAATTCATAAATGTGTTTCACTTAGAGTTAATGCACTTGAGAAAGACATGAATCCATCTGTTCTTCTCCAAATTAGTAGAAACTAGTAGGACACACTGAATTATTTAGCCTTGCTTGGGAACCCGGTTTGGGCGAAAGAAGAACTCGAATTCAAAACAAACTTTATTCCGCTTAAGAATTGATATTATATCGCATTGATACCCTAGGTAGACGATTTGAGTAAATTAATGCCGTTGGAAAATTAATAGATCTAGCACACTTAGAAGATGTTCCTAATGTTACATATTAATTGGATCCCTATTACTTTTTAAGGTAGTATAGAAATCCTTATGGCAATCAGTACAGTTGATGGCCTTGAGAGTGAGTGACAATGCTTGACCTCACTCTCACCTTGCTTTCTGGGAATAGAATCGTGAGAACGGAACCCCGATAGAAAGCCCCCCTTCCGGTTTAAGGTGGGCAACTCAGTCAGTTGCAGTAGTTAGAAGCTAGCAAGATGTGACTCTCAGCGCATAGTTGTCTGGCCTGGGGATCCTGAATAAAATAACATCAAAGGTAATCGAAATCTTGTTGTTATTACTAAAAGCTAACAATGACACAAGGCTTCTGATAAGAAATGGTCCCCAGCAGAACTAGACACGGAATCCCCAGATAAGAAAGACCAGACGAGACCTGTAGAAGATATACCAGACCATTAGAAGACCATTAGAAGATAGAAGAAGCAGATCCGACCAGAAGAATAAAAGAGGTATATAACACTAAATCCAGCATTAATTTAGAATATTTTTCAAGAACTGTAATGTAAAATATTATACATTACTTGAAATGATTTAATCTAATTTGTTAGGGAATATTTTATGAATCTAGAAAGTTCGGATATTAAAGAAAAATGTTTTGCATCTTATCAGTTATTAGTTTACTTACAGTTACATATTAATAAATCAATAAGTGTGATACTTTCATACTTTTTCCATTATGTCCCAAATATATAATTTTAAAACAAAATATATAAACGCGTAAGAGATAGTACTCTTCTGAGTAAGAGATGCGGAACACACACACACACACACACACACACACACACACATATAATATATATATAATATATATATTTATATATATATATATAATATAATGATCCACTTTTCCTCTTTCTACTAGTAGTATTAAAGTGTCAGGAATGTATTACATATGTATGCTACCCCCTTATGAGCAGGATGCAACAACATATCATTTTTAAGATGAGTTTAATTCAAAGTTTTCCTTCTCCTGAATAGGTTGCTAAACAAAGGTTAGAAATCACAGAATGTCCTAATATTTGCCCATCGCTAGAGGGAGAAAAGTTGAATTCCTTTGCCAATACAACGAACCTCGTCTAGGATCTGAACTTACGTCACTTTATCTAATTCGTTATTAAATGTATAATTATTTGTGCCATTTCAATTGCTTCCCTCTTTAGTATCATTACTATACGTTGTTTTTCCTTCATATCACCCTTGCTTCCTCCTTTTTTGTCTCATTTCTTCTTCTCCCTCCTCCTCCTCCTCCTCTTCTTATTCTTCTTTCTTTCTTTCTTTCTTTCTTTTTTCATTCATTTCTCCTTCCTTCCTTCCTTCTTACACCCCTTCTTTGAGAATGTACGAATCCTTTATATGCTATTTGAATAGTCACTTCAAAATCCCATCAATACAATGTCGGTGGTAATCAGAGCAGCTATGGGAGCAGATTAAATTGAAATTCAAATCAATCATCTAAACTATGACAAGGGATAACGAAGTGTAATTACTTATAGGGAAAACGTGTCCTTTGATCAGGTAAGTCTCAGGTAATTTAAAAAAAAGGTTTCTAGCTTTTAAAAAACTATTGTCAACAGATTGGAATACAACTTGAAAATGTGGTCTCATGGGATTTTCTAATTGTTTTCTATAACAAATCAATACATCGAACTAAAATGTTTTCAGATACGTCTAACAAGGACAAATTTGTTATTCTCAATTAGTGATAGATTATAGGCAAGCTGCATTCTGACGATAGAGACATGGCTATGAGAGACGTTCAACTCTGACAAGGCCACACAGTGTGTTCTGTACCCTATCCTTCCCGTGAAATGAAAGCTAAATATCGCGATTCCAGTTATTTTCCATTAGAAAAAGCAATAATTCTTCAGGCTTTGATCAATAATATGTATATATATATATATATATATATATATATATATATATATATATATATATAATAGAATTACTCGCAGTTCAGTGGCCACAATGATAATCTCATATCAGATTCATGCCAGAAACTACTTATGAATATGACTTCTCATTTTCATTCTATTCTGTTAAAATGATTTGATAAATAACGCAGCTTTAAGATTCTTCCGACAGAGACAATACTGATTGTAAAACGAAATCAAAGTAATTTTTAAATGTTGATTCCTTTATCTCTAAAATCACAATCTCATTTCCTCTCTATCTCCTCAGAATTCATCCATATACCTGTATATGCGCCTGCATCTTAAATATATGTATCACCCTGTTGGGGAAGATTAATATGCCGATTGTATCCTCCATAGAGAAGAAGGACACCTGATAAAAGAAGGAAAAAGGGGCATCACCGATATAACCCTAAATACAGTATTGATGCTTCACTTCTGGTGTGTATTTTACCACTACATTTCCATCTCTCACAGGTTCACTCTGTAATGGAGTATTGGTAGCTGTGACATAGATCTGAGAATAATTCGCATTTCATAGGAGTTAATGAAAGAAAAAAAGGTGAGAGATAGTAAGCAATAGCACTTATCGACCATATCATGAAATAGAAAAAGTGTGTGTGTATGTGTGTGTGTGTGTGTGTGTGTGTGTGTGTGTCCGGATCTCTCTGTATATAAGCTTGTGTTTTTGCAAGTTTCCGTATGTTATCCGATATATATTACCATTTGTAGTTATATAGAAAAATGTACGTATATACTTGCAATGTTTGTGATATCACACACACACATACACACACGCACACACACACACACACACACACACACACAACACACACATATATATATATATATATATATATATATATTATATATATATATAGATAGATAGATAGATAGATAGATATAGATAGATAGATAGATAGATAGATAGATAGATATAGACCTTCGAAAGAAAGGAAAAACTCAATAAACCGTCATTATGTAATAAATTTATTTCGACCAAAACTTAAAAGGCTTTTAGAAATTTAAAGAGATTTCTAAAACTCCTTAGTAGTGCAGTCTCATCAGGCAGGAGTTACAGATAAAATGAATAACTCAAAGAAAATTCACCAAAAAATCCATCAAATGTAGGTTAGACAGCAAATATAAATTTACCATTTCAAGCTAAAGAAAGAATTACAAAGTAGTTTAAACTGACATATTCAGAAAATGTATATGTATGATTTCAATATGTAAAAATAGAATAAAAATGTGTTTTGACTATATCTATAAAAATATTTTAAAATGATTAATATGATATATACAGTAATATAATTATACAGTGAGATTTTGAAGATTCCATGTAGAATCATCCCTTACTACCAGTTTTGGATACCTTACATTTACTAGCAAAATAATGCACCCTCTGGGCACATATATCAAAGTTTTAATATAATCAAATATTATATTGAATTAGAAAGACTAACCAAATCAAACACAAACACAAAAAAATTACTTTTATTTTTACTTTATTCTAATTGATTTCAATTAAAAATATATATTGGGTTGCTTTTAATACGTTTGAGAATAAAACGATAATATTAGAGATCAATAACACCGAGTAATTATTTATTAAACACAGTTTTGTTAAAACTGGTATGCAAATTATTTACATCATATTAATGCTATATTACACACATTTCAGGATTTAAAACGTTAATAATGGGCTGTTTTGAGGGAAATCTCAGCTAGACCTTAACAGAGACATAGTTAATAAATATAGATACTAATTAAGATTAAATAATAATGATTATTTAATAACCATTGAGAATATTATGTAAATAAGTAAGGAAATTGTGACATTGGTGGTGACGTAGCTTTGGTTATAGACAGATCCATTATAATAAGATATATATATATATATATATATATATATATATATATATATATATATATATATATATATATATAAGTGCTTAATTGGAGTCGTACCTAATTCTGAAAATTAATTAATTAATAATGAATTAGGCGGGAATACCTATTAAATGTATGGCTAAACAAATCGAGAAAAATCAATCTCTGTATGTACATTTCGGCCTATTAGGCCTCATCAGCAGAGCTATAGATCGGAAGACCGCCCTGTGCGTGATTTGAAACCGGACTGCCAAGCTGACAGGCCGATCTCATAACCTCTACAATAAACGGACTTCTTAGATTTTATGATTTTTTTTAGAGTAGGTTAATATTCCATATATATATATATATATATATATATATATATATATATATATATATATATATATAGATAGATAGATAGATAGATAGATAAGAGAAAACCTTCCCATTTATGTAAAAGCTTTAAATATATTCAACAAATAATAGACGGAACCAATGAAATGAATGTATTCAATTGAAAAAAATAGTTTATACTTTTACAATAAGAGCATTTCTAAACCACCCTTGAAAATATAAATCAATATCAGTTTATAATGTGCATTATTTACTTCATTTCAGGACGGTTATATATGAAAAAAAAGGTCGAAGGTAGTTGACAGTAGGCCTCGCATTGCACATCTGACTGCTACTTACCGGAAATATTTGGTAAGGTAGCCAAGATATTATTGATGGAAACTCTTCGGGCTGGAAAAAAAATTGACGTTCAGCCAAATGCACATTCGGCGTAGAAAGATTGATTTGCAATTAAAATGAAATTGTATTATGTCGATTATTAATAGGGATATCATATTTGAAATTTAGAATTTAATTTTATTTAAACAAAGATAGAACAAGAATGATATTTTCGACAATTCGTATGATCAGATATAATCGAATATTATATAAGCAAATATAACTCTTTTATATTATGTACTTTATAGAGAATGGGGATGGTTATATTTTCCTTCTTTCGTCACAATACGTCATTTTTCAGTTAAAATAATATAGTGATACTATTGGTCATGTAGCTTACTAAACTTCGTCCTTTTGTGGAAACCAGCACATGGACATACTAGTGCGGGCCGTCCAGCGAAGACCTACATAGACTAGTTATGTGCAGATACAGCATGCTCTGCGGGGACTTCCCAGGGCCAATGAATGATAGGGATGGGAAATGAAAACCAGAAGAATAATTGAGACTATCTAGACAACAGCATTGCTAAGATCGGCTAGAATACTCAGAAAAATCCTGGGGCCCTGGGGTACTTCTTGTTACTCAGACTCCAGTGAAAGATCATCAGTTAACGCTGGTGTGAAAAAACATCAGCAGCAGCATCATTATCATCATTAGAAGAAGAAGAAGAAGAAGAAGAAGAAGAAGAAGAAGAAGAAGAAGAAGAAGAAGAAGAAGAAGAAGAGAAGAAGACTGGAGGAATTGGAAATCAGAGGAAGAATAGAGACAACAACATTTGTAAGATCGGCTAGCATACGGAAGAATCATGGACATCTGAGGTGACCTGAAGAGACTTGCTATCACTTAGACTGTATTGAAAAACTCGAGAGAAATGGAATAATAATATCTAGAACTAATCTTCTTCTTCTTCTTCTTCTTCTTCTTCTTCTTCTTCTTCTTCTACCTTTACCCAAACTATTCATTCGGTAGAGAATATGTCTAGGAATCACAAAGTCCCTGGGTTAATACCGGTAACCTTCTACTCAGCACATAAGCAGCAGAGATTTAATAATCTGATATGTGTGGTAAAGCATATGGGAGCAGTAAGTATGGCTCCTCAGATCAGTTAAAAACAATCACCCTGGTGTTGCACTAGTGAAAGACGAATAGATTGCCTCACTATTTGACTAATACTGACAATAGGCGACTCTACTGACTTTATGGAGCACTCTATGGCGACATTTACATACGTAAAGATGTGTGTATTAAAACAGTTAAAATCCCCTTCGCATTCTGTGGCGGACGATAGCCGAGCGGTTAAGCTGTCTGACTGATACTGAATCTGTCGGAGATCTATCCTGGCTGTAGGTAGCTCACAAAATGTCTAGCCACACTGAAGCGACTTGATAAGTCGAAATAACTGTCTGTGGATGACTATATATATATATATATATATATATATATATATATATATATATATAATATATATATATTTACATATATAAATTCAACAAGACAGACACCTATTTAGTTAATGAGTGCAACAAAATTTTCTTTCCGAGTACTTGAACGGATCGGAAAGTACTTGTCAGACCGGAGATGTGTTTCCTGTTTAAAAGTGTGTGCATTAACAAATAAATGCTGTACAAACTTGACACACACAGATAGACAGACAGACAGACAGACGCACACACCCACACACCCACACACACACCCTCACACACACACACACACACACACACACACACACACACACATATATATATATATATATATATATATATATATATATATATATATAATATATGCACATGTGCGTGTGATATCGCCCATAAATAATACGTCCTTATTATTTTGTTTAAATTAATTTGATTCAAAAACAAATATACAAAGATCTTACTATACCCAGTGGAATATTATGCAATCAATTCCTATTTTATCACCTATTAGGTTTTACCAAACGCTACATCATTGAAATTCGTAGAATTCCAAAATAGGTATATCTTCTTATTTTTATTTTCTTATCTATGATATGAGAGATGTTCCAATTTTACTTTTTGCTATAAAGTTACAATACTGGTGAGTTTTTTTTATACATTATATATACATATATATATATATATATATATATATATATATATATATATATATATATATATATATATATATATATATATATATACAATAGAGGAATTCCCAGGACTATTTAGTACAACGTAAAACACGAATCAAATTTGAATTTGGTTCACCGAGTACGTTTTTCCCGACGATAGCTTTTACATATTCAGCACATCCTTTCACCCTTATCTATATCTTCTTCGTTCCTTTCTCTCTTTCTAACTATCTTTCAATCTATATATCTATATATCTGTTGTGTCTGTGTATTCCTCTCTGTGTATGTGTTTATGTCCATTTTTATGCTCATAATGTATTGTACTAATTTTGCTGTTTGTTCCTATAACACCATGCTGATGCTTTCCTTCTTCTAGACCAGTTACCCGACCACGGCTAAAGACCACAGTCTACCTAACAATTCTAATCATCCAAATTCACGCAATAACATTTATAACTAGGAAATGAAATTGGAATCTTTTATTACTTCCAAACTTAAACAGCCCTGTCGAGGCGAGTAGAATACGCAGACCTGAACCTCCTGCAGAGGGGTAATTCTGTCCCAATCTGGGTGTCCTTGTTAAGACATTAAACTACATCTGATAGTGAGAGACCAGTTTTGGAGATCTAGGGAGTGTGGACGATAGCTTCTGTGCCATTAATCTCAGGTCAACTCTGAGGCGTAGTGGTAGTACCTATTAGGACCCCATCAACGGATCAACTAGCCTTGTTTGAAAATCATTATTAGGAGTAGGAATAATTGAAACCATATACTTGTGTGCAAACAAATGGTTATCATTGTTCAATAGGAATAATTAGTTGAAACCGTATACACCTTTTTATTTATAAGTATTAGATAGGAACACTTGAGACCATACAAATGTGTGCAATTTATTAGGATTAGGAATACTTGATTTCATATACATATTTATCAACTCCTCCAGATAAGTGGGATGTGACACAAGGTGGGTTTTTTAAGCGAAGTTTAACATGTTTTATTTCAGAGTTTTTCTTCTATACTATTTACTTAACCAAGGGTTATGGCAAATGCAAACAGCCTCTTCCAGGATTCGAAATTGGCTCATCGTGTCCATTTTCTCCGACGGTAACCATTACATCACACGCTTCCACTTGATTTCATTCAACTAGACAAATAATAAATTCAATTAAAAATGAGTAAAATTGAACCTTGAAAATATAGTTATGTGTAAAATCAAACATTCAAAAATGCATCGAACTTCTACTTTAAATAGCCCAAAAGGTGTTGATTTGCCGTTATGCAAATAAACCAAACGAAATCTAAATTGAAACGTTAATATTATCAGGAATCATGTGATCAGGGGAATCAAATCGATTCCTGGTAGCCTAGCTCTTTCTTAAAGTAATAAACTTTGTAAAAATAATCCTTTTATTATTAGAATAATACATTTATATATATATATATATATATATATATATATTATATATATATATATATATATATACTATTTGTGCAATTTCATTCCTGTTAAACCATTTTTACTTGTTCCGGTTGAACACCAATGGATCAGTTTCATTGGATGATTCAACTACATAAATTTAAAAATATTAGAAGACTTCATTTCATGACAAGATTTATCTATATTTGGCGTTTAATATTACAACTTACACGAGTCAATCTTTTGTTTTGCTCTCTGTCAAATATTTCGTCATCTCAAAATAGATATATACCAATCTAGAATTACAAATCCGGTTCGGGAAGTTCAGGCCAGAGGCCAAAAGGAAATCTTGTATAATTTTCAGAGACATTGTCGCTAATATTCCTTTTCTTCTGATATTATTCATTTCCGTATGTAATAACTGTACAAAGATATCAACACAGTGCTGAAAACGTTTGAAATAACCAGTGTATTTGTTGGCTAGTTTTATGACACGCGCACCATTAGTGGGTTATTTAATGCTGGTGTGAATATTTTTACAAACGATTAATGATTATCAATTCATACAAAATTATATGGTTTGAAATAATTATTTCTATTTAATAATAACAATAATCTGTTTGCACATAGTTATATGGTACCAAATATTCGAATCTAATACATATAATTTGTATATCGTTATAGGGTTTCAAGTATTCTCATCTGATATTAATAATTTATACAGAAATATAGTGTTTCAGCTAAGTATTAATTTTTAATTATAACTAGCAGAAACTGTAGATATACCATGATATTGAATATTGCAATGTTTGATATGTTTAGTTAATGACTATTGCAAAATAATTGAATATATAAAAAGTATAATAATCTTTGGTGAATGTTTTCCTGTTTTTCTTGCTTCTGATCTTTGTTCCCTTATTTTCTTTCTTTTTTCTTTCTTTTCTTCTTTTTTCTATTTCATTGAAACAGACGATAAGTGCTATTGCTTACTATCTCTTTTCCTTCTTTCCTTCTTTCGTTGTTTTTATATTTGCTTACCTTTTCGCTTTGAAGTTCTATTTCTTCCTCTTTCTTTTCACAATTATAATGATATGGACCATTACTTATCTGAGGTGATGACAGGTCATAACATTTGAATACATGAATTCATATCTTAGGACTCAAAACGGAATGTTCCATCATTTATCTGAGGTGATGACAGGGCGTGACATACGTAGGTTGGTATTAGCGTATTAATATATAGATAATCATTTGTTTGCATACAGTTACATATTTTCAAATATTCCAATGATTCCGGTTTCCACTGATTATGATGCTTTTAGATTGCAAGTATTTCAAGTATTCTCTGGATTTTTAAACATGTCTATTTTACCTATATATAGGGCCTCTAACAGGTAATCAAACTCCGGGTTGAATTGATGACAATGCAGGTATACATAACTATATTAATGGACAGCCGTTTGCTGACTATGGTGACATAAAACCTAATCCATTCAGTTTTGTCACTTCACTGGCTTTCTACGTGAGTTGCAGCCTAAAAATAAGGCTTGAAGAATATCAGAGAGCAGTAATATGAGTTGGTTTTTGGTAACAGGCCTTGTAGGTTATTATGCCAAATCTTTATATATATATATATATATATATATATATATATATATATATATATATATATATATATATATATATATATATGAATAAGATATAATGAAAAAACAAACGATGTTTACAACTGAAATAGGCTCATCAGAAGAGAAAGTGTGCAAACCGTTTCGGGGCCAATTCTCTTGACGGTTTTTAAAAAGCAACACTCGGCCCATCCTCAACTAATATGAGGATCCTATTGCGTTATAATGTATCAACCGCACGTGGGTCGGTCATCAACAAAAAACAAGACGGGAAAAAGACCGTTAGTAAAAACAGAACGCTGCTAGTTAAACGTTGGAATTAATCAAAAAAATAAAATAAAATGTGCTGTCTGCATTAAAAATAATATGAATTTTATTTAAAAATAAAATGAATGAAAAGAATTATTGGCAGAATTATACAAAATTGAATGATTATCTCATTTTCAATTTTGAAAATAATCAGAAGCATTATAGTAATGAAATTATTTTGATTATTTCAAATTGAAAATGAGATTCATTTTATTTTTAAATAAAATTCATATTATAATGCAGACAGCACAATTTTATTTTTTTTTTTTTTTTATTAATTCCAACGTTTAACTAGCAGCGTTCTGTTTTTACTAACGGTCTTTTTCCCGTCTTGTTTTTTGTTGATGACCGACCCACGTGCGGTTGATACATTATAACGCAATAGGATCCTCATATTAGTTGAGGATGGGCCGAGTGTTGCTTTTTAAAAACCGTCAAGAGAATTGGCCCCGAAACGGTTTGCACACTTTCTCTTCTGATGAGCCTATTTCAGTTGTAAACATCGTTTGTTTTTTCATTATATCTTATTCATACTGTCGGATTAATTTCCATTTTATTTTCATATATTATATATATATATATATATATATATATATATATATATATATTGCATACATCATCGTAAAATTTTTTTTTAAACTGGAATACATCACCCCTGATGATGGCGCTTCGAAGTGCCGAAAGTACTTGGGAACTGAACTTTGGTGGACTTATCCATCAATTCCACCCAGCCATTAAAAAGTTGGCCAGAAAATTGGAAAAGATCAAAAATAAATTGTTAAACAGGAGATGTGCCTTTTGTTTAAATTTACATTATAAATGAAAGAATGCTGCCCAAATACACATATATCATTTTGTATGTACATTATTTGTTTAACCCCTCGGTTAACATTATCCCTTCCTCCGGCATTATGGGTTGCCATGTCACCGATGACCACAGGTGGGCCCCATTGGTAGGAGGAGTCTTACCCCTCTGCAGAGGTGCATCCGCGTTTTCTCCAGCCCTATCTGACCAGTAAACAAGGGAGAAACCAAACAACGGTACTTAAAAATTTGGTAAAGCTTGGATAATCGGAAGATAACACATATCAAGTATCACATAATCAAAGAAAAACAGTGATCTAAAAATAATTATAATCTTGATCTATCTTTTTAGAATAATTAAATGGAAGACACCGTGTATTGTCATCAAAAGAGGAATAAAATCAACAACTAATAAACCTAGTCGAACAAGCGTATAGATAAGATGTTTACAAACCATGTTCTACTACCTGTTTATCAATATTGGTTTAATGTAACCTTTGTACATTGGAGTAAAAAGGTTAGATTTAAATAAACAAATGAAAAACATAGGAAAGTAACAACAATGTTGAAAAAATATTTCTCCGTTTTATTTTTTAAGAAATCGATTTTATTTGAAGCCGACGTCAGAGTTGCTATCACACCCACTCAGATACATGCACAAAATCAGTGTACCGTCGTTTATGGTCTGTTGAATAAATATTGTTTTGGAAAATACTCCCTCTCTCTCTCTCTCTCTCTCTCTCTCTCTCTCTCTCTCTTCTCTCTCTCTCTCTCTCTCTCTCTCTCTCTGTATTCCACTTACTTTATGTCTCAACTCTACTAAAACCATCACACACACTTGTGCACACACATATGGATATGAAATAGCAGCTGAGATATTAACATGTATCAAACGTATTTTTCAATTTTTTATCAATTGTGAGATCATACTTTTTTCAGAGCTTCAGAATGTTTCTAACCTTATGTAATGGTCTAAATATGCTAGGTATGTAACGTTCTATATATTTAATGTTCTAAATATTTAATATTTCTCTGAATTTTTTAGATGAGGCTTGATAATTAGTATTATTTGGATTATTCGGACTATTGCCCTCATCTTTATTGTTATCTGTACAGCGTTTCGGTCGATGTGCTCTCCGATCTTCAGATATTTCTTGTCGGACAAGAAATACCCGAAGAAGGTCGGCGGGCACATCGACCGAAACGTTGTACAGATAACAATAAAGATGATGATAATAGTCCGAATAATCCAAATAATACTAAATATGTAATGTTGTTCAAAAGTTACGTTTTACATATGTTTTCCATGATCCGAGTTATTCACAAAATTTCTCGTGTTAGTTGTTTGATAATTAAGCATAGTATTATTTTAACCCAAGATCAAAAGACAACTGATGGCTCTCTGAATATCGGATTAGTGAAACTCGGAGCCATGTGTGATTTTATCCTATTTTATTTTATTTTATAGTGGGGATATCGTGATATTGCTCTGTATCCTTGTTCCCATTCACAGACATCCAACACAATTTGAATGTGTGCGTGTGTAGAAAATACATAAATGAATGGTGGATAAACCGAAACAAACAGTTGATTCAATAATATTTTTATTTGTTAAAATACTTCCTCTAAATAAAGGTTTTTATCTAGTAAAGACGATTGACAGTGAGGAAAAGATGGAGAGAAAGAAAATGGAAAAACAAAGAAATAGACAAATAAGATAGACAATGATATATAGGGAAGATAAAAGAGAAAGCAAAAGGGAGAAAGGGACAGTGAAAAAGGAGTAAGAAAAAAATAAAAGACACGTCTGGCTATATATATATATATATATATATATATATATATATATATATATATATATAGGCTGACCCCAAAAAGCAGGCCTAACTTTCAAAAATATGTATGTTTTTGGATCTAACTTTATATATATATATATATAATATATATATATATATATATATATATATATATATATATTTATATATTAATTTATAATATATATATATATATATATATATATATATATATATATATATATATATATATATACCCAAACATGTATTTTACTTTCCTTACTCGTATTTTCACTGTCTTTTTTAAGACATATATATATATATATATATATATATATATATATATATATATATATATATATATATATATATATATATGAGAGTACGCAACAGTTCTGGTTGATATGGCGGTAGCCGAAAATTTTGGGGAGAATATGTGCTTAGTTGAAGTCATACTTAATTTTGAAAATTAATTAGTTGATAATTAATCAATTCGGCGAATATATCTGTTCAAATGTAAAGCGTAAACAAATCGAGAAAAAGTCAATCTCTGTGTGTACATTTCGGCCTATTATGCCTCATCATTAGAGTTATAGACTGGAAACCGTTTTGACTTCGAATCACACACCAAGCGGCTTCCACTCCGTAACCCTGTTGATGAGGCATAATAGTCCGAAGTGTACATACAGAGATTGACTTTTTCTCGATTTGTTTACGCTTTACATTTGAACAGATATATTCGCCGAATTCAATATTTATCAACTAATTAATTTTTAAAATTAGGTACGTATGACTTCAACTAAGCACATATTCTCCCAGTATATATATATATATATATATATATATATATATATATATATATATATATATATATATATATATAGAGAGAGAGAGAGAGAGAGAGAGAGAGAGAGATAAAGAAAGAAAGACAGGCAGGCAGGCAGGCAGGTAGAAGTATAGAATAAATTTTAATTGTATTTTTCAAGCTTGCCACACGAAATTATGGGAAGATTCTTATTGCATGAAAATATTTGATCAAAATTCTATTTCATCAAGATTATAACACCGACAATCGGCATAAAATCAGCCATCAAATCAGTGGCTATATTAATGGGATTGAGGAATAACCATTCAAAAAATATTCGAAAATAGAATAAAATGATATTACTTTGTTTTTTGTTTGTTTTTTGTTTTTTTTCGTTTATTTCTGTCAGACAACTATTTGAATCCAAACAAGTCTCATTAATGAAAGCGTGTGATGGGGAAGATTAGATATCTTAAGATGTATGATACGTAAAAACTCGATTTTAATCAGAACAGCGTACAAATAATGACACAAGTAATATGAAACAAAAAATATATATCACCTGTCAATTCAAATGACTTGGATGAATAACTTTCAAGCAAACTGTTGCGAAACTTTTCAGCCAGAGTGTCTGCGAATGATTTATCAAGACGCAAACATAGCTGCCCAAAAGATATCTGTCCGCTCACGTTAGGCCAAAAATCAATACACCAACAATCTACAGATATATCATATTTCCAAAGAAGAAGAAAACACAATTGCTATAGTAATATTCTTCTTTTTGTAAATAAACCCAGTATTGGTTGGATTTACAGTCCATTGTTAAACATTGTCTGTTTTAGATAAAACGTAAGTTTAAATATGCGGCTTGCTTTACACCTAATATCGATATAAAGTAACAATCGCGATTCTTTGAAGCTATTCTAATAGATAAATATTATTTGAAGGCGTAATTTATGTCTGATTTTTTAAAATAGTTTTCTTTGTTCTGATAAATCATAGGAAACATTCCCACTTGTGAATGGCTAATAACTGGCTTCAACACATCTTTTAATTTTACTAATTTAGGTTGGAAAAGATGTTTTGTTAATTATATTTCTTCTATATGTATTTTTAAGTAAGAGTAGCAATTCTCTTTCTCTCTAGATATTATACGAAAGAGAGTAAAAAATTATCCACACTTTCGCAATAACATGAATGTTTTTTTTTGTCACACTGCGTTGTGTCGTTACGTGTTTATTGTTAATACGATTTTGGTCAATGGATCAAAGTTTGAGCCTGATCACTCAGTTTTACTTGCTTTCTTTACTGTGCAAACATGGCCGATCCTCTAGCAGTATGCACCAAGGAAAAACAAAGAGTTGTGATCCGATTTCTCTGATCGTAAGGAGTATCAGGGACTGAAATTAATCGGAGGTTTTTAGCCCAATACGGTGATGGGGCACTACCACGTACAAGTGGGTATGAGCGGATAGAAAAGTTTAAAAGTGGTCTGACAATCTGACTCACGAAGAACGAGCAGGACGACAGTGAACCTCCATCACTGATGAGAGGATTCAGCAAGCGTGAGAAATGGTAATAGGAACCCGCAAGTTTTCATCGATGAGGTAGCTTCTTCTCTGCAGTTTAGTCATGGTTCTGCTCATCAAATCATCCATGATGGTATCGGCTTCCATAAAACAAGAGTTAATATAATTTTTTACTCTTCCTCGTATATCCTTATCCTGAGGTGTCTCAAATGTTAACTATTATGTAATTTTCACTTGTTTTTCTGTAAATAATTAATAGTGTATACACTTTTAACTACATATAGAACAATGTGAATTACATATCATTTTTAAGAGATGCGATGAAATGTATCGATACTGAAGCTTTTTTCTTTAAATTTAAAATTTTGAAAACGTTGAAACAGTTGAAAAACTTATTTAATAAAAAGGAGGCGTTAATATAATGGTTATCGTCGTAGGAATTGAACTCAGTTATCAGAGGTCACATTCTGGACGAAGCTCTTTGTATTTCACATAGCCATAATACCCTTGGGAAAGGTATACATCCATATATTCTTTCTCCAGCTAAAGGAAAATAGTATGGTAACATGGTCTCTTTAACCTAGGTTAAGCAACCAGTCAACCAGAATGAAAACTTTTAATTCAATTCTGTAAAACTGTGCATAAGAGATTGACCATATTTCACATCCTAGTCGTACGGAAAGATTTTTGAATATATATATATATATATATATATATATATATATATATATATATATAAATGATGATGTCTGTTTTAATATTTCTTGAATGCAACACAAGATTGGGCAATACAGTAACTTTCGCACTCATCACATATAACTCCGTGAGTTATTGTTTGCTAAAGTCCCATCGCCACGTCCCATTGAACGTCTAATCGAACAATGCCATGTGGCTATGTTGATTCATCCTTAAACTTTTCCATTCTCATCTAACGCATATTTTTGCTAAAAACTTCTCTGTGCTAATTTATATATCAGGTAACACTCATGGCTCCACCCCATTCCCCATTATGTTACATGTATACCTACCTTTAATTTGTCTCTTCTCCCTCGTGTGTTTGTTTATGATGTATCATCGACTCAATAACAACAAAGGAAAAAACTTTATTAGAAAGGAAGATATAAACTTCAGTATCAAGTTATTAAACAGTCAACCTATTACATCGATATCAGAAAGGATGTTCCAATTTCATCTGAGGCAATTAGATACGCCCGCTCGAGAGAAGAGTTTTAAAGTACAGGAGACATTGCAAAGAACCATCAGATCTAAGGTTACTTTCACAGTTGAACTACCTTACAGGAAACGTTTGAGAGGATTAACTCAAGTTGCAAAACCTTGTCAGCATTCAGTCACAAATAGGAGTCTGCTTCCTGGTTGAGTTATCTCCCTTTGTGTTCTGTCTTATGCAATCCGCAGAAAATGCTGTAAGGTCTCCAGTTCCTGATTTTAATTAAGATTATTCATTTTTCAGACAAGTTGCCAATTCTCCTCTACTATTTTACCTACATATGTTTAATGGAAGAGGAAATAGGTTTGTATTATTCTCAAGAACATTAATATTAATTGAATGCTAATATTCACGGTTAGAATTGGAACTCGGCTAACGGTTTCCCAGAAAGTATGTTTGCGTTTCACTTTTCACCAAGGTTTTGGGAAGTTCACGCTGGGAGAGTGGTTTTCTTATCAGGAAGTCAGAATTCCATATATTCAAGGAGACAATCAAGTGTTAAACAGAGCCGAGTGAGTTGGAGCTAAGAGTGACAAGAACCAATTTTGTTACGTTTTTCTTTTGTTTTATTTAAGATATCTCATTCAGTCTGTTAGCCGGAATCTAATATTTGAAATATTCCTTCTTTCTGAGTCAAAATTATACCATCTGCGGAAACCATTCCAACCGAGGAAGAAAAGAAACGGATAACGTAAGTTTAGTTGACCATCCAGGTTTCCAATTTTTGATTCCTGTCAAACGATAACATAAAACAGACCAAAGAATTGTCTTGGTAAAGTCTGTCAATATTTGCACCATCTTTCTTAGTAATAATCATAAAAAAGTAGCCAACACTAATCATTATTCAGATAAAGAAAAAACGAAAGTAACAAAAAGAGTTATAACAGACAACCAAAAAGAAAGCAATGCCAGTTATTTCTCAAACAGTCTGAGCTGACAATCTTGGACAGTTTTGAAAATGAAAGGAAATAATTTGTATCAAAGAAATAATGTTACTAATTTGGAAATCTCCATAAAAAGAGAGGAAGTATTAAAACTCATTATTGGGCATTAGAATTCTTACAATAATTCTCCAAGAGGCGTAGATTGTGTAATGGTTAACCTAATAGAAAATAAATTCATTAGATCTGGTTCAAATTCTAGACGAGACAGTTCTTCACGTAACTTTGAATGGTTCAATCTCTCCCACTCCACACTTCCACTTGTTCCATCGTGTTTCCAGCCACCAAAAAGAGAGAATCGAAAAACACCGTTTCTTTTATTGAAGCTCACAGATTATATTAAATTAGTGAAATAGATCACTAATTAGGACTGAGCCTATTCTATAATTGACCACCCCAAGCAGAGTTTAACAGGTTTAAATTCAGTTTTCCCTCTCCTAGACTGGTTGCTTAATCAAGGTTTGAGAGCCCAGTGTGTCCTACTATTTACCCATAGTTAAAGGAAGGGTAGTTGGATTCAGACGTTTTCCAAGGCTATTAGCGCAATGTGAACTGTTGCTTTGTCCAGGATTTGAACTAGTCCATTCCCTACGACTCTATATATTACACCACACGCCTCCAACAAATCCCACTTCCGCTTGGCGTGGGCGGTGTCAACACTACTTATCTATCAAATCTATTTCTGCAAGTTCTGGTTTATTGCTGTCCGGGTAGTTAGAATCAGCAAATCAGATGAGATTTTGAACTTCGTTCATTCGTCCCTTTTCTAGCTGATGGCTTTTTTGATGGCTTACAGTCAGGAGATGAATATGCTAATTCAGTCCAATGTTTTTTCTGGCAATTCTTGACACTAATGCAAAAATGTAAAGCACCTTGGCCTTCATTGATGTTATGAAAAGGTATGACCTATGGCATAGGCATATAACTTTTCCTAAGCTTGTTCCGACAGACTGGCACAGATCCATAGGGCCAAGCGAGTCTGAGGGATGTCATAACATAATGTGGCAAATGTATTTTCGTCTATTTCCTCATAAAGCATAATGATATATATATATATATATATATATATATATATATATGTATATATATATATGACCACAAATTATTTATAGTTAGTAATGGAACTTTGCACCATTCTTTAAGTATATACCTTGTTTAAAATTTTATATTTTCGCCAGAGATTCCATTGGCAGTAATTAACTGGAATTTTACTTACAGAAAGGATAGTTAAACTGGATATTTAACTTTGCGCTAAGTTGTTCAAAATATACATCAAACTTTAAATCAGAAACCAAAGTTTTGTATTTCTTCCATTAATTATCCCTATGAATTTTTGCGGTAACCGGAAAATCCATATTTGAAAATGTGTTCTATATTCATATTTTTTGAACGGATAATGATCATTAGAGAACATACACCTTAACCTTCCGTACAATAATGTATCATTTAATGATTAAAACATAGATCAGTATTTTTTATTTTAAAATGCCACATGTGTATTGTGAGTTACTTTATTTAATCCTTGAATTTATTCTAAACTTTATTGACATTTTGAAATTTACTCATCAACACTATTAAATAAATCTTACTCTTTGTCGCAAATATCACATGATAACATTCATTATAGCACCATGATGACCTGCAACTCTCTACAATGTGTTTGTCCTTTCAACTGTATCTAATTGAATTTGTTCGATCGTTCGAAAAGACAAGCATTAACATTAATCAAATAATTTCAAGTTAAATTAGAAAAATAGAGTCAGCATAGGAAATGCTTGCAGACAGCAACGGAAAGACTTTTCTTACATTAAAAAGCGGATCAGCAAAGAATCAACTTCCTTATTAGATTTAACTTAACTTAAAAAAGAAATGTTTTGCCTCAAATGACATGATGGGTTAAATAACGTTCCTTAGTAGATTTATAATCGCTGTCGTATATACATAAGAAATGTCTTGATCAAAAGTACTTGGTTTAAAATGACCTTCCTTGATATATTTAGGATTACTATTTTATGTACGAAAGAAATGTCTTGACCAAAATAACCTCTTAGTAGATTAGGATTACTTTCGTATATACTAAAGAAATGTCTATCACAAAAGGACTATGGGATGATTCCATGTCAAATCATCAAGGCCATGTCACGCACCAACTTCAATTTTGTTTATGTGTGGACTATGTTAAAGTTCGACAATCCCCAAAATTTGAGCTTCAAATTCCAAAAATTGGGGGAATTATACCAATGTTTAGCTCTCCAAATTCATGGGGGGTCGCGAAAAATGTCGACTTTTTGTAATCTATTTTTGTCTGTAAAATGAGTTCTAGAGCTTCCCTACTCCTAGAAATTGGTTTATAAAAACATTTTTGCCCACGTAATCTAAAAATTCCATCAAAATCTAAACAATTTTAAGTTATTAACGATTTTTGATTTGCAAAATTTTAACTGTTGTTGTAGCTTCGGTTTTGAGCAAAAAGCACACTATATTTTTAGTATAAATAATGATCAATAGATGTGAAATAATAATAGAAAAAATATTTGTCATAGATGCAGTGCCACATCGGGATATTGATCTTGCTATGACAAAATCAGAAATCATCAATAACTTAAAATGGGTTGACTTTAAGACTTTTTTGATAGCATTTAACATAGTCCACACATGGACAGAATTTCAGAGAAATTGAACAACCCTCCTTAGTGGGTTTAGTATTTCTATCCTGTTTTGAAAAGCAATGTCGTGAATAAACCTTTTGCTCATTAAACAGCCTTATTTTACAACAGCCCGATTCCTTAACCTCTCGGCAGTCGACGGCTGCCATTAAGGAGCAGTGTTTTAACTGATAAATAAACTGATACATATATCGGTGTATATAGTTTAAGATCACCAAAGAGATCAAATCTGTAAACAACTGACATATATAGAAAGAAAGAAAGAAAGAAAGAAAGAAAAAAGAAAGAAAGAAAGGGATTGATTGAAATATGAATATATATAGACAGGGAAAATTGCAAGAATGAATATGTATTTACCCAACACTTCTCCCAGGTGCAGGGTGCGTCACAATGTCAATTAAAAGTTGTTTTTGTCCTAGATCATTTGCTACATCAAAACTAAAGAAAAGTTACTCATAGCACAAGAAAGACGAAATTGATTCATGATGAAAGTGTAACTGCAAATCAACCTTAGCTAGGATTTGAACCCGGCATGTTGAGTTCATTTTTTTTACAATAACCATTAGACCACGCGTGTGTGAGCGTTTTCTATGGTTTAATTATCATTAATGCAAAAATAATTGTTCATATTAGATACATTCATGTATTTCTATTTGTTTATTTCTATTATTATTATTATTATTATTATTATTATTATTATTATTGTTGTTGTTGTTGTGTTATTGTTGTTGTTACTGATATTATTATTATTATTATTATTATTATTATTATTATTATTATTATTATTTTGTATTTTGAATGCCAAACCTTCCCAATGAAAGAATGCAAACGAGCGTAAAGAAAAATAATCAGGCATAGATTTTTTTTTAAATATTAATAAACTAGAAGATAAAATTATTTTTCGAGTAAGGCCAACTTCTATTTATTTTGGTTTCTTTTCAATTAACGAATATGAACGAAATGCGTTAATTAGTTTATTTCAGAAGAATAATATGGTTAAAATTTTAGGCAACATTTTTTCTGTCATAATATATATTTAATTGCCGTCTAATTAAATATTTTTAGAAAATACAGACACGATTGAAAACACACAGTTGTTACATCAGCAGTTAACAAAGGGGGTCTTTTATAAAATTCATTTGATTTCTAAACATCAGAACATTATGGTTATAATCTAGTGTAAATCAACGATAATATAAATAATAAATAAAGGCAATAGTGTTTTCATTTTTATTTTAACAAGATGATTTAACAATAATTTACTCTTGATTAAAAATTAGTTACAACTGGATGACCGATGAATAAATTGGATTGCATGATGCGAAACAAGGTCGTTTCTTTTAAGCAGAGAACAGCTGGTTTTGAATTTAGAGTTTTTGTTCCCTCAGATTGATTGGCGTAAGTAAGTAAAGTCATAGGGGTGGCTTAAAGTCGGTATCAGTCAAACACCGAGAGAGTCTATACCCTTTTCACTAGCGCTAGACGAAGGAGATTGTTTTGGCATCTGAGGTGGGTCGCCACACCTAACATCAGCTCCTTACTGTATCATGTGCTACTCATACGCTGAGTCGGCGAGGCCGGTATGGAACCAGGAAACTTTTTTTCCTAGCCCCATGCTCTACCTACAGAGCTAAACCGACACTTCGATTGCCGTAGTATTGTTAACAATCTGAATCTAACATACAATTTAGCCATAGATTAAGAGAGAATAGATGAGATTTATGTATTTCCAAAGGGTCTAAGCCCGAAGTGAAACGCAAGCAACAACGTCCAGGATTTGAACCCGAATTGTCGAGTCCATTTCCTTGGACACTAACATTGAGTTCCCTTGTAAGAGTTGACCATAATTATATTGATGCATCTATCTAAAAATGTGAAATATTATAATCATGATTTTATATTAATATCCGTTAAACCGACAATTAGGATGATTGAAACTGATGGCAAGTACAAATGCAGACCCTACCCCAAATATACTTTAGTTACAAACTGAATTGTAAATTGCTTTATTCACTAAGAGCACGAGTCTTACTTATATGCAAACTATTCTAATCATTGCAACATGTTATAGATCTATAATAGAAGAGTGCAGCTTCGATTTATTAAACCAGAATGTTATTAATATTAATTAATGGAGTTAACATCTCATCAACACTAACTACTCATATGAAGCCTTAATCAATCTATCTATCTATGCCAGATTTAGGAAAGATGTCCCCCTTCTCTCTGCCAAATACGTTCTGGGATATAATTAGTGAAGATTATATGTCATTAGAATTTATATGGAACCCCCAAATGTTAACGCCCAAGGGAATCATAAGTATTTGTGCCAGTATCCTTGCCCAGTAGCTTCCCCCTCCCTTCCTCCCCTCTCTCTCTCTCTATCTCTCTCTCTCTCTCTCTATATATATATATATATATATATATATTGTTTTCTTACCCTGTGTTTATATGTGTGTACACATTACATAATTATATTATATTCACCGTGTCAGGGCATACTAAATATTCACTTTTTAAAGAAAATGGTAAAATTGATTGTTTCCTGCTTAAATCAAAATTTTACGATAAAATATAATCAAAAGAAAACGTTTTTGTTCACCGTATGATAAAATATTTCACGTAGAAGAAGATTGTGTGACTATTTCTTGTTTGTAAATAATTTTCTCTTGAAGCTCTACACGCTAGATAACTGTAAATATATATCAAAATTTAAAAAAGTATATAAATCAATAATACCGGGTATGTATTTAGTAAAACTTGTTTTAACAAACAATGTGAACCGTTTAATGTTGCATCCGTAATTTCTGAGTATATATAATACCGGATTGTTCTGTATTCTATGTATCAATGATTTTGACTACTAGTTAAATACTCGTTGATAAACTTACGTAATTCCTGGGGATATTGGGACGTAAGCAGTGAGGTAGTTTCGGTTACAAACTGACAAATACAGAAACTCCATTATAATAAAATATGTATATAAATATATATAAATATTGTTATATTGTACTATATTTATAAGTAACAAGTGCTCAATATTGTTAATAGAGCATATATATCTAAGTTAAGGTAGCATGGAAATGAAGTCAACGGCGCTTGGTAACTGAGAGTTTCTCGCCAATACTATTTTCAAACTTGGTTTAACAATCGGATAGGAGAGAAAATGTCAGTTACCAAGCTCCTTTCACTTCATATCAATGCTACCCTAACATATATATATATATATATATATATATATATATATAT
>CM042140.1:119809571-119832071 GCA_023376005.1 Doryteuthis pealeii
AAATTTAACAAACCGTCATCTGTTATAATTATAAGTCTATAGACTCATTTTGAGTTTAATGTCGAAATAAAAATTATAACAGATGACGGTTTAAGTGTTTTCTTTCTTTGAAAGTTAGATATTTGTCTGTATATAATTAATTCATTGGTTATTTTAAATAGAGCTCTCTTAGGGATTTATAAAAATCCTTGTATTAATATATATGTTTGTATCTACAAGAGCATACAGTATGGTTGTACAGTGAGATTTCGATGATCCAGAATAGAATCATCCATTACTTACCAGTCATTTGGATTATCTTACAAACACACACACACACACACACACACACACACACACACACACACATATATATATATATATATATATATATATATAAAATAAAATTAATATAAAAAGATGTTTAGTCTTATCGATTTCAAAGTAATTTTATCATCAGAGACGTTTTCCGAAATGGACGCGTTTTTGTGTCGTTTTTTTTTTGTACGTTATAAACACGCATCTCGTGGTTTTTTTTATAACGCCACCCGGAAGGGTCGTGATAGCCGTTGTTCAATCAATTTCAATCTATTCTTTTCATCTATTTATATATTTATGAATTTATCTATTTATTTTTATATATTTGTTTTATGTATATGTTTATATATGGAATGTGTATTCTAATTAATAATATATTCTGTTTATACTAGGACCTAATTTAGCTATTAATAAACTTTCTCTAATTCTTAGATTACCAATTTTGCGTATTTTTGTCCCTATCCTTACGGAAACACTATTGTCCTTATATTTGCATTTGATTAAATGTTTGTGGAATGAGGATGCACGTGTGTGGATATGTTCTTTAATGCTAATGTGGAGGGGTCTAATTGTACTTCCTATATCGAAATTAAGGCATTTGGAGCAAGTTATAAATAATAACATACTTAACAATGCTTCAAGCAATTTACCAAATACTATTATATATACTAGCAAATATATGCACCCTCCGGGTGCAAGTATTTAAGTTTTAATGTAATAAAATATTGTATTAAATTAGAAAGGCTAATGAAACTAAATAAGAATGCAGATAAAAAGATTTGAAACAGGGGGGTATAATCGAAAAATAGAACAACTGAAACTTACACTTCCATCACTCTCGTCTTTCATTGTTATTTTTTCTAATTTAAGTATTTAGTTAAAAGAGGAAGTAAAGAATAAAATTACTGTTATTTCTTCTTGTTAATGGATTTCATTTAAGATTTATTGAAGAAATTTTTGCTTATATTCATTAAAATAAAACCAAACAATTAGAAATCAATAGTACTAAACACATATTTATTAAAATCACATTTTAAATATCAATATGCAAATTAGCCTTCTCGTTCACACTGTAAACCGTTATTTTGTTGTATATATAATTATAATTGCATGTTATTAATATGTGGATATGTTCAACAGTCTTAATGATGTATAACAATTTTATTAATAATTGAAGTTTAAATTAAAAATAAAATCATGGAGGATGTGATGTAAATAACTAAAGGGAATTATGACTTGAATAGTAATATAGTTTCGGTTACAGACAGAAAAACACACAATCTCCATTATAATAATAATAATAATAATAATATATATATATATATATATATATATATATATATATATATATTGGAGTGAGCTTGTGTGATGATGTAAGTATAATTATGTATCCATGGCGCTTTCGGGTGTTATTGGAACTAAAAGATAAATGAAGGTTAGTTGCCGTTTGGCACACACACACACACACACACACACATATATATATATATACATATATATATATATATATATATATATATATATATTATTTTTCTTCTTTCTTTTCATGACGCTGCGTGTGTCATTTTATATAGTATTTTTTTCCTTTTTATTTTTTAAACTATTCCTACTTTTTCTTGATTTGTCTCCTTTTTTAAAGGGACGAATTTAAAGGATTTTCATCTTTTAATTTATTTTTTCTTCTTTTCTCTCTTCGTTCCCAATTTTATTCAATTTAAAAAAAAATGTCTTTATTTTTAGTAAATCTATTTCTTATTTTCTTTTTCTCTTGTTTTACCTCTATGTCATTCTCTTTGGACTTTTCTCTCTTTCTTTTCTGTCTTTAGCTTCCTTATCTGAATTTTTTTTAGCCTTGATGATATGAATATAAGGATTAAGTTAATACATATCTAAGTTACAATCATCTGTAGGATGCAGGTTCAATCCTGACTACGGACGAAAATAACATAGAATACTTAACATACCCTAATACTTGTACTTGTGTGTGTGTGTGTGTGTGTGTGTGTGTGTGTGTGTGTGTGTGTTTGTGTGTGTGTGTGTTTGTGTGTGTGTGTTTTTGTGTGTGTGTGTGTGTGTGTGTGTGTGTGTGTGTGTGTGTGTGTGTGTGTGTGTGTATGTGTGTGTGTGCACGGTTTGCAGTGGTAATCCAACTCATTAACAATAGTCTGCTAGCCTAACGATACTTTAGTCCATGTTAGGTGTCCAACTCCATTACTTCCTGTTTTGCCTGCCTATTTACAAAACATATGACCTGTATTGTGAGTATCATTTATATCATCTTGCTTCTGTGCATATCAGTTATTAGTATTTCTATAATAACTCCGCCATGATAAATTACCCTATTTGCCAGGTTACAAACAACATATCCGTATAGAATGCAACCCACTTTTATATAGGTATTTTGGGATTCGATTAATGTAGCCCATCCTTACCTGTGTATATTTCACTGCTCTAGATTTGTGAACACATTTTTTACTTAGAAGAATGGTACAGTGAGAGTGCTCTCACCTGCAGCATAAAAATGTGCAGAAATATCAGAACACCTTGTTTTCATTCAAAAATTATTATTATTATTATTATTATTATTATTATTATTATTATTATTATTATTATTATTATTATTATTCCTTTTGAGTTTTCACATCAGTGTTAGCTGATGGTCTTTCACTGGAGTCTGAGTGACAGCAAGTCTCCTCAGGTCTCCAGGACTCTTCTGAGTATTCTGGCAGATTGCAGCAGTGCAGTGTTCTGAATGGTTTCAATCCTTCCTCTGATATCCAAACTTTCCAAACCTTTTTCTAATCCTTTTGGGACTGTTCCAAGTGCACCAACTACAATTGGTATAACTTTCACTTTCATATTCCATAACTTTTTCAGTTCTCTGGCAAGGTCCAGATATTTGTCATTTTTTTTCATTTTCCTTTAACTTCACCCTGTGATCCGCTGGCACTGCAAAATCCACCAGTTGACAAGTTCTTTCTTTTTTGTTAATCAACACTAGGTCTGGTCTTCTTGCTGGGATAAGGTGATCCGTTTTAATTTCAAAAGTCCCAGAGAATTTTGTGCGTTTCGTTCTCAAGAACAGATTCTGGTTTATGCATATACCATTTTGTTGTGTGGTCAAAATTTAATTTCTTGCATAATTCCCAGTGGATCACCTTCCCAACCCAGTCGTGTCTACTTTTGTATTCTCGTTGTGCTAGTTTGCTACATTCGCAGAGTATATGGTTAAAAGTCTCATCTCTATTACCGCAAAGTCTACATTTACTATTTTGTTGGGTCTTATCAATTTTCGCTTTGATGTAGTTTGTCCTTATGGCATTATTTTGTGCAGCAATTATAAGTGATTCTGTTTCTCTTTTGAGGTTTCCCTTTCTTAACCATGTCCAAGTCTTTCCATGTGCAACCTCATCTATTTGTCGTTTGAAGCGTCCATATAATTGTTTTTCTTCCCATTTTTGTTTTCTAGTCTTTGTCGTTTTTCTGTTTGTCCATCTGCCGTTTCTACTATTGTTGGCCGCCATAAGTAATTTGTCTTTGCTCTTCCTTGTGTAATCTTCAAGTTGCTGGATTGTGGTTTCTACGCATTCCTCTATGTTGGCAAGACCTCTTCCCCCTTCCTTTCTTGACACATACAATCTATCTCTATCATCTCTAGGGTGGAGAGCCTTGTGCATGGTCATTAATTTTCTCGTCCTTTGGTCTATCTGTCTGAGTTCTTCTTTTGTCCATTTTAAGAATGGTCCTGAGTATCTTATAATGGGGACAGCCCAGGTATTAATTCCTTTGATCAGATTTCTGCTGTTAAGTTTCATTATTATTATTATTATTTACTCCTTTCGAGTTTTCACATCAGCATTAGCTGATGGTCTTTCACTGGAGTCTGAGTGACAGCAAGTCTCCTCAGATCTCCAGGACTCTTCTGAGTATTCTGGCAGATTGCAGCAGTGCAGTGTTCTGAATGGTTTCAATCCTTCCTTTGATATCAATTGGTATCACTTTCACTTTCATGTTCCATAACTTGTTCAGTTCTCTGGCAAGGTCCATATATTTGTCCATTGTTTTCATTTTCCTTTAGCTTCACCATGTGATCTGCTGGCACTGCAAAATCCACCAGTTGACAAGTTCTTTCTTTTTTGTTTATCAACACTAGGTCTGGTCTTCTTGCTTGGATTATTATTATTATTATCATTATTATTATTATTATTATTATTATTATTATTATTATTATTATTATTATTATTAGGTGTGCATCTAACACACATCAATTCTTTGGTCTAGGGACCAACAAAATGGTTTATTTCAGCTATTATTGATAATTCCAAATCTAAGAAATCCAACGAGTGCATTTTGCATGCGAATATCAATAAACGAGTCGCTGATTCTTCGTGTATATTACTGTGCACCTGTACTTATAATTATTGACATTTTTTAATCATGTATTCTAGAACATGTTGGAAGAAGCAGCTATGCATATATGTAAGTTTTCACCTGCTTCTCATTAGATATGCATGGATGCACGTTGTATCTATGGATCTGCCATGTCGATCGAAATAATCAAATAAATACCACAAATACGGTAACGTAAAATAATTTACGAATTATGTCAGACTTGTCCGATGCATATCGAAAGAGATAACATTGAAACAGTTTGCAAACATTTCCCAAACTCAATATATATATATATATATATATATATATATATATATATATATATATATATATATATATATATATAGAGAGAGGAGAGAGAGAGATAGAGAGAGAGAGACAGAGACAGAGACAGAGACAGAGACAGACAGACAGACAGACATATATATATATATATATATATATATATATATATAGAGAGAGAGAGAGAGAGAGAGAGAGAGAGAGAGCATATATGTTATGTTTGGTTTTATTCATTTGAATTTATTCATTTATTTATTTATTTATTCATTTATTGTTTATCCAATTAGGAGAGTCTATTTTGGATGGTTGCTAAGGTTAGTGAAGTAGATGATTAGTTTTATTTGTTTTGGTTGTTCAATGGGTTTGATGTGTCGGTAGATATATTTACCAACCCCTCCGCACGAGCAGGATGTAACACAAGGTCATTTTCTTAAGCGGAGTTCAACAGGTTTGAATTCAGAGTTTTCCTTCTCCTAGACCGGTTGCCTAACCAAGGTTAAAGAGCCCGGTCTGTCCTACTATTTATCCATAGCTGGAGAGAGAGTAGGCTCCATACCTTTCCCAAGGGTATTAGCGCTAAGTGAAATGCAATTACCACATTCAGGATTTGAACTCGGAGCGACGAGTCCATTTCCTATGACTTTAACCATTTACACCACGCGCTTCCATTTGATGTGTCGGTATATGATGTTGGTTATTACTTGTCTCACTGATTTTTAGTTTTTGTGAATTTGATTCCTGTAATATAGATTGAATCTGTTATTGTTGTTGATGATGATGATGTTGTTATTGTCATTTTTGTGGAAGGCTGAATACGTAGTTTTATTTGTTTGTCGATTAGTTTATTGACGAAATCATTATTGTTTTATTTTAGTTAGTTCTTTGTAGAATATTGTCAGAGATGAGGAGATTTAAAAGGTTCTATGTATTAAGTTTTTAATTAGGGTATACAATATTGTCAGAGATGAGGAGATTTAAAAGGTTCTATGTATTAAGTTTTTAATTAGGGTATACTAGTACAAAATAAAAAAACACCCTCCGGGTGATGTAAAAATATATTTTTGCAACGTATTGCCTGAGGGGTGGGAGTAAAAAATTCAATGTCAGCGAGTTTTTACACTAAGTAAGTAAAATCATCAAATTAATTAAAGGATTAAAAAATAGAACAATTTAAAATGTAAACTTTAAATATGTATTAAAATAAAACAAACTATATATAGATATATAATACCAGTCATGTATTTATAAAAACTCGTTTTAAAAAACAATGAAGACTGTCTAATGTTGCATCTTCAAATTTTGAGTGTATTTATTTTATCTTATGACGATTTTGGGTAATGTGACGTAAACAGTGACGTAATTTTTGTTACAGACAAAAACCGGAAGCGAATCTCCATTATTAATAGAAGATAAAACTAATTATCTACAGCACATCAAGCCTCATAGTCAAAAATAACACAAGCTCACCTAAAATCTTCCTGAACCAAACCAACGTAGTCAACAAATTAGTATGCCCATTTTGAAAGTGTCACTCGAAAAACAATTAAAAATTAATACCTACATTGGGCACACTACAACGACAGATTCCTATCATCTTACATACCATATTAGTAGCGCCATAAAACAATATCTGATTACAAAACATGCCAATAACACAGACAAACTCACATCCACCGACATACGGAAGATTCTCACCGACAATACCAAAATCCTCTATAAAAATAATAAAACTCCACAAATTCTCGAGGCAATTTGCATAAAAAAAGACAAACCTAACAAATAAAATAGCATTTAACACCGGCAATAATATACTAAGAACCTTTAAGAACTAAGATACTAACCTTTGCAACCCTCCAAATTTGAGGTATGAATGAGCTTCTGATACGCTTATGTTAATTGATATTTGAATTTCCAAATTCCTTACACCAAAGAAAATATTATTTATGAAAAAAATAAACATTAAAACATATTAGAACACATGATTCATTACATTGTTATCTTATGTTTTATTTTTAGACAAGACAGTGCTAGTTTACTTATTGAAAAAAAAAACATAACATAAAATATTTGGATTTGGGTGAGGAAATTGAGACACGAGCGGGACGAATTATAGTAGTAAATCAAAGTACCACTATTTTATATATATATATATATATATATATATATATATATATATATATATATATATATATATATATATATATATATATATATATATTAGCATATATTTATTTGCATGGGAACAAGTCTGCTACCATTAGTTTCATGCTATCCGAGCTTAATTGTTTAAACGGAGCAATCGTTGGGCAGCGAAAACATTTTGAAAATGATAAAAATATAATCAATATTTTTATCATTTTTAATTTATTTTAGCTGCTCGAATATTGCTGCGCTTAAGCAATCAAGTTTGCATTACATGAAACCAATGGTACCAGACTTTTTTACCATGCAAATAAACAAATACTAAAATCTTTATTTATTTATTAACGCTTTACAGAGATATTTAGTAGTCTCTTAATAATACTGTACGTTGGATTACTACTGCCCCCTAAAGTGTAATAGTGCCAAATATACACATTGATATATATATATATATATATATATATATATATATATATATATATATATATAGAGAGAGAGAGAGAGAGAGAGAGAGAGAGAGAGAGAGAGAGAGAGTGAGTTTTGTATAGGTTTGTGCAACACATTTTATTTCGGAAATTGCTATTTTATTTTTGCAATTGCTAACGCTAATGGTACAAACAGAAAATGTACGGCAACGAGAATGAAATTAGTCCAATCAAATGGCTGCGTCATGGCTGGATTGACAAGGTCATCTTCTAAATAGATGAAGTATTTGCAACATTTCGAATCAGCGGATTGAATCCAGGCCAAGTTCAGCCGATGGACAGCACATCAGTTATTTAACCGGAACAGACCACTCCTTGTTTCTCTTCAATGTAGTCATGCTTTATGGACGGCTTGAAACAAATCTAAACTTGTCCTGATTAATACACTATAGAATTGTCTGCTTGAACGAGGAGCAGGAAAATGCTGTCATAAATTCGCTTCTGTTTTAGGTGTTCGATTGTTCCGATTTAGCAAAAATGTTACTTCAAACAAAATTCAAACTCATCTTGTTTGTCTTTTGTTTTGTTTCAGGGAGATTTTATAAATTATTTTTTTATAAAAATATACCGGGAGATACATAGATTATTCTTAAATTTTGTTAAACCAAATCTAAGATTTAAAATGCTATAATTTATTTCATTTTTACCTTAATGCTTTGGTTATATTGGATTGTTGGTTAGATTTTACGGCATGTCAAGCCTTGGGTTATTTTTATTCGAACACAATTTTGAAATAATGTTTTGATCCACTTAACGTTATAGATAGGATCCTAACATGAACTAAAACTCCGGGTCAGAGTGAACCTCGAATTAATGGCGACGAAGCGGTACTCCACATTCCCCATAACTCCAACATTGGAACTTCACAACTGGATATATTATACACAGGACACTAACATCCTCAGTCACCCTCTTATAGGACATATATGATAAAAGGGTTGGGGCGTTGCCATAAGAGCAAGAAGGTTAGAGAAAATCATGTAGGTGCTATGGATTGACATGACAAGGCAATTAATCAAACCGGATCTCTCGGACAGCTCGTCTAACCTAAGTAAGTGTCAAAGGGGAATGTTGCATGTTATCGACTACTCGGCCACCAGGATTCCATCCTTAAGAATCAGGGGTCACCCCCCCCAACCAATAGGTGGCCGTAGTGGTAGGGTCTTACTCCTCAGCAGATGTGCAGTCGGCGTATTCTACACTCCCAGCCGACAGGGCTAGCTTTTGTTTGGTAGTATTTTGGTACGGCATATTAACAAACCAATAGAAAATACAAAATGACCTTTCCACGTCCACTTTTCAATCCTGGTCGAAGGCAACTTTGTTACGGTAGTATTTAATGTGACAGAATCAGTTCAAGTCGTGTTGGATGTCCACTGTAATTTCTACTATAACGCTAGTTTATGTGCATTGCTTCACTCCATATTTCGTTTGAAACCCACAGAGACGAATGTACAACGTAGTCTAATTCAAGAACTTATCATTTACGAGTTTGAACAAAACCATAAAGCCACAGAAAGAAACAAAACCCTTCGTTGTTTGAAAGGTGAAGTCGCAGTGTATCACAATACAATAAGTAGGTGGTTAAAGAAATTACACGCGGGTTGCAAACACCACGACGATCCGGCAAAGTCAGGTAGGCCTAATATCATATATTCCAAGACCATGCTCTTAATAATAGAGGCAAATCCGGCAAGTAACACTCAGAGAGTATGAGGAGAGATGAACATCTCATAGCCCAGTGTTGTTGGACTGAACCACGCCACATAATGTCAAACTATTGCAAACACATTTGATTCACCTGACTATAATAATTGTTATGTTTAAAAATCACACACAATAGAATGATTTTCGTCTGTCGTTCAAACAATATGATGTATGCAAGATTTTTCTATACATTCATCCTACTGACCATTGAAATTTCAAATAATATGCTTGATTGATTCATTGATTGAGTTTAACGGCATGTCAAGCTGTCTAGGTTTATTTTATGACTAAAGGTTAGGGATTAGCATTCATTTTATACTCATTTTTATTTGGTAGGGCGGGTTAGCTCAGTCGGTAGAGCGTTCGGATAGAAACCACAAGGTTCCTAGTTCAATACCCGCCCTCGCCAACTCAGCGTATGAGTAGCACATGGATCTGTGCGGTAAAGTAAGGATCTGATGGTAGGTGTGGCGCTCCACCTCAGACGCTAAAATAATCTCCTTGGTCTAGCGCTATTGAAAAGGGGATAGACTCCCTCGCTGCATGGCTGATACCGACATTAGGCCGCCCGACGACGACTTCTATACTCATATTTTCTTTCTTGTGTAGTTCTTTGTTAAAAGTGTTTTTGTTGCGCACGGTCCTGTCAAATTCTAATAATTTTTAAGCGTATCTGTTTGACAAATAGATAGGGTGCTAATAGGTACTACCGGATCAGAGTGAACCTAGGAGTAAGGACAATGAAGGTGTACTCTACACTCCCCAGATCTCTAGAAGTGGAACCTGAAGACTAGATGCAATTTAATGTCATACTCAAGGCACCCCTTTTTCGGAGGGTGTGTCTTACCCCTCTGCCGCGGATCCAGCTTATTCTAAACTCCGCCAACAAGGCGGAAATTTTACATAGATTAATCTACATTATCACTTATAAATATGTATACTGTTATTGGAATTGTTGGTGGTAAAGACAATATTTAGTCGAATCCCCACTCAATAAGGATCAATATTAGCATTATTATATCCATGATATACTAACACATATCTCAATGGAAGGAAAGACAAGATATAGGCATTTTTATATACAAGAACATTTAACTTTTTATAAACATAATATACTTACCGATAAAAAGATAGAGCACATCAAAGTGTCCTAACAGTAAGAAATATGCACATACTGTTCCATAAACAAGCGGTATGTTAAAGGGGTACTAAAATGCTTACTTGAAGATGATAATTAAAATAGCCAGGCGGCTTTACCATTCTCTGTCAGAGCCCGACACAAAACCTCTCCTGTTCAAGGAAAAGAGGCAAAATAGGTCAATAATTTGCTTCTAGGATTGGCATGTGACACTACGAGATCACCAATGGACATGTCCATTATCTAATCGAGAGAATTATTTATTTACTCACGACTATAAATTGTTTTTTTTCTAATTTAAAAAGAGGAATAAGTAAAGGAAAATGTGGCAAAAGAGAACGAAAGCAGGGGAGAACAAAAACAAATTAAAAGAACATTTACATGAATAAGTACACATTGTTTACAAAAGCGTTAATTTTCTTCTGAAGCAAAGATACCGAGATTCTTATAATTTCTAGTAAAACATGATACAGTTAAAACGAATAAAATTAAATATAATTTATTAGCAAAAATATACAGCATTCAAAATCTGTAACCGATTTTGTTTCGATTCGATGTATTCTTTTGAAATCTTGAAATAGTTGGATGATTTTAACAATCGAATAATCCATAATATCTGAAATCGTACAATCCAGACGCCATTCCATTATTTAGAGGTCTGTGTAAACTTATAATATTTACCTGATATTGTGCAAAATGGGATAGTCATCGTCTGGATAAACTTTATATATTAAGCGAAGGGTTTTCGAATGATACTACCTCCAATAATAGCTACAATGATACCTCATATCCGATCACATAGACTGGGTTATTATCTTATATAGTTACCTAGTAACTCGGACATAATTCACATGAGCTAAATATAACATGTTATATTGCAATTCGTTTGACCAAACTCAAACTTTGTTGTGTAGTTTGAATATATATATATATAATAGGAGTAAAGGATTGGGTAAAACCGACAAAATGTGGTTGAAAATAGAGGGAAAATGCAGATAAAACAACCCAACAACTAAATTCAAATGATATTTCGCCTCGGTATTTTGCGAAGGTTTTTTTGCCATTTAAAAAAAATTATTCCCGCCCCAACATTACCTTTTCAGCATAAAAGCAGATTGTGGAACCCATTTTGTCTTCAGAATTTTCAAAAATCTTCGCAAAAGACCGTGGCGAAATATCATTTGATTTTAGTTGTTGTGTTGTTTTATTCACATTTTCTATATTCTCAAATTCACCGAAAGGAAAATCAGGATAATTCTGACAAGTGCTCAATGCATATTTGTAGAGTCGGTTTAGGAGACCGAATCATTGACAGAAATTAACTACCCAGGTCTCCCCGAAAGTATATTCAGGATGATTATGATAGGCCTATTAGAATTAACCCGGAAATATTGGTTATCGTCATGCAAAATTAAGCTTTTGTCATTCTACTCGTGCGGAGGCGTTGATATATATATATATATATATATATATATATATATATATATATATATATTATTTATATACCGTAAATCCTTGAGTATAATCCGCACTTTTTTGTCAAAATGTAAAGGACAAAATCCCTAGTGCGTACTATATACGAGCTTAAACATGAAAACTATTTTCTAAGCAATGTCCAAGTCTTTATTTGCTGTCCGGCAATGTTTATTCAGACGCATTTTTTCAGAGGTACAGCTCCCTAAAAATCCCCTGCGTATCATACTCAAGGGCGGACTATACTCGTGTATTTACGGTATATATATATAGTCATCCACGAACACAGCGTTTCGGCTCTTACGTCTCATCACTGTGGCTAGACTTAACTGCTACTTCTAGCTGGGAGCGAAACCCAACTGAATTTTCGTCCTGACCGTCGGTAACTGTCAGTAAGAGGCGAATATTTTAGCAGATATATACTTCCATAGATGTATAATTTTACAATCACCAGAAAACTTAAGTCTGTAAACAACAGACGAGTAATGTCTTATGCTAAGCGGTGACAGTTCAATTAAAGTCTTTTTTAGAAAGCTCTACCGGGTTTATTTCTAGCTGAGTTTTCTGTACATCTTCTCCACAAAAGAAATGTCCTTTTCAATCTATACCAACAGGTGGGTTACTTCCGACCGTTTTCTGGCCAAGCTTGAAGCACCAATTTAAATAATTCATCTCATTGAATATTTCATTTCATTGAATATTTCCTGAAAGTGTTCTCCATCATTCGAATATTTACCGAACGAAGACTGAGGCAAAAATCGGTAACAATGATTTTTAATCTTTTTTTTCAAATTCAAGTCTGAATATCATAGCACAAAAATTATATCAACACTGAGTTTAATGTTGTTTAAAGATGGTAAGTTACATTTATAGAAGTGAAAAAAAGATTAGATAAATGAAAAAACGTGAGAAGTGAAATTTGGACTTTTACCGAATAAATGATTCCCATGGCTATTCTCCAATGAATGTTTTAGTAATTTCCATGCACGGATTTTTAGAAATAACTTTACATTTGTTAGGCTATCCCCACTTGAGACATTGGGGGAAAGCAGTTCGTAAAAGACGCATGTGGTGTAACGGTTAACGTCACCGAAAATGGATTCGGTGACCCGAGTTCAAATCCTAGACGAGGTTCATTGCGATTTACTTCGTTCTAATGCTCATGGAAAAGATTCATATCAATTCTTTCTCCCACTTAGCTACGGATAAAAATAGGAAGGCAAACTTGGCTCTTTAGTCTAAGTTTGGCAATCTGTCTAGGAGAAAGTAAATTAAAACCAGTTGTACTCCAATTAAAACTAGCATTGTGATACTGTCTTTTGCGGAATGGTCAGAAAAATACATTAAATCTAAAATACATTACAAAGTATAAATCCGTCCGAAAATAATATATAATATTCATTTCCACAGAAATTACAAGAGATACAGGGAGCATAATAATACTATTATACATTAGTATTATTTGGATTATTCGGACTATTATCCTTACCTTTATTGTTACCTGTACAACATTTTGGCCTTCTTATATTTCTTGTCGGACTCGAGAACCTTCTTTTCGAACTCGGGAACTTTCTTGTCGTAATCGGGAACCATCAGGGAACTTTGAACCCAACCCTTTATTAAATCTATGGGTGTATCCTGTTCTCATTCCGCTAACCATAGCTGGGGTACAGGTGTTAAGCTGCTTTAATTATTATTCTGTTAAGAAGGCCGGAGGACACATCGGCTGAAACGTTGTACAAATAACAAAGATGAGTACAATAGTCCGAATAATCCAAATAATCCAAATTATCAAGCATCATCTAAAAAATTCAGAGAAATAGTATATTACAGATTAAAATTCCAGCTACAAAATAACTTTCCCAACATAATCATTACTATTGGTGAAATATTTTTGCCGCGATGAACAAGTGCCTGCATGTAGTGAAAATCAGTACAAGCAAAGGCGAACTTTGTTTTACTATGACGTTTTCAGGAAAATATTGTCTTCGAAATCTGTACACCATCGGTCCGCTTTGTGTGGATGATTTGGTCGAGAGGCCTTTTTACTTCGTTGCCTGGGTTTAAGGTTAACGATTCAAGCAAAATATCAGCTTACACAAGTTCACTCAATTATGCCCCCCTGATCATCTATTTAGAAGACTATAAGAGAGAGTAAGTGTTAAAGCTGACACTGTACTTATCTATGTTTTCGTGGGGTTTTAAGTTACATAAATAGCCTCACGGTATTCAATATTGCTTGATACCTTCTAAACAAATTATTTGTACACACATTCTCTCTCTCTCTCTCTCTCTCTCTCTCTCTCTCTCTCTCTCTCTCTCTCTCTCTCTCTCTCTCACACACACACACACACACACACACACACACACACACACACACACGGGAAACAACGCAAAGTGAAACGCTAACAGCCACGTTTGGAATTGAACTCTGGTTACCGATTCCATTTTCTACGAAGATAACCGTTACGCGAAAGGCTCCTTCCTGACATTGAATATATATATATATATATATATATATATATATATATATATATATATATATATATTCAATTCACCTCACCAACCCCCCTCTCCCACAAAAAAGTTCATAATATCGAAATACATACTAAAATACTAAAATTTATATATTCTAACTCAAAAAATGAAGTAATTTAAAATTTGCAATTGAATGATTGATTGATTTTAAAGGCAAATCAACCAGTCTTGGGTTATTCTATGCTTAAAAATCAGGATATCGCGTATTTACATTTATGTAATTGTTTCTTAAGTGTTTTTTTTTTCACATTTCAAATAAAAAGCAATAATATTTTTTAATGAATTTTATTTTACTCATAAATGGTAATTATCTACTATGTTTTGCTAGGTTTTGTCACATAAATGAGGCACCCAGTGAAACTGAAATCAAAATTAATGGTCTGCTAGTCTAATTTGCTGATCGTTACACCACACAAGGTGCCTGAAGGAGTGCATGTAGCAACTGTAAACAACGAGTAAACAAATGACTTTTTAGAAGGGAGCAATGGTATCGCAACTGCTGTACATGATTTATCAAACATAAATCATGTTTGTTAATTCTAGTTTAAAGATAGCTACAACGTTTGTTTCCTGAATTAACCTGGGTCTCTTGTTATGAATCGAAATTCTCTGGGTTGACTTGCCCTTCTTTATTTTTCCAATGACAATTTATTATTAGAGGATAGAATTTACCGTACATATTTAGCAGTTTGCGTTATCAAAATCTTTTTTATTTCTCTCTATCTGTCAATCAACCCCACCCGATCTCTCTCTCCCTTTCTCTCTCTCTCTCTCTTTCTCTCTTTCTCTTTCTCTCTCTCTCTCTCTCTTATATATATATATATATATATATATATATGTATATATAAGAGGGGGAGAGAGAAAGACAGAGAGAGCACATGGGGGAGTGATTGACAGATATACAGTAATAATAAATACTTTGCCAACGTAATATTTATACACACACACACACACACACACACACACCACACACACACACACATATATATATATAATATATAATATATATATATATATATATATATATATATATATATATAAACCAGTTTCTGTCACTGACCTCTGTGGAATGGCAGATTTCCATTTCTCGTACTTGATGTGATCGATCAGGGTTGACAGAAATAATGGATGGTATGATGCTCTTTTTCAACGCACGCTTCGAACATGTTACAACCTGACGAAACTTATGCTTCTTCACATTGATAGAGGAGTATAACTTAACCGATAAATGATTAAAAACAAACATAAAGTTAATTTACTTTTCCATTTAATAAAAAATTATAATAGTATATGTCTCAGACAAAGGCATATATACATATATATATATATATATATATATATATATATATATATAGTGTGTGTGTGTGTGTGTGTGTGTGTGTGTGTCCATGTGTGGTTCTTTATATATATTTGCGATGGATGTTGGCAAACTTTTCGGTTTATATTTCAGGCATGGAAAAATATAAGATACGAAATAATACAAAACGCTTCAACAAAAGTTAGAGGGCCACCTGAAATATTAGGATCAATAAATAAGATTAAATACAACTCAATGCTCATCACTTTTAACTTTGGTTATAGACCTATTTCTACCCATATGTATGTGCATATACATATGAGCTGCATCAGACCTCAATCATAAGGAGAATATTTCAATAAAAGTTGCGGTCTGATGAAGCTCATCATGTCTTGGGCACGTTTACGAAAAACTCATATAGTGTTACTCACTAATCGATGATTTTTCCTGTTGTAGTCTTACTGAGATAATCATACAAGCATAGATTCATACATACATATATAGGTATATGCGAACAGATGAGATAGATAGGTATGTACAGACTGTTGTATTGATATATCCGATAATATGTATAGAGATAGATATATGGATAGATATGTACATACTAAGATAGATAGATAGATACATGTTGATTGCGATGTCTTGTCATACGAATTACACTCGATCATTTGTTGAACGTTCATGGTTCTTCAGTCTTGCCAGCGACTTGCATATTTTACGGCAGATTTGGCACACATGACGACTGGCGTTGATTGAGGCGATAGGAACGGTTCTCTTTATGCTAACTGTCAGTCCAAAGCAGCTACAAGTATTAGTTAAACGGTCCACCTCTTCCAGAAACTGCATCTCTTCCAGAACGATATATATATATATATATATATATATATATATATATATATATATATATATATATATATAATCTCCGACTGTCAGCCAGGCAGTTAGGCTTCGAATCACACACAAAGCGGCTTCGAGCCTATAACTCTGCTGATGAGGCATAATAGGCCGAAATGTACATACAGAGTGACTTGTTTACGCTTATTTACTTGTTTCGATTTGTTTACGCTTCACATTTAAACAGATATATTCACCTAATTCATTAATTATCAACTAATTAATTTTCAAATTAGGTATGACTTCAATTAAGCACATATTCAAAAAAAAAAGTGTCGGCATAGCCATATCAAACAAACTGTTTGCGTACTTTCATATATATATATATATATATATATATATATATATATATATATATATATACAGAATAAATAAGTTCAGTTTCAATTATTAATAGACATGAGCAAAATGTGATAGCGAGATAGAGAGATAGGTATGAATAGTCAATATAATTATGATCAGATTAATATTAATAGATATTGAGAAAATCAGATAGATAGATAGATACATGCATACATACATATAAACAAACCACACAGATCTGTATGGTTTAAAGTATTGATAGACACGAATAAAATTAGAAAGATAGAGAAACAGAGTAATATAGAAAGATACGACTAGAAAGTTTAAATTCCCACTGCGCTTTAGGGAAGTTTAGATGTGGCTTGCTTTAAATAAATATGAATATATTAATACATAACCGCGAGGATATCATTTGCAGCCCGATAGATCTAAAAGTCAAATGAAAATAGAAAAATAAAACCAAAAAAGTGATAGCACCGCATAAAGAGTTTAAGGAAACAGATTATAAGTAATGACAGGATTCACAGAAGTCAGTAAATAGATTTCTGACTTGCATTTAATAGCCTATGGATATTCAATGACGTTGATTGTCTATTGAAAAGCACATTCGTCAATGATTTCTTTCAGGATATAGAAAAAAAATCACTGCTATTTGTATCAGTTGACAGTTAAAGAAGCAAATCTCAGGCTTCCAGCTTCATGGTGGGGTGAAGATCCATTCAGTAATCGGGATACGTAACCATCGGTCCTTTTTTGAAAAGCAACTAGATTTACTTTTTTTTTATTTAAAAAAATATTTTGACTAATTCTTACTTATTGATTTAAGTACGTACATATCTTTAAGTAACATTTTCAAAAAATTCCGATGAAGAAAAAGCGTTGTGGAGGAATATAGTTGATTTAAAAATAAACGAGAGATAGTATACGTATCTCAAATATTAAATGGATTATCGCCCCTCCGTGGATCTGGCAGCCAACGTGTTACAGCTTTCCCAGCAATTACTCTAATTATCTGTATATGACAAACTATTTTTTTTCAGATTTTTTTCAGATGCGTATTATACACAAGAACTTTTTTCAGCACACATGTCACACCATATTCGGATTGTGATGACCGAAAGTAAGTTATATAGTCCAAATTAATGTGTTTTATAGAGCAACTAAAAGATAGTGTGGAATTAAGTAGTGTAGGCTACCTAGGTGATCTCTCTCTCTTTCTCTCTCTCTCTCTCTCTCTCTCTCTCTCTCACACACACACACACACACACACTTTCACTCTCAGCTTTGGGAGGCGTGGAGTAATGCCTCGTGTTACCATAATGGAATTTTTGCATCATAACCTTTATGAATGTATTTACCCACCCACACCTGCTATAACTTGGATGCGACACCAGGTCAATCTGAGTTCTGTTGGTTCGAAAGCAGATTTGTCCTTCTTCTGGAATGGTTGCCGTACCATGACAAAAGAAAATACTTTACCCATAATTGATGTGGAAACGAGATTGATTCATGACTTTCCCAAGGGTAAAAGCACGAATTAAAATGCAAACATCATCGTCTTAGATTTGAACTCGGACCTCCGAGTCCATTTCCTAGAATAGAAAACTGTTATGTCACGAGCATAACGTATACGTAAATCTGTCCCTCTTATTCTTAGGATCGTATATTTAATGAAACACCCTATAGATAGAGAAATAGTTTGTATCATAAATGTATTGTCCATCAATGGTATATAATTTTCTGAACGTGTTTATTCAATCATCTATGTTTGTTAATTAATTTTCGAATTATTACGTTTCCAGCATAGATACATATTTTGAGCTTATCAGATAATTGATTTAATTATGATTCCCACACACCAGCAAACACACTACAATACATTGTAGCCAATAAATAAGTACACTCCTATTAATTTTCCTCTAAACAAAAGACACAAGGCTTTTACAATTTGAAGTGGGAGATTATAGAATCAAAATCAATATCATTAGTTATGATCTATTACCAAACTCCATAGCCAAAAATGAATCTGGAACATCATTTTTTGCACAGTTGAATGGCATTCCAATCGATTATACGTTTTAAGTAATTAATAAAGATAAGCATGTCTTAACAATTATAACTTCAAATTACTTTTCTTAAGACAAATAATTTGCATACAGTTAGATGACCTCACGTATTCCTATTTAATAATAATTATTTGCACACAAGACTGAAACAGAAACTGCCACTCCAGGTCTGATGGGTACTGGGAGTAATGGCAACAAAAGAGTGACTTCATACTGCCCTGCGCTCAAAGACGTAGAATCATGGTTAGCAAACTAGTCATGCAGATCCACTACTATTGAATACTCTTTTTGGCGGGATCTTACTCCTCTGAAGTGGATATTGTATACAACCCGCTAACAGAGCAGCGCGATTACTGGAATCCAGTAAGAGATAGGCGACGCATTCTAGTCGACTGTACTAGATGATTAAACATTTTAATTATATTTGTTATATTTTGAATAACTTAAAGAAATCCGGAGAGTACAAGAATAATTACCAACTAGATAAGATCTTTTAATTATATTAATAAAAATTGGTTAATCAAGAAATTAAACAAGAAATAGTCATCGTCGCTGATTTTTGTAATTGTTTTGTCAAAAAAAGTGAATACTTAAAATACATTCACTGTGGGGAAAAAACATATGCGAATATGAGTAAACGAACACATTCGTAGGTATTTCGCCAATCCTCTTGATTGGATATGACACAATGTCACAAGTCTGAAGCATCCACCGAGGATCGAACCCGCATATATATATATATATATATATATATATATATATAAGAAAGTAAGTAAAGTTGTCGGGGGCCTTATGTCGCCATACAGCGAGAGAGTCTATCCCCTTTCCACTTGCGCTAGACCAACTGAGAGCACTTGCACTCTTCTTTTAGTTACAAGAGTTAAACTCGCAGCAGGTTAGAAACGACAGGCGTTCGAACTTAATCTCTATTTGTTCGCTTTGGGTATTTTTCTCATTTATCTGGAAGCTGTACGAACTAGTGAACGATTTTAGTCGTGATTGATTGGATAGATCATCGATCATATCGTTTATCCTGTATAAGTGTTGAGTAGATAGTCTTCACATTGTGACAATCTCTTTTGTGGTGCCTTAATGGTTGACAGTGGAGGTAATAAGAAATACTGCGCCGAAGAGTAAAAACCTGCAAACAATCATCTATGACGCTTTCTTGAATAAATTGAAATGTTATCAATATTTTGGAGAAAAGGAATTTGACAAGTAGGGAGCCACTGGACTTTCGTTTTTGAGCATATTCCTAGCTTACGTGACAAAACGATATGACAAAAAGAAAATTAATGGATTTAAGTGCAGTTAAACTTAGAACAATTCTGCCTGGAGGAAAAGATTTATCTTTAATTCAAAATATTTCTATTGGGACTACATAGAATTTAATGTATCGCTTTCACTTGCTATCATATTTATTTAATTTTTGTGTTCCCATTTATCTATTTCAGTTTTCGCATATTCTTTTGACATCTCATAAAGTGTTTCAGTTTCGTTCTACGAAGAAATTAGATTATTTTTCAGGTTGGCAACTCTGATTAAAATCAGTTGATCTATATAAATCTTCAACGAGTACGTAAACATTAATTTCAGATTTGTCTCTGGGAATTCTTATTCTTCTAACAAATATTAAATTATCAGTGTTACTGTTAAAGTTTGTCATAAAACTAAAGCACAAGAGCAAAATAATTGCCAAACATAAAGCCAAGTTGCACAAAACTAAAGCACAAGAGCAAAATAATTGCCAAACATAAAGCCAAGTTTGTCACAAAACTAAAGCACAAGAGCAAAATAATTGCCAAACATAAAGCAAGTTTGTCACAAAACTAAAGCACAAGAGCAAAATAATTGCCAAACATAAAGCCAAGTTTGTCACAAAACTAAAGCACAAGAGCAAAATAATTGCCAAACATAAAGCCAAGTTTGTCACAAAACTAAAGCACAAGAGCAAAATAATTGCCAAACATAAAGCCAAGTTTGCACAAAACTAAAGCACAAGAGCAAAATAATTGCCAAACATAAAGCCAAGTTTGTCACAAAACTAAAACACAACAGCAAAATAATTGCCAAACATAAAGCCAAGTTTGTCACAAAACTAAAGCACAAGAGCAAAATAATTGCCAAACATAAAGCCAAGTTTGTCACAAAACTAAAGCACAAGAGCAAAATAATTGCCAAACATAAAGCCAAGTTTGTCACAAAACTAAAGCACAAGAGCAAAATAATTGCCAAACATAAAGCCAAGTTTGTCACAAAACTAAAGCACAAGAGCAAAATAATTGCCAAACATAAAGCCAAGTTTGTCACAAAACTAAAGCACAAGAGCAAAATAATTGCCAAACATAAAGCAAGTTTGTCACAAAACTAAAGCACAAGAGCAAAATAATTGCCAAACATAAAGCCAAGTTTGTCACAAAACTAAAGCACAAGAGCAAAATAATTGCCAAACATAAAGCCAAGTTTGTCACAAAACTAAAGCACAAGAGCAAAATAATTGCCAAACATAAAGCCAAGTTTGTCACAAAACTAAAGCACAAGAGCAAAATAATTGCCAAACATAAAGCCAAGAGCAAAATAATTGCCAAACATAAGCCAAGTTTGTCACAAAACTAAAGCACAAGAGCAAAATAATTGCCAAACATAAAGCCAAGTTTGTCACAAAACTAAAAACAAGAGCAAAATAATTGCCAAACATAAAGCCAAGTTTGTCACAAAACTAAAGCACAAGAGCAAAATAATTGCCAAACATAAAGCCAAGTTTGTCACAAAACTAAAGCAACAGCAAAATAATTGCCAAACATAAAGCAAGTTTGTCACAAAAACTAAAGCACAAGAGCAAAATAATTGCCAAACATAAAGCCAAGTTTGTCACAAAACTAAAGCACAAGAGCAAAATAATTGCCAAACATAAAGCCAAGTTTGTCACAAAACTAAAGCACAAGAGCAAAATAATTGCCAAACATAAAGCAAGTTTGTCACAAAACTAAAGCACAAGAGCAAAATAATTGCCAAACATAAAGCCAAGTTTGTCACAAAACTAAAGCACAAGAGCAAAATAATTGCCAAACATAAAGCCAAGTTTGTCACAAAACTAAAGCACAAGAGCAAAATAATTGCCAAACATAAAGCCAAGTTTGTCACAAAACTAAAGCACAAGACCAAAATAATTGCCAAACATAAAGCCACTGTGAAAGAATTTCTTAACAAGTTAACATAGGTGTATGAAAATCAAATTTTATAAGTGGTGGATGAAATATGGAATATGAACTCTTTTTTAGTCGACTAGTCACCTCCCAGATTGAGAAAATTGGAGAAGAATGAGACTCGTGATCAATATTCGACGATGAAAATGATTAGCGAGAAATCTGTATTGATCCGATGATTTACAATCAGAGTCGCGTAACTGAAGAATAAGAAAAGCATTCATTATTTTCTAGATATACTCAATTTTTGTACTAAAAGACTATTCTTGCGTTAACATAG
>CM042140.1:119837071-119877071 GCA_023376005.1 Doryteuthis pealeii
AAATATGATTTTGACGCTGAAATTATTCTTATATTCTAAAGTATACATTTGGTAAACTATATAAAAATATGAGCTCGCTCCCTATCGGCCATCACTACTGGAAGGTCCTCTGAACAACATCCAACATTCGTGCAAAGCTGTTTGGTGCAGGTTTTTGCTGGTGTGATTATTTGTAGGTGCCTACAGGAGAATGTTACTTATGTGTTTCTGCTTCATCTCCAGCATGTTTGTCTTTCCTGGATGGTTTGTGTAATAAGAGTGAGTGTCCGTACAGCTGTTTTTTTTTTTGTGGGTTGCTGCTTCCATTTTTTGGTCAGAATAGCACGCAGCATGTACAGTTCTCATCAAGCCTTTTTCCAAGTGTTTCGTTTGAGCCCAAGTGTTGCAGCAATACAGTCGCAATTGCATGGCTACAACTTGGAAGAATTATCGCTTCCTCATGTCTGAGAGATCAGATTTCCATATGATCGATAATCTGTTTATAGCAATCTAAGCCTTTCTTATCCGTATATAATGTCACTTTTTGTAGATGGGATATTATTACATAATTATGGCTTACGTTATTTTTAGGAATATAAAGATAGATTTCGTTCTTTTTTATTGGTAAAGACAAGCAAATCTCACCAAGGTATTGCAGTTATATGATTCTAAGAAGATGCGTGGTATAATGGCTATCGTCAAGTTCAAATCCCTGGCGAGTCTGTTTTCATTTCCCATTCCACTAATATGCTTGGGAAAGGTGTAAATACAATTCTAGCTCTGGATAAAGGGTATTTGCCTCTTATCCCACTTATGAGCGCTGGACACAAGATCTCGTTTTTATGTGGGCGCATAAAAATTGCGTCGATCCCGTCGGCATTCCCCCTCAAGGGGGCGCCTCAGGCGCTGGGCAATAAACCCAGCCCTGTCCCTTTAAATCAAGGGGACAGGTATTTCCAGGGGGGATAGCCCCCTAGGATCGACGCTATTAATGTACTTAACGATCCAGTGGCCTAAGCTCACTGGATCCCCGGCTGGGCGGGTAAGTATTCTACCTCTGGGTAAATAGTAATGCAGACTGGGTTCTTAAACCTCGGTATAGCAAGCGGTGTAGGAGAAAAAAACTCTGAATTCAGACCTGTTAAACTAAGCTTAAAAATTACGTTGTACCGCATCCTACTCGTGCGGGGGGTAGATATACATATGATTATTAAAAGACTCAAGATAGATCCCAAGGGACGGAAATGTTTGAATATACGCTTCTTTAACCAGTTCCTATGATATGCATTCCCTATCAAATACCATTTAATGGCAAATATCCATACATGGCGATTAATTATGCATGCATAAAATTAAGACACAGGGTCAAGCAACGGTGTAACTTTAATATCATTGCTCATCAAATTCATTTACGGCGCAAATTGGAATTCAAATTAGTGAAGTAAGAATTGTTCATTACATTACTTCTCTTATAGCGTGATGCAAGTAGGGTTGATTAAAAATAAGAAGAGGCCAAACGATAATTAACGTATATTGAGAGTAATCAGATCTTACAGACACGGATTCAGCATATTAAGCCCTTGAATTTCAGGCTAAGTTAAATTATAATAATAATAATAATAATAATAATAATAATAATAATAATAATAATTGTATTTCCGAATTTGAGATCTTGCGTAGATTCTCTTTTTTAAATTTCTTGGTGTTTCGCTGATATACGCCGTTTTACAGTCTTGGCAGCAAATATCTTATATAACTGCGTCGGACCCTATGCTTCCAAAATCCAAATAACGTACTTTTTCTTGGAAGAAAAATGTATATTATATTATACGTTTTCTAAACATTTTAGATTAGAGATTGGAATTGTTATAAAACAAAACCTTTTTGTAATTTGGCACCAGATTGACCTCCGTACCAGAAATAAAGAGTTACCTACTGAAATACAGCATCAGAGATAGAAAGTATTATATATTCAACATAATTGTGGTTGAATAGACCCACACGATGATCCTTTTCGTAAAACTCCGAGTCGAAAGTGTTTTCATTTCATATCTTAGGATTATTTTGATATTTTATTTTTAGAATATTGCGGTATTTATTCTGAATTTTCATGTAATATTTCACTGTAATATTTTTGGCTAGTATTTTGAGCCTTTTAGATTCTATTTAATATTCTAGATTTCTCTAGCGAGGAGTTTAGCAATAATATATATATATATATATGTGTGTGTGTCTGTGTATGTGTGTGTGAAGTACATATCTCTATCTAATATATATATATATATATATATATATATATATATATATATATATATATATATATCGGGAAGTACATATATCAAGTTCTTTAATATAATTACACACATATATATATATATATATATATATATATGTGTGTGGGGGGTATATGTGTGTGTGTCAAGTACATATCTCAATCTCTCTCATAATATATATATATATAATATATTTAAGTAATATATCAATTCTCTATATATATATATATATATATATATATATATATATAATATATATATATATATATATATATATATATATATATTATATATTATATATAATTGTGTGTGTTGTCGTTGTGATGTGTGTGTGTGTGTTTGTGTGTGTGTGTGTGTGTAATTTATTATCACTAAGAAGTTTTAAATTAATGACTCTAATTTTCCATTATTAATTAAGAAAAATGACAAGAAAAATCTCACCTAATGTATTTCTTAATTAAACCTCGTATTTCAATTTATTTTAAATGATTTAAAGTTGGAAAGCAAGAAAATGAGAACAAAATTGAACTTCTCATATATACGAGGTGTGGTCAAAAGTATCAATCATAAATCTATAGGTTTTTAACTAGATAATTAAACACTTACGTATGTATAACTTATATAATGAATGATGATCATAAAAGCTTCTAGATGACGAAATTTCGTCCGGATGAGTCAGTGCCTTTTTAAAATAATTATGAAGACCAGATTCATTTTGAACTAAATGTTTTTTCAAAACATCGAATAGTGGAAAGTTCAACTGGCTCCTGGTGACATGTGTTTATTCACTAAATTGAAAACTCATCTCATTGGTAATATTTGAGAACGAGGAGGATATTAAAAGAGATATGAATGCGTCGTTTTATGGCATATAAAAATGATTCTCAGCGGTGCATCGCTTCGCTGAAATAACTATGCAGAATGTCAAGTAGTGTATCTAAAAAAAAAAAAAAAAATGTAAATTAACGTTTTAATCATTGTTAATTTTCAGTTTAGATAGAAACATTTTAGACCCAAAACATTTTAGCACACCACCATTCAGATTAGAGAGTGATTCAAAAACAGATACCTAATTAATTTTGTTTGTGTTTTTTTGATTATAGATTTGCAATTTCCAAATGTTGAAAAGAAGTTACGTTTGATTTTCGCTGACAATGGTCATTTTATTATATATAAAGGAATCGTCTGTTCAAATAAATCAATATGTATACGTTCATATATATGTAAAATATACTCATGGCGTATATTAAATACCCGTGGTATATATAATATATATATATATATATATATATATATATATATATATATATATATGTGTGTGTGTGTGTGTGTAGAGAGAGAGAGGGGGGGAGTGAGAGAGAGAGAGAAAGACAGAGACAGAGACAGAGACAGAACGAGACAGGGAGAATGTCGTGGTATCGTCAAGAGATGCTATTCAAATCTAAAATCTCGTATACACCTTAATATTTTTATGATTAAGCAATGTGCAATTTCTTTAAATTTTTACCGATTAAGTGCTATAAATTAATAATCCAACAAACATTTCTGGAACTCTTCTCCGCTCTTCATAAGTGAGTAAAAAACCCCGACATGCTTGAATCTACAGAACTTATCATTGGACTCGTCAAGTTGAATATATTTTTCCATACGTTGCCTTCAGTGTCGGTTGAAGATATTTTGCCAACAGCCGCCGGACCGAAGATCAAAGTGTAGTATATGTGCCCGGAACCCGCAAAAGCTTATCGTTCGATGCCGAGTGGGGGGCATTACCCCATATAGCACTTGCACCCTCGTCTAAAAGTGGAAGGTCGGGTTTATTGTCCGATGGCTGAAGAGACCCAAAAGGGGAATGCCGACGGAATTTTAAGTAGTTTTTAGACCCTAATTGGCCCTCATCTCGTGTAATATTTGGTTTGATGGGTAATCAAATACTCAGTCGAAGGCCCTTTACAACTGAGTATCGAGTTCGATTGTTGCTTGTGGCCCCATACTTGAGACACCTCCTACCCCTGGTATACTGGTTGGGTAAATACCAACTCTGCCTTCAGTCGAGATCAATAAAGCTTAGCCGTGAGTTAATTCTGATAAATACAATATCATTACTCCTGCTATGTTTAAATATCACATATTCCATTCACAAAATTTGAATATAACGCCTTTTTTTCGAAATTTTCGTAATTACTACAAATTGTAAAAATTGTTGATTTTTTAAAATAATATTTGAGCGAAACAAAGGATCGTACAAATTTAGCCTCATCTGTACTTACAAAACCTAACTTTGTGGGTATTTGTCTTATTTCCTAAGCTGACCATACTTTTCAGGGGTAAGATTTAAAGATTAAAAGTAATATCCTAGCAAAGTTTTAAAAGTTTTATGTGCTTCAAATTATAGAAAAATCACTGTAATGTGTATGTTCAACGCGAAAAATTCTACTTCGGAGAATATTACCGTTTTATTTATTTATTTTTAAATATTTGTATTGCCAAACGCCTCAATCTCGATATTCTTTGGGTACATCTTGTATATGAAGGAGGATCATTAACTTCCTGACACTATTTTTAGTTCAAATTGAATATTTGATATGGTTAGGATTGTATCTATTTGATTTATGTAGTTTTAGCAAAGTTTAGTTCTCTATGGAATCCTCCAGAATATCAAACTGTATCCACACAGTATTAGTTAGAAAACTTGCGCTATAAACGAGATTTCGTACGCTGAAAAGTCTAAGCAAGTGATCTGCAGTCAGTTGCAGATTCACCATGACAATGCAACTATGCATTCAGCTCAACTTCGCCATTACCTTTTGGTAAAACACAGAATGGTGCAAGTGTATCACTCTTTATAATTATACCTACGTCCAAAACTGAAAATTAATTTTACCAGTAAGATTTGAGAATGTGTAAGTCTATAAAAGAATTAAGAAGTAATAAGTGCTGCATAGGTATGGAGTAATTGATTGATTAGTTGATTTTAACGGCATTCCGACCATTTTGATGCCTACAAGTTAAGGAAAATAAATAATTACATTTGTGTGTACTTGTTACTAAGGAATGTTTGTTCATATGGTCCTAAAAGTATTATTGAGTTTAGTCTATTAAGTGTAACTAAAAAGTAAAGTCGGTGGAGTGGCCTATGGTCGGTATCACTCAGACAGCGAGGGAGTCTATACCCGTTTCACAAGCGCTAGACCAGAGATATTATTTTTGTGTCTGGGGTGGAGCGCCACAACTATTATTAGATCCCCACATTACTGCACAGATCAAAGTTGTGCTGGTTAAGCGCTGAGCTTGTGGTTCCTAAGCGGATGATTTACCATCTGAGTTAAATGTAACATAACAGAAAGGTGTCCACCATCGATTGTGTTCATTAGACCGAAAAAAAATTTAAAAAAACAAAAAAACAAAACTTACGCAGAAAAATGTTACGACCAAAATACAAGGTGTGATAATAGAATATTTTTCTTTTTAAATTTAGAATTCCAAATTTACATGCAGATGTGTACACAGCTCGGCAACATTTTAGTTTATGTGTTAATGCCAATTCTAGATACTTCTGATCGGCAGTCTATCAACTTTTTAACAGTATTCTAAAGATAGTATTGTTTTAGAGCATCATCCTCTATATTCAGCCACACTATCTCCGTATGGCTTTTATGTTGTTTCATAAACTAAAGCTTTATCTGAACGTTATGATTTAATTACATGGTGGTTATTAAAATGAATACGGTGCCGTGCTTCAAACCATATAAAAAGAAAACTCGGTTAGGTAAGGTACTTTCCCCACTGAAAACATAACGAAATCCTGTAAAAAAATATACCATCATTCATTTTTCATTTCTTTCCTGGTAAATACAGTTTCAACTTCGATTCATTTTTCATTCACCACACACACATACACACACATACACACACTCTCTCTCTCTCTCTCACACACACACACACACACACACATATATATATATATATATATATATATATATATATATATATATATATATATATATATATATATATATATACACGTGTGTATATAAAAATGGTTTGAATACTGACCTCGGTATTTTAAACACATACAAATACTTTCCCACAACCCATGCCTAATATCCCACCACAAACATCATAACCCTAAAAATAAAATGTAGAAATTCCACTCAAATGCGCATTTCGGCCTAAAACACGGCAAGGAGCTGTAACGTAATATCATATGTTTACTTTTATTTTTTCCATCTTTTTTTAAATTTTATTCTTTAATTTTCTTCAAGTTGCGCATGACTTTCACGATGAAAGTCATGCCGAATTTCGAACAATTCCCAGGATCGATTTCGGGTGAGTTACGTCACACAATTTCGAAAAAAAAAATAACGGCTAAACAACGCCAAATCCTTTCATTTCATTCATTTCATTCATTTTTTTTCTCATATACAGTATTTCATTTTTCTCCCTTCCCAATATCTTGAAAAAGGGTGTAGGTTCAACCAAAATATTGGAATTGATCGAAGCAGAGACAGAACAACAGTGGAATATTAAAATTCTGTTTTTCGGGGGTGGGGTGGGGTTCTTTTTTCCAGTGCTTCAGAATACAAAAAAAAAACAACGTTCACAAGAACAAAGTTTATATATATATATATATATATATATATATATATATATATGAAAATAGAGATAAATGCGGGTAAAACACAAAACAACTTAGTTCAAATGATATTCCACGTCCTTTTGTCTTTTACCTGCATTTTCCTCTATTGTCAATCTCATGCTGTAGGATTTACTCAATCCGATACTCCTCATCTCTCTCACTCTCTCTCTCTCTCTCTCTCTCTCTATATATATATATATATATATATATATATATATATATATATATATATATATATACTACTTTAAACTTTCCGTTTCAGTCGCATCAGTAAATTATCCATAAGTACTGAGCATATTAAAAGCATAGAGCAATAATATAAAATATTATTAACTATAGTAGTAGAGGAAAAGAGTAATGGGTCTGCCATGATTTCAATACAAATGATTTCATCAGGACCCTACCCTATGCCTAAGTTGACGTAATTCTTTAGTTAAACTGAGATAAACTTCTTTTCGGATAATAAAGTTAGTTAATATTTTCTTTCAATTACAGCCTTCGGTTTATTCTATTTGTTCATCTATTCCGTAGTTCGCACTTCTGTATTGCTATTAGTTTAATTCTATTTATAAATAATGCCATTAATATCAGTAATTTAATAATAATAATAATAATAATAATAATAATAATAATAATAATAATAATAATAATAATAATAATAATAATAATAATAATAATAATATATGTGAATTATTATTTGTTTGATTACCAAGATCATTAGTTTGTGCCCGTTTTATCACTATTATCGATTACGATGATGATGCTGATGACCATGCTGATATTTTGTGTACATAAATGTATATGTCCACTTACCTTGCGTCAGTGTTTATGCTATTAATATTCACATACGAAGTACTCTGTTTCCTCAAGCCAACTTTTTAAAATATTAAGATATTCAACCCGATTTTACTTGTGTCTCTTGGCAAGCCAGACACCGACTGTCAAAAATGACAATAGAAAGACTAGTAATATTTGGCGTTTCAAAATCGATCAAAGACAATCGATGGCCAAGAAATATATCGACCAAGAAATTATGTTGATTGTATGTCTAGCGTGGATACCAATCATGATGATTTGTGAGTAGTGCCTTAGTTACAATGTAAATTTCACCTGAAAAACTCCTAAGACCAGAAAATAAAGGGATGATCGATTAAAAAATATTTTATGAATAATTAAACGTTGAAAAGAAAGGATTTAATAACATGTTTTTTTAGTTTTTATTTTATTTACTGTTTTTTTTTTTTTTTTCAAAATAGAAATAGTAAAATGAATTATGGAAGAGGTTAGATCTGAGTTAAAATGTAAATAAAATGTTTTCTTTCGGGGGTTGGATATTTCACCTCTGAATTTCACAAGCATTTGAGAGATGAATTTAATGTGAAAGCCTCTCGGTCAATACTTCCCAAAAATCGATGATATTTCTTTCAGTTGATGGAATTCCTGTGACTGGGAGTGTACGGGATCGAAAGAGCTCAGGGAGGCTATTTTTGTGAAACTCCAAAGGTTTTAATCACTCAACCAGAAAATATAAAGTGATCGCAGATTGTATATAGAACTAGATTCTAGATTTAAAAATTTAAAAATTAGTTGCCAAAAAGATGAATGAAAGGTTTCTATAAAATCTCTCTCTCTCTCTCTCTCTCTCTCTCTCTCTATCTATCTATATCTATATATATATATATATATATATATATATATATATATATATGTGTGTGTGTGTGTGTAACCAGATAAATTAGTGGTTGGAAAGCAATAACTGTTTTTAATATAGCAATATCAAAATTGGTATAATCAATGTGAATTATGTGGATTAATAAATGTGGGGAGCTCAATGTATCATAATTAGAAAATTATATACAGAAATAAATAATTCATAAAGCTAAGATTTAATATTTGTTAAATTAAGAGTTATAAATGTATTTCAACAGATATCTCCGATTCGAGAATATCGACGTAGAAAGATTGTTATATTTGCAAGAAAAGAAGAAAATGCCACACACACACACACACACACACACACACACACACACACACACACACACACACACACATATATATATATATATATATATATATATATATATATATATTATTAGAAAGAACTAAGAAAAAGGTCCTTACTATAAATATAAGATAAGAATATAAGAAAATAAAAATTTTGGAATTACAATCTTTTTATATACTTTTAGAATAAGATTTTGATCGATTTAATTTTTTTATTCTTTCCAAAATTATTCGTTTTACAATTATTACTAAATTACAACAATGATTTTCTAATATACACATTTAAACTTCACCTATGGAATCTGTGTGATACTTAAGTCGTTGAATAGCTGTTAAGTGGGTTTAATGGCTCCAATAAAGGGGAGGGTCAGTCATTATACCATAAATTACTCTTTGTACCTAAAGCGTTCCACAAATTGATTGATTTTAATTGACTATATCACTCAGTAAAAGTCAAACACTAATGTTCTACTGTTTCTCATAAGCATTAACGAGTACGTGAGATTTTAATGCTGAATGACTTCTACTTGTATAAGTGTAGGACTTATACAACTGAATAGGAAGTTTGATCCTTGATGGATACCCCATACATTCATCTTTCTGTCATACTCATTGCAAACGTGTTGGTTAAATACTTAATTGCTTCAATAATTTTGTCAATTAAAAGTTTATTTCTGTCAATAAATTCCTTTTTTTTTCGACTAATGCATCAACATTTTATAGATATCGGCTTCGTATATGGAAATCTTTGTCGAGCACATATATTTTATGACAGATGATTGGCGGATATAGTCTATTAAGTTTAAGACTCAATGAAGAATCCTCAAGATTGGCCGTTAGCATGTGCCATAGTTACCGGCTTCAAAGAATATTTTTTAACTGCATTTTCACAAATAACATTTGAGAAAACATACGGCGTTGGCTTTTATAGTTAATATTAGCACAGTACAGAAAAGTCACCTCGGGACAATAGAGTTACTTACAGTTATATTGGTAGAAAATGCGATGGAATTAATCACTCCATACTGACATGCTGTAGCCATTTTGAACACTTTTCCTAACATCTGGCTTACCCAGCTGACCATTCTATTCTAGAGTATAGCACGACGACTCCCCCCAAAGAAAAACGTTTACCCAAATTGCTCGCCACGGACCGGATGTGTCACATGTATGGGGCATCCAGCAATGATCAAATCCGGTATTTAGTTGTAAAAGATCTTCGACTGAGTATTTTACTGCCCATTAAACCAAATGGGACAACGTCGTTTAATGTGGTTAAGTCCAAAGTCGGGTCTAAAAATTCCATAAAATTCCATAGAACTTTCGGCGCGTTCTAAGACACCGGGCAATAAACCCAGTCCTGAAATTTTTAGGCGTGGGGGCAGGTGCTGCTGGGGGAGATGGCCCACAGGAATCAATCGAGAATATTTTGCAGCTTTTCGGTCCAGTTGCAGATACTAAATTTTGATCGTCCCCCATGCCAGTCACTTATTGTCAAAAGATCTGAAACTAAAGACAGCCTGCGGTAAACTATATTCACCTGAACTCGTTCAATAATTGGGTGAGTGGGTTAAACTAAAGTTAGTCTTTCTGTACTCACTTATAAAGAATTATACAGAGTTTCACAAATCTTTTGATTTCTGCTTAAATAATTAATCATATATCTTAATCAGCAAAAATCAATAAGTAAATTGTGTGTGTTTCTTAATTGCATACATATCAAATGCAAGATTTCAAATCTGAATGACATAGGTTTTAGAAGTGATAACACGACACGCACATGCCATAAATATTCTTTTATATATAGAGATAATTCATTCTATCGTCGACTTACTCTCAGAAAGTTTCATCTGATGATTGTGTATTCTATTTTATAGAAGACACGTGAAAAGAAGAAGGTGAGATTTTGATTACCCCTCTCTCCTCTCTCTCTCTCTCTCTCTCTCTCTCTCTCTCTCTCTCTCTCTCTCTCTCTCTCTCATATATATATATATATATATGTATATATTTGTTTTCGCTACCCTATCTTAGATATACATATCTATCGATATTATTGATTTAATAAACTCGGATTTATTTGTATAGTGACCTGTAGCAGTTTAGTGGTTTAGGGTGACTAATCAATATGTACTTATCTGTATACCAGATGTCAGTCCATTTACTTATTAATCGATCGATAACTATACGAATGCTTCAGAATTTTCTTATATACTAGCTCAAAAGAGAAGTTTAATCTTATGACTGTAGGAATATTAAACGCCTTCTTACGTTCCTATACGAGGTGTGTTCAATAAATATCGAGGTTGGTTTCATAGATTTCTTTTAGATTGGCGCGTATTCATCTATACATGTATGTGAATTATCAATTTATTCCAACTTGATATATAAAACTAAGCCATGAAAACATATTTGGTCAGTATAGACCAACCTTTTTAATTAGAGATGTCGTTAGGGATTAATTAAAATTCTATGCTTTCATGAAAAAAATAAACAGCCTAACTTTGCCTTTTAGCCTGAGCTCATGATTCTAATTTTATCCAACTGACATTTGAGCAGGATCTCTGCACCGATAAACCAGAAATAAAAGGACAATCAGCTTAAAGGTTTCAAATAGTTAATGATTAAAAAAGTAAAAGTATTTATGTTTATAACGTTTCACACTAGAGACACCAGTATCAGTACTAACAGCTTTAATTTTTACAATTATTGAACTTTTCTATTTTTACAACCATTTGATATGAGCCTATCAAATTTATTTAAAACATTAATTCTTATCCAAGTTAAAGCAAGACTTATTAATTTCTACCGCAAATATTTCCATTTTATATTCTAAAAAATCTTTGACTTAAGTCCTCGTATTCAATTGGTTCCTCAAATGTCGCCAGATAGACAGTCTTTTCATCTGTGGAAAAATAACAAAATGCATTTTAATCAGATACAGCTAACCAACTACCACCTTATTGACCACCAATAATATACAGTCTACAAACGAGTAAGCTCCAAACAAAAATGTGTCTGGTATGACACTAAACTGCATGTAGTGATAATATTTCATAATAGATTGGCGTAATCGATTATTGTCATGTAGTGTTGTTTAGTTTGAATAAATTCTAACGTCAACGTGGGTCAGTAAGTTTTAGTTGCAGGTCAATGTCGTTCGAGAACATGGTTTTCATTGGATTTGAAATTCATGTAATGAAATGACACTACGACAGCTCTGATTTATTGATTCTTGGCCTGATAACAGTTCTGTAAGATGAATGTTGTCGTCAAGAAATAAAATATGTGCATATAAAAAGTTTATGAGTTATTCATCATTCCGCCTGAAAAGAATATGAACTAAAGGGGGAGGCGAAAACAATCAAAGAGACAAGAACAAAATGGTGAAAGCAGAAGCGACAAACAACAGCCACACGAAAACCACAAATTGAGAATATGGGAGCTGAGCAATGAACGAGGAAGCAGTAAGAAGAACAAATAAAAACGACTATGTAACATTGAGGTTTAAGTTATATTTCTCTGTGGAGTGTAAAATCGTCTTTTTTTTGCTGTTACTCACAGCTACTCATATTAAGGTCACATATAAGGGTCTAGTAGATCTATTTAAGATAATGCTCTAAATGGGTTTGAACTACATTAATACATTGAAAAGTTCATATTGCTAATATAATGGAAATGAATTTGTACAATGTCTTTAAACTATTATACTAGGATTTTATATTTTTAGTGCAACATTATGTAACCTCTACAGACATACTTAGGTATTATTGATACCAAATCCTACTGCATTTAAATTATTTAATCAAAATAAAATTGCTGCAACTTTGGAACCAAAAAAGATTAAATGAATATATGTACAATCTCTTATTTTATACTTTATTTGATTCTGTATATTCATATTTTTTTTACTAAAGAGTTTTATTGCTGTATATTTTGGTAACATATGATATCTAATAATATCAGTTTTGATTTCATAATGTTCTAATCAAAGTAATACCATCACGGTGTCTGAGAATTAGAACTAATTCAACAGAGGAAACTGACACCCGAGTTTGAATCCTGGACGTGACTGTTTACATTTTATATAGTGAAAGTTTCTTGTGAAAGTTATGCATCCTACTATTTCCCTCCAGCAATGGGTAAATTATAGAACAGACTGAGATTTTAAACGTTGATATGGCAAGTTGTCTAGGAAAAGGAAAACTCTAATTTAAACCTGTTAAAGTCCGCTTAAAATTACCTTTTGTCGTGTCCTGCTTGTTTTGATGGGTTGGTAAATACATCAACTTTTTATTTTATAAGTTTGTTTGAGTGTACTTCATTATGTCGCTTGAATGCTTCTACTTACGGTACTATAAATGGATTCATGTTCTGCTGTATCAAAATTATTACTTGATGTGATCATCAACCTAACTACGATTCTGTTTGAATTACAATTAATGGGTTCGTATTGCAGGCATACATTTATCTGAATTAAAATGTCCGGTTCTAGATTATGACAAATCCAAGACAAATCTATTTCCAACACAGGAATTACTGCCTATGACCTATAAAATAATAGTTACATTTAGTGCATGGAATTTATATGCAAAAGACAGAGGTAATAATTTCTTTTATTACTCGACTTGGAATCTCATTTGAGCGAGAACCTATGATCAACTCTGTTTCTCTGTAAGACGTTTTCGGGAAGTAAATGCAAATACTGGTTTTAAGTATCTGAACATGTGTCATCTGCTTCAAACCATTGCAGAATTTATTTCTTGTCTACTTTAATCAGTTGAGTCCGTACGGCCAATATTTCTCAATGCATCGTAGATATTTGAGCCTGGAAGCAACTTTGCTTAAGATTATAAGCCTGATATTCCGAGTTCTAGAAGATTGCGCCTGATATTAATATACCCGACCTCCCCTGTATCAGGATGTGACATAAGATCTCCCCTACCAGAATGCAGGAGCATATGTTGGCAAACCACTGAAGGATGAGGTTGCTTAAGGTGTCTAGCATTAAACCCAACTCTTTTTAGATCATGGGAGCAAGTACTGCATATGACAGAATGTGTTTTTTTAATAATAAAATACTCATCGTGTAATGAGCAAATAAAAAAAAATAAAACACCATCTGAACGGTGAAAAAGTCATTTTTGAAAGATATTGGCCGTGGGGGTGTTTAAAATTTAATGTCAGTGTATTTGTATCCTTAGTATGTAAAATCATCAAATTCATTAAATGAGTAAAAAAATAAAACAATTTGAAATGGAAACTTACTTCTGCCCCCCTCAAATAAATTGTTGCGTGCATCTATTAATTAGTAATTACATAATTATTTTGAATATTATATGCATAGATTCTACAGAAAATTTATTTGGAAACTTTTTAGTTAAATTCTTGTTACTGAAAAAAGGGCGAGAGTAAAAAATGATTTTTAAAATTGATTGCAAAATCAGCAAATAATTTTTCCATTTACCGTAATAATATTATTGTTAATTAATTTCATAGTTTATTCATCTAAATTGTCATAATTACAATGGAAAGGATTCAAATGTTGAATTATACAGAATAGCTTTTATTTATTTTATTGGTATTAATATTAAATGTCTAAAAAAATATTTTTTTTTGAAAATTACTTACTTACTTAAAAAGAATCATATTCAATGATTTTTAACAAAAAACGATCTTTTTTTTTTTTTTTTTACATGAATCTAGAAAATTCTATCGAAACAGATCGAATATTTTCATTTTAGTGTAAATAAATTATATGATTTAAAAAAAATTTTCTCGATTCTGTCGACCATTACGTAAAAGTAAACTATTTCGTAAGAAGATATAAACTGATCTTTGAATTATTATATTTTCTCTGACGATAGAAATAAAAAATACTTTTGCTTTCAAATTCAAATAAGTATATTTGTAATAAGACCAACAGTTAAATTCAAATTAATTCAAATATCTGACATTTTTCTTTTCTTTCTTTTTTCAGGGGATGTCAAATGAAAAAAAGTTTTATGACAGAGGAAAACCTGACATGCACAAACCCAAAACCGGATGCAGTTAAATAAACACACAATCTCCAAATTTCATTGTGTTAGAAGATTATATGACTATTTCTTGTTTGCAAATAAATTTTCTTGTAAAACTCTATACGTTCGAGAACATTTATTCTATGTATTAACGATTTTGGTATTGTGAGGAAAGCAGTGACGTATTTTCGGTGACAGAAAGATAGACAACGAATCTCCATTATTAACATATGGGAGAATATCCTCGAACAAATATGCTTGTGATCTGTAGCGAAGTCTGAATGTGATTTGTACTTGTTTTTGTGCATTTTGTTTGAGTCTATGGTTTAATGGTTCAATGGTTTTAGTTTGGCTCATTCAGATATACAAAATGCACTATATATATATATATATATATATATATATATATATATATATATATATATATATATATATATATATATATATATTATTTCAACTCATAGTATCAAAGAAATAGCATAGTAGTTATATTCGTAGAAAATGGAATCGGCGACGTAAATTCTCAAATCCTGGACGAAACTGTTTGCATTTAATTTGGGCTAATATCCTTGGGAAAGGTAGGAATTCATCTCTTCTCTCAGAGGTATGGGTAAATAGTAAGATAGACTTGGTTATTCAGCTTTATTAAGGTAGACGTTTTAGGAGAAGAATACTCTGAATTCCAGCTGTACTCGGCTTAAAAAAATAACTTTTGTTATATTTTGCCCGTGACAAAGGGGTTGAGTAAATACATAGACTTGATGCACTTAAAATGTATTTTGTGGACGTTATTTGGTTATAATCATTAATTACTAGCAAAGATCATTATTAAAATATACTTTCATAAACAAGAGCCTTTGTGGATGCCTTTGTCTTTTAAAAATGGATTCTTTTTTTGAGGAGAACTGATGAGAAAGTGTATCACAAAGCTGGAACATAGATTGGCTATCTCACCTCTTCAACCATCAAACTTCATCTCCTAAGATCTAAAGTAAATATCTAATCGATATTTCCTTTCAGTTCATGCTATTTATGCAAAGTTAATCGAAGTCGAGACGTTAGTAGGATTTGTCTTGGACTTGTGATTGCCTTCATTTCGTTTACAAACGCAAAGTGAATGAAATCTTACCGCGGATTTAAACTCATGGCAGACCATCGATATTGATAGCCGATAATAAAACAAACTGAAGTATCAGTCTATGTCAGGGAGGAAATTGAGACTTTGATAGCAGATCGTTATTTAGAATGTTTTGTTAGGAATGGAAAAAAATATTTTTTTTATTTTACAGAGGGGATATATATATATATATATATATATATATATAGCATCCATCGTATCTATAGCAAATTCTAATATGCATCTCTGTCTCTGTCTCTGTCTCTCTGTCTCTGTCTCTCTCTGTTCTCTCTCTCTCTCTCTCTCTCTCTCTCTCTCTCTCTCTCTATATATATATATATATATATATATATATATAATATATAGAGGAGAGAGAGAGAGGAGAGAGAGAGAGAGAGAGAGACAGAGACAGACAGAGACAGAGAGACAGAGACAGAGACAGATACATATATATAATTTGCTATAGATACTATGGATGCTATATATACAAGAAAACAAAGCTCAATATCGTGGATAGAGCATTTATATTTAAGCTTAGCGTGGCCATGGAGTCCACGGAGCTTGGTTACTGGCATTTTCTCACATAAACATTTTTTTAATGAAGCTTGGTTTGAATAATCGCATAGGCGATAAATTGTCAGTGCTTAAGCGGCGTTGACTCCATGTCCACGCAACCCTAACTATATATATATATATATATATATATATATATATATATATATATATATATATATATTATCATTATTATTATCATTATACTAAAGCTGAGATTTTCAACTTTGGATCCCTAAAGGCTTTTTTACTGGTGACCTTACTGAAAAGAAATGTATATTCTATTATTCCTTAGTTTTAGTATTACTAAATGTTTTTAAAAAAGATCCACTCTAATTGGTTCTAATTAGTTGTAATTTGCCATTAAGTCAACAACTGACCAATCCCTGCCTTACATTATACATAACTCTCTCATTCCCCTCTATATTCCAGTGAAGGGGGGTGAAAGAGATCACCACATGTAATAGTTTTATTACTAAAAAATCAGATCCTCCTAACACCCTTTAACTCTCGGTAGATTCGCCCCTTCCCGTTCTCCAGGCTACAGAGAATAACTTTTGTTTTAATAAAAGAAAACAAAAGTTCTTTTTACGCTCAACTAAAATTGAAATCATGATTTAAAATAGATATTTTAAATTACTTTGATTATTAATATAGATTCAAATTCGGAATACATGTCTGATTTAACATGCTTATTAAACTTACTTTAAATATGTTTCATGTTGGGTAAAAAAAAGTAGTTACATATTTAAATATTATGGAATTCAAATGAGCAAACATTGATTCCCCCACCGTTTAAGTGAAAGTTTTCTTCAGGCTTTTAACTAAAACAAACTAGACTGTCTTCTGATTTAGGTCGGAAAATTAAAAGTTTTTTGCTGGTACCAAATGACAGTTTAAAAGCAGTCTATGAATTAACATTTTGCGAATTGGGTTACGGCTTCAGGGTATTAAGGTTGTTTTTAATTACGTATTGCTTAAAAAAATAAACTCTGTCTTTAGTCTTTTTATTTATGCAGAAAATAGTATCAATCAAATATATACCACACCGATATTACAGTATGAATAATACAAATAATGGTAATCTTTGCGGGTTCCATCTTGGCCTCTTGCCTCAAAAACTGCTAGCCGGTGACTGCTGAAAAAAAAACACCAGCTACGATTGAAGTCCGTAGCTGAAGCGGTGTAAAAAAAAACAAAAAAAACAACTAGGGTTTAGGGTTTAGGATTTGGATTGGGGTTGGGGTTTAGGTTTAGTTTAATGGAAAATAAATAATTTGGGCTCTGTTTTTTCTGAGTCACCCTGTATACAGGATGACCCAGAAAAAACAGGACCACAAACTTTGTAATAAAACAATTAATTTTAACTGGGGGGGTTTAGGGTTAGGGCTGGGTTTTCAGTGAAAAATGCCCTAAGCTGGTTCTTTTTTTTTTTAAGTGATACCGCAGTTTTTGAGGCAGGAAGCCAGGACGGAACTCTGCAAAGATTACCATTATTTGTATTATCCAGACTATTGTCCTCGTCTTCATTTTTGTCTGTACAACGTTTCAGCCGATGTGCCCTCCGGCCTTCTTCAGGTATTTCTTGTCTGACTCGGGAACCTTCTTGTAATTGGGAGCCATCACGGAACTTTGAACCCAACCCTTTATTCAGTCCACGGGGTTATCCTGTTTTAATTCCACTAACCAGAGCTGGGGTACAGGTGTTAAGCTGTGTTAATTATTATTCTATGTTACTGCTGCCCCTGACCAGGATTGAACCTGCAGTCTAGAGATAACTGGCATTTAGAACTGTCTTAATCTAACTCCTTTATCTACTAAGATATGTGTTCAATTGGAAAATCCAGTGTGAATTTTTTTCAATTGCAAAAGTTACAACATATTTTGTAAAAACGGATTTTAAGTAGCCTCTTGGCAGGCATCTTGATCAAATTGACCGAAAAAATCGTTTTAAATATATCAAAAATAAACTATATGTGTAATATTATTTTGCTTTTTTACTGATGCTCATTATGTTACTACTTTTCGACTTAGACAAAAATTTGACCGTAAATAATCGATTAGGTAAATTTTAGTTCGTTTTTAAAATGAAAAGCAGATGATATTTTGGCAGATCCTACTCTTTTCCTTAATCATCTAGCGAGAGCTTAATGGGTGACCGAACGGGTCACGTTTTTTCTAGTATATATATATATATATATATATATATATATATATATATATATATATATATATATAAAGAAGAAGGTCCGCAAAATATATCGTTCTCAGAAAAAAATTTTTATTCTTTTTATTTCACATTTTTTCTGAGAACGATACATTTTGCGATACATTCTTCTTTTTTTATAAAATATTACATTTTCTCCCGTTGGAACCAGAACAACATTTTTATATACATATATATATATATATAGTTGTACCACCCAGTTCACATCATTGTGTTTAAGACGGTCACTAGCGATAGTGACGTTATTCCTCCATTGATCTTCACATGTAAGCTCATACTCAATACGGAGGCCTACATCAAGTTCATGGAAGAGGTAATCTTACCCTGGATGGAGCGGATGGTTGCTGGAAGACCTTACGACTAGCAACAGGATTTGCACCATGCCACACAAGCAGAAGAACCCAGTCTTGTTTGTCAGAACATTTCTCTGACAACATCACCCCAATATCTGACCACTCAACTCCCCAGATTCCATTGTCTTGATTATGATGAGTGGGACACGGTTGAGTGTGGAATTCTAAATATGAGCTAAAGGCAAAGATAACGACGGTTTTTACCAATTAAAATAAGGAGACCGTCATAAAGCCTCCCGGGAGATACTAAAGTTGTCTGGAGGCCGTGGTTGAAGCCAATGGCGATTACTTACTAATTACGATTACTATAGATTTAATCTTAGTATTTCAAGATATTTTCAAATAGTTTGGTGAAATATATCTGATAAAATGAGATGCCATAATAATTTTCATTTTAACGTAAATTAGACAACTCACCAATCATACTCTTATATATATATATATACACACACACACATACACACGCGCGCGCACACACACACGCACACACACATATATATATATGTGTGTGTGTGTGTACAGCGAAAGCAACTAAGGTCAATTACCTTCTAAAAAAACTACTAGTATTTTATCATTTTATGTAATATTATACACTGAAAACGAACAGTATTTGGTATTACTTATTAGCTAATTACACAGCTTTGAAATTCTACGAAATACACTTGAAATACACTTTACGGTTATACACTTGAAACTCTGTAACCGAAAATGAATATATAGCAGTCCAAATAGAAGTAAGCTACTTATATACATACATATATAATGTCAGGTCGCTTGATGCGCTACTGGTAGTATGTAATCCAGTACAACCTGTTTTATAGTCGGGTCATCGGCGACTAAACCGGTAACCCCACAGATTTTATCTGGTGAGGAGGGTGGCTAGACATCCTGCAGGACGAAAAACAAGACCTGTTCAAAGGGCGGAGGAAGCTATTAGCTCAACGGCCATCTAGAACCTTTTTTGTGGGGGGGTGTTGGACCCCTTATTCCTTGTTAGGTTATCCATCTAGGAGAAGGAAAACTCTGATTTAACACCTGCAATTTACATGATTGCCAGTTATCTTGCTTAGGCTTGTCACTGGACAACAATCATGAAAATTTAGAGAGTGGTATTCGTGTTTTACAAGTGTTTACCACTATAATATCATGATGTACAAATGTTCCCTTCTTTCTTTCTTTCATCTATCAGCCTCGGTGGTGGAGTTGTGGGATTGTGAGGGACGGCAATGATCTGTAAAGATTATGCTATTGCCATATATAAATATATGTATATGTGCGTTTGTGTGTGTGTGTGTGTGTTGTGTGTGTGTGTGTGTGTGTGTGTGTGTGTGTGTTTGTGTGTGTGTGTGTGTGTCTGTGTCTGTGTTTGTGTGTGTGGATTAAAATAAAATGAATGCTCATGTTTACGTATGTGTGCTTGTAAGATTGTCAGAGTTTGGGTGTTTTAATTTGGCTGCCTTATGTTCCTATTCAGAATTTTAAATGCACGAATTCTTTTCGATGAGGCGGTGTTCGTAATCAAACTCTGGTATTCCTAGTCAGATTTGAAATGAAATAAAGACAGATGCTATCCAAATCTGGTGGTATTTGACCTCTACATCTTGAGTTTAACCAGAGAGTTCGATGCAACTTTAAATCTCTTAATTCTTTCGTTCTGTGTTGTCAGCCTGTCCCAGTTGCATCATTTGTGCAATTATTAGAAGTGAATCCTTTGTGAATGGGTCTGACAATTAATTCATTGTCACTCATCATCAATTATTTGCTATAATTATTTTCGTCTTTATTTTAGGAGAAAAAAGTTCTTTTGAATGCTGACCGCCATCCAGTGCATCTTCATTTTTTTCTATTATTTTCTGGCCAATCATTGGTTATCTCCCTTCGTATTTTTATCTCTTGCTTTCATTAACTTTGTCTCATTTTTTCTCTCTTCATGAAAATGTTTTTACTTTTGTTTTCGGCCTTCACTTTTTACTTTTTTATGAATGCTTTTATTATCTCTTTCATTACACGTCTGTTTCAGCTCTTTGTTTTCGTTCATTATATATATATATATATATATATATATATATATATATATATATATATATATTCTTCTTTCTTTTCATGACGCTGCGTGTGTCATTTTATATAGTATTTTTTTCCGTTTTATTTTTTAAACTATTCCTACTTTTTCTTGATTTGTCTACTTTTTTTAAATGGACGATTTAAAGGATTTTCATCTTTTAATTTATTTTTTCTTCTTTCTCTCTTCGTTCCCAATTTTATTCAATTTAAAAAAAAATGTCTTTATTTCTTATTTTCTTTTTCTCTTGTTTTACCTCTATGTCATTCTCTTTGGACTTCTCTCTTTCTTTTCTGTCTTTAGCTTCCTTATCTGATTTTTTTAGCCTTGATGATATGAATATAAGGATTAAGTTAATACATATCTAAGTTGCAATCATCTGTAGGTTGCAGGTTCAATCCTGACGACGGACGAAAATAACATAGAATACTTAAAATACCCTTATACTTGTACCCAGTCATGTTTATCGGAATTAGAATAATCAAACCCAATAGATTAAATAAAAAATTCGGTTCGAAGTTCAATGAAGGCTCCTGATTACAACATGAAGACTCCCAAGTTTGAAAAGTAACACCTGAAAAAGGCCGGAGATAATATCGGCTGAAACGTTGTGTATATATCAATAAAGATGACAACAGTAAAAAAATCTAAACAATACAAAATAAATTTCTTATTTCGATTTGCTTTTCTAATTTACCTCTCTTTTATCCATTTGTGACCCCCCCCTCTCTCTCCCTCTCTCTCTCTCTCTCTCTCTCTCTCTCTCTCTCTCTCTCTCTCTCTCTCTCTCTCTCTCTGTCTTTAGCTTCATTCATTAACTTTGATATAATTGTTCATTGTTCTTGATCATTTGGTCTCTTTACGTTTTAAAACAAACTTTCTTTCCTTTTTTCGCTTTCATTCTTTCTTTTTCTCATATTCTGTAATTCTTTGTTTTCATAATTTCGGGTGTCTTATTGATTTTTAGTTCATTAACTTCCTCTTTAACTTTTATGTAATCATTCATTTTTCTTTATTATTTGGTTTATTTTCTTTTGCATTCATTTCTTATTCTTCTATTCCTTCTTCCCCTTTTTTTCTAGAACCGTCGACTTGAACTGTAGAATACGCCTACTGCACCTCTGCAGATGGGTAAGATGCAACTCCACTTTAACAGTTATTTAGACTAGACGGGCGGTCGAAGAGGCCCCCTCCGATTAATCGGCTGGTCACGATAAGGTATATCCTATATTTGATTGTCCTAAACCTATTGGTCTGGCAAACTCACAACACTTAGAATCATATAATTGCTACAATGCGTGGCTGAGGGTATTAATGTCCTGTGTATGACGTGAAAGTGCATCTATTGGTGAGGTTCCAATTCTGGAACTCTGGGGTGTGTGGATACCCCTTCATTGCTATTTCTTCCAGGTCCACACTGATCCGGGGTGGTAGAACTTGATAGGGTCCCATTTATGGCTTAAATAGATCAAAATGAGTTTTAAAAATTGAATACCCAACAAGAATGAATAAAAGAAAAACGTCATGCGCATAAAATAAACGACGGTTGACAAGCTGTAAAATATCACCAAATAACCAATTTTCATTTTCGTGTTGACATTCATATATAGTTATGTACCAAAATAACTCTTCCTCTACCAATTATTCATGAAAATCAATTTTCTTCTAAACTAAAATTATCATTTTTTCTTGTAGTATAATATAGAATCAAGACAGATATTATTTTATATTATTCATTACAAAACTCTAAAGCATCCGACTTTTACAAGTACCAAGGTGTATAATTATTTATGGGTGACACTGTAAATTGTTCCTCTTTATTATTAGCTTTTTTTATTTTAATCTTTTTTTCTTTATCTTTCGTCACATACTTCTTTTTCTTCATAAATGTTTCTAGGCGTGCATTTATTTATTGATGACACTATAACTTTTCTTTATTATTAGATTTTACTTTCCTTCCTTTTTTCCTTCTTTTTTTTTCCTTCTTTCTTTCTATTTTATGTCATTCTTTTTTTTCTTCATCCTCTGTTCACTGTTCGCCAGGATTGATTCGATTTTTTATTACGTCATTCATTCATGGCTTTTAATTTTTCCTGATTTTCCTTTATTTTCCCCACTTTATTTCATTTAATTCTTCATTAATCAGCCAAATTCAAATTACTTTCTATTCTTCCATTTTTTTTCTGTGTTTGTGATTTTTACTAATTTTTATTCCCGCCTTGTTTTACTTTTTTTTTGTATCATTATCCCTTTACTTCATAAGCTCACTCCTTTTTTATTGTTTTGTTTTTGTTTTTCCCCTTTCCTCCCCCCCCCCTTGTAATCTCATCATCACGTTCTTTGATCGTCTCTATTTTTCTATTTGTGATCCTAACACCCTCTACTTTTTCCTTTCATTTTCAAACCACTTCCGGCTCAGCCGAAATTTTCTTGTCCTAATCTCCCGCCACACGTTACTAGGTTACTTTGTTTATTCTCTCAGCTTAATTACTTTCTCATTGGTCAGTTTTAATTATAGACGTGGTAGTTCTGGACAACTGACGTTTGGTAACAGGGCAAGTATTAAAAAAAACATAACTATCTCATTTCCTTTAAAAATCTTTTTTAGTTTGTTGTATACACACGTACAATGTAGTGAATCTCTTCGTGAATCAGCTTCAGTTAAAATTGAACTGGTTAAACGCACGAATTCAAGGATGGAACACATGCTTTGTTTGAGGAACGCTATGATAAATTGTCGTTTGGTATTTAATAATAAATTAATTTATTTGCATGTGGAGGCGGTAGTCGTTGTACGTGCCACAGTTGAAAATTAACATGTCACGTGAGTTGGGAAGGAAAATCGAACACATGCAAGAAACCGAAAGAAAATGTGTACAAATATGCGTTGCATCGTTAAGAAGAAAAAGTTTTACGTTTAAATCATGATTTATTTCAGTCTCTAGGTTTTTTAAAAAAGATTTCCCCTATAACTAATCAAATCTTTCCCTCACCACAAAACTTACCCACCTTCCTACTTCCCCCTTTTATAAAACACGTGTATGATCCTGATAATTCAATAAAAGCTGAAGACGCCGAGTTCAAAACTCCAGCGAAATATACTACACCTTTTTGTCTGAGTTTTGTTCTTTCATTCCTCATATTTTACCTCATTCTGTCGGATTCATTTTCCACACACACACACACACACACACACACACACACACACACACACAATATATATATATATATATATATATATTATATATATATATATATATATCATGAAAACGTCTCGCAAAACATCCCTATCATTCATTGTCCCTGCGAGGTCCTCCATACGGCATCTAGTATCTGCGCAGAGCTGGTCTATGTAAGTCTTTACCCGCACTAGTATGTCAATGTGCTGGTTTCCATAAGAGGACATTACTTATTAGTTCTTCTTTAGTTCTCCAACTGTGTCCAGCATGTCTTGTTTGTCTTACTCGGATGGTTTGTGTGATAGGGGGGAGGTGGTCGTACAGCTGCTTCTTTGTAGGGTGGTGTTTCCACCCAAAATGTCCATATGTTCAGCTGTTGTTATTGGGTGCCGTAGCTAATATTTCCTAGCTCATTCTGTGCATTTGCTTAGATTGTGGCAACCTCACAAACCTCAATGTTGGCGAGACCTCTCCCAACTTCCATTCTTGGTACATTTAGCCTATCATCTTTCAGATTTAATGTTTTGTTCATTGTCATTAATTGTCTTGTCTTTTGGTTTATTTGTCGGAGTTCCACTCTTGTCCATTTTAAGAATGGTACAGAATGGTATGTAATGATAGACGACACAGGTATTTATTTCCTTCATGAGATTTCTACTAAAAAGCTTGGTGTCTATAAGTTTTCTTGTTCTTCTGGAGTATTCTTTTTCAACTTTTTTCTTTCATCTCTGTTTGATGGTGTTCACTTCCAAGATTCCCACATATTTGTAATTCTCTTTCTCTCCAAGTGTTCTTATATTTTCCTGATTTGTTAGTTGTAATTATTATTATTATTATTATTATTATTATTATTATTATTATTATTAGCAGGGACTGAGGATATACCACAGTATGATAATCTAATTATTACAACGTTTGATATTAAGAGATTTTTCAAAATAAAAAAGCATAATAATCTTGATTTAACACTCTCTCATTCTTTTTTTAACTTTTTTTCCTTCTTTTCATCTTTTCATTATTATCGATTGAAACAGATTAGTTATCTATTGCGTGTGCTCATCCCCTCTCTATATCTTTCCCCTAATCTCTTTCTTTCTCATATTTTTTGTGTAGCATGTCCCTTTCTTCCTTTTTTTTATTAATAATAAAAACGAAATAGTCCATTATTTAGATGAGGTGATGACACTCATAAGAAATAATAATTCGACGGATAAGCAACACTAGATAATCAGGATTTACATATTTGCATTTAATCTTGGGTGAATTAAGGAACACGAATATTAATATATAGATTATCATTAGTATTATTATAATTATTAAGGTTTTCCACACCCGCCTAAGCTGGTGTTTCCTCGAAATCTGACTGACAGCTAGTTTTCCTAGATCTCCTGAACTCTTCTAAGTATTCTAGTTGATCTTAACAGTGCTGTTGTTTGGATGGTCTTGATTCTTCGGATTTCCAATTCCTCCAGCACTTTTCCAAACCCTTGGGGACCGTTCCAAGGGCCTCAATTACAATTGTTACAACCTTTACCAACATGTTCCAAATTCTTGTCAGCTCTCTCGACTGGAATTTTTCTATCTTTTTGTTTTCTTTCACTTTAACTCTGTAATCTGCAAAATCCACGAGATTATACGTTTTGCTCTTGTTATTGAATACTAGATCTGGTCTTCTAACCGAGAGTAGGTGTAGGACTGTATCTCAAAGTCCCAAATCCTCATTCTCTAGAACAGATTCCGGTTTGTGCATATACCATTTAGTAGCATGGTGAAAATTGTATTTCTTGCAAATTTCCCAGTAGATCATTTTTCCACCCAGTTGTGCCTAGTCTTGTACTCACTTTGTGCTGGATTGCTGCATTTGCTTATTATATGATTAACTGTTTCGTTTTTGTCTCTACACATTGTACACTTGCTATTCCGTTGCGTCTTAACAATTGTTGCTTCAATATACTTTGTTCTAATGGCATTACCTTGTGCTGCAATCATGAGTAATTCCGTTTCTCTCTTGAGGTGTCCACTTCTTAACGATGTCCAGGTCTACTTATGTGTGATCACTGCAGTTTTTTGCTTGAACTATCCATTTCTGTTTTCTGGTTTCTTACTGCTCTTATTCGGGATCTACGTTAAAAGAAGTTACTTTATTGCACAATATCTGATGTTAAGTGATACTTAATATATTTTGTTTGTTTCTAGTTTGTATTTTTATTACTTTAATAGAAATCTCTTGGATAGTTAATTCAACAGCAACAATTTCCTTTAGATATCTTGTAAACAGGTGCTATCAAAGATTCTGTTAATGTACATTTCTTGATAATACTTAGGGATTCACGTATTATAGATATAACAATAGTTTTATGGTGTTCCATTTTTTATTTCAAATTCAAGTTATTTGTATATGCTTATTTTATCATATTCTTTAACATATTTAATCTGATGGTACTCACATATTTATGAGTAGGCACTTTTTTCTTTCCCTGTATCCTAAAACTATCGTGTCTTGTGTATTGGGATTTTTTATGTGTGTCAGTATGCATAGTAAAGTTCCAAAGAATTGTGACTTTATTGCCTACTCTAACTAGTTCAGGGTGAAATGTTCATACCATTTTCCAGCATGTGGCGCGCAATAATATTGGCAAATCTTCTGACGACTATACTGTTTAATATCACCAGTTCAATCTTTGTATTCATTCTGTGTTAGGATTACACAAGCAGATACGCGTTTTATTTGTCTCCCCACGAGACTAAAATGTAGGCAACGTGATATTAAATGGTCGATAATCGCAACATGCTGTTCATATAATCTACATTTTGGGTCTGCACCATTTTTTATTGTGTTTTCCTGAAAGTTTATATAGAATGATCTGTGGTTCTGTTATTAATGACTTTGTCTCTGTTTATAGCTCTGCACTCTTCTGCTACTGATGGGGTTTGTGTTTATCTACATTCCCCTTCTGACCACTGAGTGCCAATTGACTCTGCGGGCGCTTTTGTTCTAAGGTGCTTTTGAATTATTTAATCCTTGGCTTTTAACGACTTTTTAATGATTTTTTGGTTTGGTATTTTTAACTATTTCTTCACGGTGAACTTGAGTCTTTTCAGGAATTGTTTTGTTTTCTTTACAAATAGAGAAAAGCATGTTACTTTTTTGTTAATGTTAAGAAAGTGTAGCATCCAGTCAAATGTGATATCTAAATACTATTTTAACCAATAGCAGTTGCGTTGTAGGTCAACTCAACGTGGATGAAAGCCCTTACTACCATTACTTTCAGCTATATAACGATAATGGAGCTTATGTAAGTTACTAACTTTCTTAACATAGTCTCTTCTTGAAGCTATAATTGTTTACTAATGATTATTATTATTAACTTGGTTTGGTTTGGTTTGGTTTGATATATTTGATTTAATGGCATGTCAAGCTTCATGGGTTATGTAATGCTAACGCCATCCTTGTAGAAAATAGTAGTTGTAATATTTAAACCACATTTGGGAGATGAGGAGGTTCATACCTTTCCCAAAATGAATAGCGTGAATTGTGTTTGAACTCGCTTACTACAACGTCGCTGTCCAGCACCCCATCCCCCCATCATTGACTTGGAATCATACAATTTCTGGCAGAAAAGACTGTTTTTGCTTTGAAATACAATACTTATTTTACTCTTCGTTATTTCTCTTTTACTGATTTTTATGCAGCATGCTTATTCTATGATTAATTTAAACAGGCATGTTTTCATGGTTTTTGATTTATTTACTTTAGTTTGCTTTCATATTCATGAATGTAAAGAAAAGCAACGGAGATCATTCTCAAATAAGCGCTTGAAATGTTGGCAATAGAAAATGGTACATATTTTATCTTTAAAGGAGAAATACATGAAGACAGAAATCTTGGAAGCAAACACGCTGATAGGAAGCCATAATGGGTAAATATGTGTAGTTTGATTTGTCACGAAAGGAAACCATTCAAAATAAGTGAATTGAACTACATTCGGAGAAAATGTTGTTTTTCAAATCCAGGAATTATTTTAATGTTTCGTTCACACGGATTCTGTAAACATATTCGAAATAATGCGATTTGTAGTTAGTGTTGTACAAGTGCTAAAGACAAGTTTCCTCTAAATGTTCATGTTGCTAGATACACAGCTCTTTCAAGCCAGTTATGTGTAACAATTATTTATCTGTTTTAGGTATTTTCATACGTCCATTCAATTTATATAAAAAAAAACTAAATAGCTGATAAAACACACAGGCGGACAGACAGACAGATAGACAGACAGACACACGCACGCACACACACTCACACACACACACACACACATATATATATATATATATATATATATATAAAGATAAATCTAATGAGTCAGACGAACCTACGATTAGTTTCGCTTAATGCTCTTCAGGGCTAAGATCTGACTCTAGTCAGATCTTAGCCCTGAAGAGCATTAAGCGAAACTAATAGTAGGTTCGTCTGACTCATTAGATTTATCTTTATTATTTGCTCTATTTAGGTATTGAGCACTTTTTACTTATTAGCTATTCTCCTAGCGGTTATATGAATATATATATATATCTTATATACATATATATACATATAAATTGTTTTTTCTTTTGGCCAAATACTGTACCAATAGATTATTTTTTTTGTTGGTACGACTCTCTTGGTCTTTTCTTTTTTTCAAAATTTTTTTTCTCCCCGTTTGATGTTTGGTAGTATATTTTTACAATCAAACTATTTGCTGGTTTTTTTCCCACCGCAAGGATTTACCAACACGCTTGGTATATTAAATATATATATATATATATATATATATAATATATATATATATATATATATATATATATATTTCTGTGTGTGTGTGTATATATATAAAGTGTAATGTAAAGATACGGATAGTTAATCGATAAAATGATCTATAAATGACCTTGATATCCCTAGATGCAAGTAGGTCATTGTCAAAGTAAATCTTGTTAACCTGAGGCCAAAATCGGATATACATGTAGGAAATACGGATATATTTCTTTACTGGGTTGCCGCGTGATAGCTGAGAGACACAGAGGGATACATTTTTCTGTCAGTTTTTCTAATTGATTTCACACTTCGGAATTTAAAGCAAGTGGATATTTTCGCTCGTAAGTGACTGATTTTTAATCTGAAGTGCAATCTGGTAAGGGAGAGATTTGATATTTGTTTGATATTCCCCCACTAACCAAAATGGCATTTTGAAAATTCAGAAATCCTATGAGAAACGGCCTGAATAACGAAACCCAACTAAAGCTGCGTAGATAGATTTTACAACGTTTTTGTGAATTCTTTCCTTCATCGAAGTAAAATCAACGATCAATAACTTTTGAGCCCTGTTTGAGAATAATCAACGTCTCCTGACTCTTTGAATTGAGAATTTAGTGCTATCAGTGCCTATGTTCTCCCCGTGACCTCTAACATTGATCATCATATTCAACTGCCTCTTGAACCAAAGAAAGTCGTTCAAGAGGCAAATCACTTGAAGCTGACTTTTTTCTTCTCCCACCCTCCAAAAAATGAAGTTACTTCTTTCTCAACAGCTTATAAATACACAGATAGAAAATAGAATTGCTAGTTACTCATGATTGAACAGTCAATATAGCATGATTACAGTAAATTATCATATATACTGTTCAATAAAGGAAGGTGCGTTGTATAATGGTTATCATCATTGAAAAGGGATATTAAGCGATAACTTTACACCAGGAGGCATTCCAACGTACACGCTCATACAAAATAAGACATCCACACACACACACACACACACACACACACACACACACACACAACATACATACACAAAGTGTGTAAAAAAGTATCAATATTTTTAGTATTTTTTGACACCTTGTAATCTGAAAAAATTAACATTCCCTTCATTGTTCATTTATATCTTAGTAAAGACAGTTTCACACTCGGCAGTCTTATGATATACATTGTATTCTGAAAAAATACGTTCCATTCATTGTTCATTTTTCTCTTGATGAATACAGTTTTAATCTCGATACTTTTATGAAACATTTTATATATATATATATATATATATATATATATATATATATATATCGGTTCGCATAGATATAAACATACCAAACTTATATTTCTCTCAAACATTACTGATATGAAGTGGCCAATATGCCAATGAAAATGCCATTTCCAGTGAAGCAGAAAATGAGGTATTTGGTGGAAGAATATGAAAGGTAGCGATTGGCTACTTTTGTCCAATACGTTAATGATTTAAAGAAGCCTCATTAAAATATGACGCGCACACATACCTTGGCTGTACATCTTAGGAGTTGGCACGCATCTTGTTATCCACTGCCCAAACCTTGACCGCCAATCGTCCAACCAAATTTGGAATGCACCGACAAACCTCGTTCGATTGGTCTATCAGCCAAAGGTTCAATCATGACATAATTTCGCGCCAAATAATTTAAACTGCTTTAATTATCGCGGAACAGGTGAAGTCACGTGACACAGCTGTTATAGATTTTGATAAATTCTGAACAATTGTTACAATGATGGAAACATGGAATTTTACAACGCACAGCCTAATATTATCGAAACGTCTCATAACTATATCGTTGAATGGGTGGCATCTTTCAAGCTAATAGATGTTACTTGTCGGTGCACATCTTGTGGCAGATATATTGGGTTATAGGGTACCAATCAGAAGGATAAGCTCTGACCTAACGGATTGTTTTTTTTTGTTTTTTATATAAAAGTACTGTTTTTTCTATCATATAAACAGAACAGAGCTTTGTGGTTACTCAGTGGGTAATTTCATTCCCTATATTGTTTAATATAGCATTTATTTTTACACAAACAACAATACAATTAAAAAAGCAATTAAAATTCAATTATAACGGTTTATTTAACAACAAATCAACGACCATCAATATAAACGTCCTTCCTATATAGAGACTCAAGTTTAAAAGACTTACCATGTAGAGAGAAATTAAGGATATCTGGTATCTTCTATTAATTTAAATTAAAATATGTGAAAAACAGGTCTCTTTATATTTTCCAGATTTCTTTTCTTTTTACCCCTAACGAAAAATACTAACACACTTTATCTTATTCTATTTTATAATGACACAAAATTGTTAAACAATGACCCCTAAGATCATATTAAAAACAAACAAATAAATAAATTACCAATATAAATATACGTATTCACTAATTAAAAAACAAATTTGAATCATATAATAACAATAGAATCTTAACTTTTCTTTACACAAGTCAATAATACTACTTATGAAATTAAAAATTCCCCCTTTTTCAAATGTCACTCTTCAACGAATATTTGTATTCTCCTACCGTAACCATCACCAATCATCACTCTAAGCATCCAACCGTAAGCATCTAAAAAAAGATTTCCCCAAAAATTATTTTTTTCGAACATTTCAAAAATCTCTGTATTTTGACCGTTTTAACTTCAAATATCTAACATTTAAAGAAGGCCGTTTTTCTTTGTATACTTAAATATTTTATAATTTTCTATTATTATTATATTTCATATTTGAAATAAGATAAATAGAATACGATGTGTACATCAACGAATTCCTGAACGAAACACGTGTTGGTGATTTATTAAATTAATTTTATCATTCAACATTTTTCCTTTATGTATTTATCCTTTCAACACACACACACACACACACACACACACACACACACACACACACATATATATATATATATATATATATATATATATATATATATATATATATATATATATATAATATAATATAGTATAATTTCTGGAATAACTGCAACGCATTGCTAGGTTGATGAGTCAGGCAAAAACATGTTACAACTTTAATGGCTTCTATTAACTAATAATAATAATCCTGAGTAAACATTTATGCCTTGACGTATATATGTTTATTACAAATAATCTTCACACAGAAGGGGCCCTAAAATATACTGCTATTCCAATTCAGATTTGTTATGGCGGTAATACAAAGAAGGGTTAGCAGAACTCCAAAGCTGGAGCCTCAACACTGTATGTGATTTAATATCATATTATGTACACACCTTTTTGTATAGGTATTACTGAAGTGCATAGGATGCTGTCAGTGGAAGGGGCTGATGAATGAACCTATCAAAGTATCTTCTTGAGTAAATATCTGTAATATGCTCATTAACATTTGATTGGTTATGTTTTCGAGGAACTGAAATGTGAACAAATGTACTTTAGATAAAGTCATGCTGAAAGCACTGCGTCTCACTAAATCACCGAAGTTAAGCAGCAATGAGTCATTTCCCTAACTAGATGGGTGACTATTTAGTATGTATTTACCTAAACCACAACGATCAAGATGCGATACAAGGACATTTTATGCAGTATTAGGTTGGTTTGAATTCAGAGTTTTTCATCTGCCTGGTTGCCTTACTAAGGCAAAGCTAAAGAATCTAATCTGCCCTACCAGCTGGAAAAAAACGAGATAAATGCATACCTTTCCCATGAGCATTAGCGCGAAGTGAAACACTGTTTTATCTAGGATTTAAACTCCGTTGATCGTGTCCACTCCTTATAATCATTGTGACTCACACCTTCACAGCAAACACTGTGAGGAACTTGACACTTGTGTGCCAGACCAGGAAAGGCCTAGTTGTTAATAGCAAATTGTCATAGATATTGTTAAGCTTGAAATCCGTTTGGTAAATGATTCTAGTTAATAATCAGTTAGAAATATTGATAGAACATTAATTTTCTAAAATGTGGGTTATATTCGAAGAGAGGCATTTATTTTGAAATTAACTGCAAATGTAAGACATTATCTCTTGATACTTGCATGACCATTTCACCTGTTCAGCTGTCAGCGAAGCCGGTTGGAATCTAATTGTTAAGAATGTTGGACCAGAAGCAGGTTATGAGAGGAAGCACACAGAATTTAATTACGGACAAGGGCCAAATTTTGTAATTTACTCTTCGTTCCACTCGAGGTCTGGAATGATTTGGGTTGATTTGATGTGAATAGACAGGGGGACAAATGAAAAGTTCACACATGAAGAAGGATGAATGATAAGCGGCATTCGGCTAACATTTCGTATTAAATCTGTTTCGTATTTGAATAAGAGTTTTAGGCTGAATCGGAAGCAAAATGATCTGATCAGTTCTTATTATGGACTTATCAGAAATATCATGGCTATTTCGTAAGAGAGAAAATTGTATTAACATAGGTATTGCACATTTTAGAATTACATAAATGTATTGACCACAAAACAGAAGGAAAGAGGAAAAAGGTTTTTACTAAAAGTAGGCTTATAAAATCCTGTCCTCAACCTAAATTTGAATGAGTGCTCTTGACATTATGAACCACTACCTTTGGCAAAATCATAAAATCAACATATGTTCACCCTATCTTTTTTAGCAGTAAATAAACTAATACCACATAAGACGCAAAATATTTTTCTTTAATAGCTGATATTCTGATTTCATTAGACATTCTTAAAACAAAGTAGGTTAAATTATTTAAATTAGTGGTTTTTTTCAAACGATTCCGCGGTGAATATTATGGAATAACTCAATATTGAAGAAAAGTTAGGGAATTCATTGGTGAAAAATAATGCTTGTACTTCCTCAAACTTCTATGATAGCCTTAATTCTATTACATTATTGATTTTACTAATTTAAATGATATAATCAAAGGGTTTCCAACTCTCACGAATGACAGCCAATCGACTTTAGTTGGGGAATCAAACTCTCTCAGAGAATATAGTTTAAATTCCGACCATAAATCCTCAATTAGATGTATATCGAGACTATATGCTGGGCATTGCCTAAACTAAAAAAAAACGCTTTAAACTCCCTTTGTTCTGTGACAAAATGCATTATTGTCCTGAACATTTACTTGACAGAATGAGATAATTACCCAGGTTTTCAATATACACATGGGTATTGATTGTTCAGGTAATGATTGTCATCTCTGGCCTTTTAAATAACATACAGCACCATATCATGAATGACTTTCCTTGTTTTGTTTTTTTTTTTTTTTTTAGACAGGTTTCTTCATTTGTTTCATTTAAAGGGCACCAGAGAAAAGTTTCAGCATTATTGTCTTAGCCAATGCAGATTCTTGATTTGTCACGGAATATCAGTTTTATCCAATCAAGCACACGTCATTATTGTTACTATTTGTTCACTTAAACCTTTTTTTTCTTATGTTTGTGTGTTAGTTCTGCTTGTTTTTATTTGGCTTTTCTCTATGTAAATACCATTTCCTTCAGACAATTTCTTATAGTTCTGTCATAAACATTGAATTCTATTTCGGCCCATTTCTGTTTCATTTATCTTGTTGCACATTTTCTATTTTCAATTTATATTGTTTTCAGTTTTCTATCCCTACTATGTTATGTATTTCACAGTCTACTAGTATGTTTTCGGTTTTAACCATCCAATCCTTAAAAATATTTCCACCAAATTTAGACATGACTAACTGGGAACAATCAAAACATACTCAATACTCCACAGTGAATTCCCTTCTCGAATGAGTTTTACAATATTTTCCATTGTTTCAGCTGACATCAATTTTGTTAGAGACATTATGTAATCTCAACCGCTTGTTGAGGTCACCAAGAACTGTCTTTTAACTTCTCAGAAAAATTATGTGAATATCTAGGCCTCGGCTTTGTTTTAGGAATACAAATTACAAGGTCAGTCCATAATTTTCCAGGTGTAGTTTATTACTGAAAAACTATCTAATTAGTTAAATTAGTTAAGTGTGTCATGAAAATAGCAGGTGTGTTCAAAATCTCTCGAAACTGAATTAATTATTTTTCCATTCAAACTACAAAGGCTACCGGCATTTCCCAGGTGGAAGGAATATCATTACATAAAAAAGAAGAGTAAGCAGTGGTTCTATTATATATTTCTTCAAAATTAATTAATTAATTCGTTAATTGAATATCTTAATTTTTCTGAGAAGTAGATTTAATTAAGCGATTCTTAGGAAAATGCAAACAATAAGAAAGAAGTGGAATGTTGCAGAATAAAATACAAACAATTGTTCAAGTTATTTGGAGTTTTTAAAAGATTAAAAAATAAGGATTCATCTGATTTTCCCATTTCCTTTTCCATTACATTAAATAAAGTTGTTTTGCTGCTTTAATGTGCTGTTTTCAGCACTCAAAACAAATCCACCTGCCAAAAGTGATGATCTGATGGGTAGCCACATACTACAACAGAAACAAAAAGGTAGGCCACATACAACAATAGAATCAAAATGTTAGGCCACATACTACAACAGAATCAAAAATAAAAAGGTAGGCCACATAATACAATAGAATCAAAAAGGTAGGCCACATACTACAACAGAATCAAAAAGATAGTCCACATACTACAGTAGAATCAAAAAGGTATGTGAATCCGCGCTATTACAGAATATAATATCAAAACTTCGTAATACATCGCTCCTAGGATATAGAGTAGGACCTACTTGATAGAGTAAATGGTTACATGAAAAAGTAATGACAGCATTAATGACATTTTAATGTCATTAATTAATCATTAAAACGCCGTAGTAATTAAAAGAATATTTCATTGCCAGAGCTAACTTAACAGAATAGAATCCAAACGTAAACTATGAGATACAAAGAAATTATACGGTGTTGTATGAACGAAATCTCTAAATATAAAAGGAAATGATTATTTAGTAGTTAAAGTGTTGAGTTCTTCGTATGTAGTTGGTAGAGAAGGAAAGTAGAAAGACATGTTAAGCATACAAACTGAGATTGTTGTGGTACCTGGCGAGTTAGTAGACATGGAAATGTCCGTTGATGTTCTTCTTGCTTGTCGAAAGTGCTAAAGAATATTTTGAATTTGTCGCTTTTTCTTTAATAATGCTGCTGGGCATGACACCTAGTAACTACTGGCAGACACGGCAAGTAAATACCCTTCGTGTCCCCATAGCATCAAACAGAACAACTGTGGCAATTAAGAGAGGTAAATCTCTATATAACATTGCTTTTCTTTTAATCGTCTTTTTCCTTGTAATTTGATTTTCTTTTAGTGTTGTATACCTCTTTACTCGAATATATATATATATATATATATATATATATATATATATATATATATATATATATATATGGCTGCTGGTTCCTGCAGCTAATTCGGCTGCTTACTTCTCTTGTTGGGTTGTTTTCTCAGGCTGTTTCTCCGGGTTGATTCTACTTTTTGTTAGGCTGGCCATTTCTTGTTTTAATAAATTAACAAGACTTTGTTGTTTTTCTTTTAAGTTTTTATTAACAACAACCCCATCCCATAAAACCTACAAACCGAGAAACGACGTCCCGAGAGCCGATGACAGCGCCCGCTTCAGCTAGTAACTGGTCGCAGCAGACTAAATTGTCTTACGCCTCTAATGGCGCGGTTCCAGAAAGGTTAAGTCGAGGTCATTATCTGCCAATAACACGAAGCTAATAAACTCTGATTCAAAATTTCTATCTATAATACGTGCATAAACTACCTATGAATTATGTAACATTAGCAGAGAAATAAATGTGTTTCGAATCAAATAAAAAATCCTAATTATTAAATTTCATGAAACAATATGAAGACAACTTCCCATTTAATTTTTCATTTGAATATCTTTTTTAAAATTCAGCTAATTTTATGCATCAAAATAATAATAACAAACAATTTCCGTACAAATCTATATTCATCTTAACCATTACGGTTGCACAACATTTATTCTATTTCTTTTGTCGACAATGTGTTGATACTGTCTTTTTTGTGCGTGTCTGGAATAATTTAACCCTTCTCGTGGTGTGATCTGAAAAGAACGAAACTAATAACAGTGACGAGAAAGTATATAATTAAACTATATAATGTATTTGGATATCAGACTATCTGAGGGTCTATGTATGTTTGATTGATTTCCACGGACAGTAATAGGTAGATCAACTCGGGTATAAGTTTGAAATCTTTGCATCTAAAAAGTGACGTTTTTGTGACCACACAAATATACGTGTACACCAAAAACTATTTAAAAAATAAAAACTGAGAACATTCTTCTACCAACAATTAATCCATTTTAACACACTATCGTTTAGTGTTTATAAAAAAAAAACATATCTCTTCTTTTTTCTCTGTATCTGGTATTCCTAACATTGTACAACTTTAGACATATTGTCTCTAGTCATTTTCTAAACATTACGATGTGTCCTGTCGGTGAGGCTTAGAACATGCTGACTATATTCTCTGAATGAAGGTAATACCCCTTCGAAAATGTGTGTCCTGCATATGACACCATATGATGGTGAGGCTCCGTTTCTAGAGGTATGGGGAGTGAGGATTACCCTTTAATTGGCATTACTCCCCGGTTCACTCTGACACGGAGTGGTAGTGCCTGTTAGGGTCTCATCTCATTTTTGGGTGGATCTTTCTCCCTCCGCCCTGCTACGGCTTCTCCTGTACAATGAGAGCAGCTCGGAAAACCTATTTTTTTTCTGTTGGAGTTCTCTGAAACCCGACTTCAATTTCTATGAGTGGCACACCTAACCAGTTCTCTAGAGCATTTATTGGCTGATGGAATCTGGGGATTTTGGTAACTCGTTAATTGTTTTCACGCCAAGGTGCAGATAAGCATACTTGGACATATGGCACAACTGATATAAAGGGTTGAGTTAATACAGTTCTAATTGACAAGTATCTGTAGGTTGCAAGTTTAATCTTGACCACAAATGACAATAACATAGAATACTTAATATAGCTTAACACTTGTACCCGGTCCTGGTTAGCGGATTAGGATAATTCTACGGTGGATGTACAATGGGTTCGGTCCGAAGTTCAGTGAAGGCTCCCGATCAAAAGAAGGGTCTGAAGATCGACAAGAGACACCTGAAGAAGGCTGAAGGGTATTCGGCCGAAACATTGTGTATGTAACAATAAAAAGAAGACGACAGTCCGAAAAATCCAAATAATACAATTTATCAAGCCTCATCACAATAATTCAGATAAGCACAGCTTATTATTAGCTTACCAGCCAAGATTTTTAACTTTACAACTCATCTCACTTCCTGTTTCTGGCGTTTAAAAAAGCAATTTATTCACTTTCCTTTAACACTCGTTTACAAGGTATCATTGCATGTGGAAGATAAACTACACAAATCGAGATTTCTCGATGCTGTTGAACGTTTACGGATACCAAAACAGTGAGCATAGTTTGAAGGTGGTTAATGCACTGAGGTTTTAACGATAGCGATAGCAAGTGGCAAATTTCGTTCCGGGCGGGCCAGCACAGCTGTCAAACTACGAAATCAAATGCATTCCGATTAACTTCTCAGCACACAGTGTCGGATTACAAGCATTGGGCGATCCATGGCACTGAATGTTGACTTTGATGCGTTGAAACCGATGTTGGCAACGTTCGGATATTGCAAACTTTGTGCCAGGTGGCTTTCACAGATGCTCACACCAGAACAGAAAGACCACCTAATACCATTCTGTCAGGAGCTGCTGAAGCACTACAAAGCTGAAGGTGACAGTTTCCTGGACAGCATTTGCCTCGCTTACGAGAACTTCGATTCGGAATCAAGACGAAAATCCGTAATGTGGTGATATGCGAATTATCCATAAAAAGTTCTAAACGCAGTCACCCTCATGCATTTCCTGGAACACGAATAAACCACAGACTACGTCCATTACATCACGAGTTATATATATATATATATATATATATATATATATATATATATATATATATATATGATAAGTTGTAAACACGGTATGTTTGGAATGGCTTTTAGCCGACAATTTTGGGAGAATATGTGCTTAATTGGAGTCGTACCTAATTTTGAAAATTAATTAATTAATAATGAATTAGGCGGGAATGCCTATTTAAATGTATGGCTAAACTGATTTTTCTCGATTTGTTTAGCCATACATTTAAATAGGCATTCCCGCCTAATTCATTATTAATTAATTAATTTTCAAAATTAGGTACGACTCCAATTAAGCACATATTCTCCCCCCCCCAAAAAAAATATATATAATGTGTGTGTGTGTGTGTGTGTGTGTGTGTGATATCTTTCTGAAAACCAAGATGTTACAGTGCTAATTAGTGAACCTAAGAAAACAAATGCATAATTGAAATGCCAAGATGTACCTGTGTCAGTGCTACTGTATGCCTGAAGCACCTGGAATAAGAGTATCAGTTTTCGATTTTAATATATTTGATCGATTCGGAACAAGATTTTAGAATGATAGAATTTTGTTCATTTTTACAATTTCTTTCGATCAAAAGCATTTAAGAGAAATATTGTGTTTAGAAGAACTAAACAACCGAATCCATAAATGTATATTGAAAAATGGGACTTTTGCGTAACATTTCTGTTTAAACAAACTAAGCACGAATTTTTTAAATAGTTTTGATAATTTTTATCCATCTATCTATCTATCTATCTATCTATTAAACGCCCCAATAAAATTTAAAATGTCAACAGAAAGTTTGCCTGCAATTTCGTCATCCAAATCTATAGGTGCGTATTATACATAATTGTGAGTTATAAACAAGTAATTACGGTACTGGAATTCCTATTTCCTATATCTTTTAATCTGCAGATTCCGTT